>JAWZYU010000016.1:12326208-12854208 GCA_038380435.1 Ryuthela nishihirai | reverse complement strand
CACAGATGCTCGATTGGATTGATGCCTGGGGAATTTGGAGGCTAGGGCAATATCTGGAAGTCTTTCTCATGTTCTGTGAACCATTGTCGAACAATCTGGGCAGTGTGGCAAGGCACATTATCCTACTGAAAGAAGGCACTACTAGAGAGGCATACCATTGCCATGAAAGGATGCACCTGGTCTGCAATGATGTTTAGGTAGGTAGTAGATTTCATAGTTTGCTGCACATGAATGACCGGACCCAGGGTTTCCCAGCAGAACATTGCCCAAAGCATTACACTTCCCTCCAATGGCTTGTTTTCATCCCATGGTGCATCCTGCTGCCAACACTCTCCAGGTAAATGGTGCACACGAAACTGTCCATCCACATGGTGCAACAGGAAACAAGATTCATCAGACCAGATAACCTTCTTCCAATCATTAAAGGTCCAGTTTTGATGCTAGCGGACCCATTGTAGGTGCTTTTGATGGTGAACCGAGGTTAGCATGGGCACTCAGAGCAGCCCCATTTTCAGAAGGGTTCAATGTACTGTGTGTTGTGACACATTACTCCCGTCACCAGCATTCCAATTATGGGTGAGTTGTGCCACAGTATACCTTCTGTTGGCTAGTACCATATGGAATAGCCTACACTCACCTCTAGCACTGATGAGCTATGGTCAGCCCACACTTCATCAGCGGTTTGCAGTTTTTCCCTTCTCGGACCACTTTTTGAAGGTACCAACCACAGCTGACTATGAGCACCCCACAAACCTTGCCATCTTGGAAATGCTCTGACCTAGTCATCTAGCCTCTGTCAAACTCACTTAAGTCTGCTGCCTTTCCTACCTGAAGAACAAGAATAACACTGATTAACCATTCTAGCGTTCACATCATCTATATATGTTCGGAGAATATGAATTGAGAGGCCAAGGACATAGGTATCCATTTTTAGCACAACGAAAAAAATAGATTTAAAAAAAATAAAAATTGCCATTGTAATTTATATATATATATCTTATAAAAATATATAATTCCAGCTTCAAAAATAATATTTTGTTTTTTTTTAATTTGATGCATATTTTATTAAACTATAATATAAATAATTTTATAAAGCCATCTGATTGCCATTTCTTAGAAGCACTAAATGGTATTGCAGATTTGCTTGTTAACATTCCTATTTGCTGAAGCAAATTTCTGATTTAAGCTCACAAAAGTTTGATTTGAACTATTAGCAACAAATTTTTCCTTAAATTTTCAAAAATCTCCTAAAAATTAACAAAAAAACACTTTTTAAAAACGATAGATTTTGGAAGTAATTACAAAATATGCACCATTTTTTTTCTGTTTCACACTCTTTTCTGTCATAAATCTATTTCAGTATTCCCAAGTTATTTTTATCATTTTTCCCAGCATTCTATGCATCTTTCCTGCCTTAAAATCGAAACTGGAAGTAAACACATCCTTCTTAGAAATCCAGGGTGCAGCTGCATTTAATTACGTATGGCTCACAAAGGCAAACAAGATGCAGATGGCTGACACATGCAATCTCCGTTGCGTGTGCTATGTGTTGTTTACAGTTTTGGTCCAGCATATTGGATACCCTTTGTAAAGTTAGTATTTACTTTTTTTATATTTAAACCTTAGTTTTCATTTCAGTAGTTTATTTTTGAAAATTAGTGATCTTTTGGCTGATCAATAAGTATTGATTTTTTTTCATAGTTTGTATTTCATTCAGTTTTTTCATAGTAGTACATTGTATGGGCAGCCTATAACTTGTTGCTGTGAATATTTTAACATCGCATTAGGTTATGTATTAATTTTTATTTTATTATTTTAACATCGCATTAGGCTATGTATTAATTTTTATTTTATTATTTATTACTTTTCCAGTAAAACTTTGATCTAGTATCATTTTCTGAAAAAAAATCAGGTCTTGGATACAGAAGCAAATTAATTTCTGTAATTTATTTCCGTTAGTTAGTGATCTTTTGATAGATTGATTTATCGATCTTCTTGAGTTATGCTATATGAAGGCTGGCTCAAAGGCTGTTGCGGATATTTTATTTAACATCCTATTAGGTTATATGAAATTTAACCTAATAGGATGTTTTTTTTTAATAAAAAAAGCTATGAGCTTGTACTGTTTTTTGAAAATGAATGCGTTGGATATGGAAGCAAAATAGACTTCCTTGCTACGGAAATCAGCCATCATGTGGGAGAGCAATTTTGGGAAGGCTTCCCCTCCAGTAAACCACTTTGAACATTTCACTCCCCTCTAGAAAAATATAATTTCTTTAAAATTATGATGTTTTATGTTAATATTGAATGATTTTAAAGCCCCCCCCCCCCCCCTTAGTGTCACACAGACGATATAACGCTGTTTTTTTTTTTGCTTTGGGGTACAAACTTTTCTGCACTTAGCCAAGATTGCCAAACTTCAATATCCAAAGAAAACATTCATAAAGCTTAGCAAAAGCAAAAAAGCCAAGGAGGTTTTTTTTCCATTTCATAACCAGTTCAGAAAATTCCATGAATGTGAGAAGTTCCAGTCACATTGCATAACACTGGCAGTATTTAAAACATACAATACTGAAAAGAATCATTAAAAGAAATAAAAATCATATTTCAGGTTGAATATTATATTATTTGGGAGAAAGTTTCCTTTCAATAAATATATAATTTAACTATTTTTATTCAGAAGGTTTTCCAAAATGAAGCCTTAATTGTATGGTGCGATCCTTTTTTTTTCACCATATCAGATTGAAAAAGGCTTATTAAAATCAATATGCTTGCAAATTTGTTTATATTATTTATTTTCATAAAATTCGTAATTAAATTCTGTTTAATTTGGTATATAACACGATCTATTTCTGTTGATTGGTTATTTTTTCTTTTAAATTCTAAAGTTGACTTGTTTATGTAATTCAGCACAATTGGCTAAAAGTCTGGAATTTTCTCAAAGTATGGTATGGAGAAAAAAATGTTTACTCTAAATAAGATATTTTTTTTGTTATTCAGAAATAAATAGCCTTTCTATTCATGTGCATTATAATCATTTCTGTCTCTTAATGTTTTTAAATAAATTTTTATTGGTGTTGCCAGATGCATTTTTTTATTATATGACTCTAAAAAAAGTCCTATTGAAATAAAACTTGTCATCTTTTTTGCAAAATATTTTACTTTCTGAAAATCAAGAATTAAATGCTGATTAATTTGGATTACAACATGTCGTAATTCCTTTCATTAGTTATTTGGCAAAAAAGTTCTAAAGTTAAATTTTTTTTGGCTGAGCATAGGGAGAAAATAGCTTGGCCTCTAGATGCAAACCTGTTTTTCAGGCTGGACAATGGAAGGGTTAACAGAGCTCAGTATCAGGTGTTATTTATACCATTTCATGACCTTCATATGTGCCATCATTTACTTGCAGTTGCTTCGATTTGCATAAAGACATGCTTGGTAATAATGTTTTGGCTCTTCGATGTATATACAGATGTGAATAAATTACAAGTATACATATGGTGTAAAGATACAGGAGAAAACTTTTAACTACACTATAAAGGATTAACAAAATAATGGAAATTAGGACAATGGAAAATCAAATTTAAACCTCCATTAATTATGCAAAAAAGTATGAAAAATGTGCCTGAAGAAAAATTAATTCTTCAGTTTACAAATGACATTTCTCAGATGTGGGAGGAAATAAAGCCCATTCATACACAAACAAGAACCCATTGAAGAATAATACTAATACTGATTGTACTTGATCTGTAACAATGTTCAAGTAGTCTATACCCTTCATACATAGTTGTAACTTCATTAGAGGACACAACACATTTCATCAGAACATCTCCAGACCAAGATACCACTGCTCTATACTGTCTGTATAATGCACATGGGATCCATTGCCTCATGTTGCTTTTATTACCCATAGAGTAGCTGTACTCTGTCTGGTGCAAAATGTGATTTATCAGACCAGAGAACTTTTTTGATTGTCTATAAATCTATACCTGATGTCCACGGTACAATACAAATTGCAGTTTTTGCTGTTGTGGGGTTAGGTTGGTTGGTTGTTTGGGATTTTATGGCACAAATGTAACTAAGGCCGTGATGTACCAAACAAGGTGTAAAGGATAAAAAGAAAGATCTAAAAGTCAAGTAAACCCACAACTAAAGTTAAAAGTGAAAGACAATATGAAAAACAATAAATATAAATACTAAAATAACATATGACAGAAAACATCTATGTGAAATACAACACTGAAAGGTAAAAATCAGAGATGGTTAAAATATCCAGTAAAATGTAAAAAAAAGACAAAAACAGCAGTTAAAACAGAATCATCAGATAAAAGATATCCAAGTGTAAGGGATTCACAGGTAAAATCATGAAAGCAAAAAACCATAAGCCATTCAAAATTAAAACAAAGATAATGAATTAAAATATGTTTTACAGTTAAAATGATGTCACAAAACTCACTTAGGTTCATCGTCTGCCCGAAGAAGAAATTAATGTGTAATATAAGAATGGCCTGAGCAGAGCAAGTACAACTTCCTGTTTGTGATTCCTGCAAAAACAGAACTGCCATGGTTTGATAATGGGCTTGATCTTGAACAGCTTGTTACCAGCCTATTCAGATCAAGATCTCTGCCACTGTACCTGGAGCTTGGTGGAAAAATGCCACCAGAAGTCTATGTATGGAACTGGCAGTAGAAATTTGGATAGGAGAGTGGCTGACTTGGTAGCAGTATCTGCCAAGTAACTGCCCCTGATCCTGATGTGACAAGGCACCCAACAGAAGAGAATGGTGGTTGTGGCTGCCGGACGATGGAGCTACTGGCAGATCTTGGAAAGAACAGGGTGAGGCCGATGCCTCACCACGATCAAAACCTGTAGCAAGCCAGGTGAATCAGTGTAGAGTATATACCAACAATGATGCTTAGTCGTTATGTGGTCCAAGGCAATGCTGATAGCATGCAACTCTGTAGTGAAGATGAATGCTGCTGTGGGATCTGGACTGCAATGATTACATCACAACAGACCATGGCGAATCCCACCAATGCACCAGATTTCGACCAAAAAATTAATTACAATTTCCATAATCTGGAAATTATTGCAGTGCAGATAATTATTAATAATACTTTCTTTACTGTTTTTAATTTATATAACCCTGGTCTTGCTGTTAATAGTATCAGATTTCAAAATATTTTTAAACAGATCCCTGAACCTCATATTATTTTAATGAGATTTCAATAGCCACCACACTTCATGGCACTCATACATAATAAATCATGCACGCAAGCTTCTTTCCCAATACATTACAAATTCCAACCTAATAATTCTTAACCTAAAAGCCACCACACATGAAAACCCTAATAATAACCAATCAATCATTGACCTTACCTTCATATCTCCCCAACTCACTGAACTATTTAAATGGTCCATCTTACCCGACACTAGAGGTAGTGACCATCATCCTATCCTTTTGCAGGCCAATCTCCAATATAAATACAGGAAACTGATACATCTCAATAACTGGCCACTTTTTAATAAAATTCTCACTCAATCACCCCCACCACATAACACAATTGATTATGACCATTTCATTTATCACATCATAGACATTACACACCCTGCCTTCACAACCATTCTCAACAAAATTCCAAAACTGACAAAAAATTTCTGGTACATGAACAAACTATCTGCAATCAGAAAAACAGCTGAAAATAAAGCCAAACAAACAAGACATTTTGATGACATCAACAGATACAAAAAAATAAATGCACAGGTCAGAAAAAAATGAAAAGAACTTTTTAAGGACAACTGGCAAACTTTTACCAATCAACTCAGCACAATTACCACAGCTAAAAGTCTCTGGAAAACATACAAACACATTAATAATCCAAAAACACAAACAACCCCTGCCTCAGAAATTGCCATTCATAATAATATTACCATCCTTGACACTGCCAATAAATTTTTAAACAATCTTAAAAATACACAAACAACAACTCACACCAATTCTGAACTTAAATTCATAGATAATATAAACAAAAAATTACAAAATATACCACCTGCTTCCTTTATTATGGACCAACTCTATGAAAGAATTAAACAATGCAATCAATAAGTTGAATCTAAAATCATCCCCTGGACATGATCAGATATCAAATAAATTCTTCAAATATCTCCCTTATCAACGGAAAGATAGACTTTTAAAAATATTTAATTCAATCTGGGTCTCACACAAACTTCCTGACAGCTGGCTATACATAATAATAATAATATTCTTGTTAAAATATGGCAAACCACCTTTTGAATTAAACTCATACAGACCCATATCACTCTTACCTAATCCACTTAAACTATTTGAAAGACTCCTCCACAAAAGATTGCACTGGTTTCTTGAATCTGGGAAAATTCTCCCCAATAATATATTTGGTTTCAGAAAATTCAGATCCTGAAAGGACTGCACATTTCACTTCTTCTCACTGATATACACAAAGCCAATAAAAAGAAAAAAATACACTATTGTCATTTGTGTGGACCTGTCCCAGGCATTTGACTCAGTCTGGATACACGGCCTCCTACACAAACTTTTATCCATAAATATACAGGGAAACCTCCTACATTTTCTACATTCCTTCCTCCTACACAGAACCTGCCAAGTCAGGATTAATGATACATTTTCTAATCAACTTCCTTTCATACAAGGCTTATCACAAGGCTCTATTCTATCTCCCACCCTATTTAATATTTACATTCATGACATCCACAAAATATTCTATAGGAGGGTTACTTATACATGTTAGGCAGATGATATAATCTTCTGGGCCACTGACAACTCTATACCCAAGCTCCATATTTTATTGCAAAAACAGCTAAATAAATTATACACCTACTGTCAAAAATGGCACTTACAAATTAATCCTCAGAAGACATTTTGCATTCCTTTCCACCATAACAGAAACCCTAAACCCACACTGTATTTCACTATTAGTAATGAGATTATCCCACAACATAATACATGCAAAATACTAGGCATAAACTTGGACTCAACACTCACCTGGACCCCCCCCCCCCCCCAAATCTGGATTATTTACATACTCAGGGACTTAAACTCACAAATACACTTAAATACTTCACATTTATTAATAATGGCACACCACAATATCACATGATCAAACTATATACAAATCTCATTAGAGCAAAACTAGAATATGGGATGGAATTTTTATGCGGCATATCAGATACCAAAATACAAAAACTTAATATAATTCAAAACAAACACATCAAAATTGCAATTGGCCTCCCCTCCTTCACACCCACTCTCTCTATCATTGCAGAGACTTCCCTCCCCCCCTCCAAATCAGACAAAAAATCCTTCTAATTAAATATTACATTAGACTACACTACAAACTTCCAAATCATCCTTTCGACACCCATTTTATAAGAAGTCCCTACTATAAACACATTAAATCCACTCCTGACCTGCACACTTTAATGAAGAAACACCTACAGATCAAAAACTTTGGGGATATTCCACCAATTACAGCAGACTGGAGTTTTATTAGTCCTACATTCTCCACCCACATACCCACTCACACACATAAACATAATTTACAACATGATGCAGTAAAAACTCTCGCTGAAACATACTTTGACACACAATACAGTGAAAATATTAAAATTTATACTGATGGCTCTGTCGTTCAAAACCCACCATCAGCCAGTGCTGCTATCCATATCCCACAATACTTCATCATCTTTCAAATTATCCCCAATCTGCACCATACTACAAACTGAAATTTTTGCCATTATTGAGGCCTTGGAATGAACACTTAAATATGTACACAACAAAAACATTACCATTTTTATAGATTCCAAAGGAGCCATACAAACCCTCTCACAGGAATTTCTATACACCTCATATAACTACCACACACATAAAATCCTCACGCTTACAACACGTAACCTCCATACAAAAAATAATGCAATTATTTTACAATGGATTTCCAGCCACATTGGAATTCAACATAATGAAACTGTTGATAATCTCGCTAAACTGGCACACAATCTCCACATAGTATCACCTACCTACCACTTTCATATCAATACTTCACAGGAGATAAAACAACTTGAAGCACATCTCACCAATAAATATTTTCAGGTCCAGGCCTCTGTCAAAAACGACTTTCGATATAATCTTAACCATAATATATCATCAATTAATAACCTCCCCTTCCCTAGAAAACACATCAAATTACTACACAGATGAAGAACCAACTCCACAATTCTTAACCCTACTCTACATAAATTCAAGCTCACACATTCTCCTAACTGTAGACATTGTAATGTTCCGGAGACAGTTCATCACATCCTACTTAACTGTGATAATAATGCTTCACAGAGACAAACTTTCTTCAAATCACTCATTGACCTAAACATTTTGGACATGCAAACAAAGGTAATTCTGGACCCCTCACCCCCTCTAAACAAAACCCAAATTTTTGAATCTCTCTTCAATTTCCTTCTTTCCACCTCACTTTGGAACAGAATTTAGTCTACCTTTCCTTTACCTTCTCCTATCTTCTCTTCATGTCCTCCATACAGATTTTTCTTCTATTCTCAACTTACCTCTTATATACATGTTCCCGAAGGGACAATCATTCTGCTCTCCATCCAGACTCACACCTAAAATTCCTTAAAATATAAATAAAAAAAAAAAGAAAACTAATGGAGGGACTATAGAAATAAGGGAACAAATATATATATATATATCTAAAGTGGCTCGAACCCTTTAACTCAGGTCCCACTGGCCCAAATAACCACAAAACAGTCTGGATCAATAGTTTTCAACCTATCTCCATAACCCAAGAATAAATTAAAACCACTCAGGGAAAAATAAAAAAAATATTAAATAGTAAATACAAGAATAATAATTAAAAAAATGCACAATAATAATAATAATAAAAATAAAATTAAAATAAATAAAAAAATATTAAATAATGAAATAAAAAATCATAAAAATCTTTAAAAAATGATAAAAAAAATATATAAAAAAACATAAAAAATTACAAAAAAAAATTAATAAAAATAAAACAAAAAACTATTTAAAAGAATAATTAAAAAAAAGCATTAAAAAAAAACTAAAAAAAAAAGATTAATTCTCCAAACAAACTCTGAATGCTTCCCTGAAAGCATATACAGACATAAACACTCACAAAATCCTAAAATATCAATTTTCACTGGGCGACTATCTCTTACCTCTTTGCATGACATCAAATATAATTCTGATAACCAAAATATTAATATATATGCGAACCCTAAATTCAAAATAAAAAACATATTACCCACATACATCCAAAATTATTATTCTGAGAAAGCCTGTAGAAGGACCTCTCAAAGCCACGTAATGTTAAACAAACAAACGAACTGTGAAGACAGGCAAGAAGTCTGGGTGCTCAACACGATGGTTGGCAAAGAATTGCTGATACACAGAGTCAGGTGTAAAGGCCTTCCACTGTCCTGCAAAGAGAAAAGCTGCAGGAAGGGGAAACAGTGACCCATGGTGAAAATGGCTTGGCTGTCAACTGTGAGATGCTATCGAGACTGGTGTTCTCTGCAGGTAACCTTGACCACACAAATTGAAAGGACAAACAGCAGTTGCCAATTCTGGTATAACATTTCCCACCTATGACTGAAGATGCAGTCTCAAGTGGAATGGCCTGGCAGGGATTTAATTTTGCTGGTGTACTGTAGGGACAACTGTCGATGATGAACAGATAAAGAGGGTTCATCAGTCTCAACATAAAGACTGAACTGGTGAAATGTGGAAGGTCCCATGCAAACAAGAAGGGCCTATTGGTGTAGGAGTCCAGCACCTTTTACACCGAATCCTGGGTGGAGTCATACACCTGGTATCTGCAATCCAGTTTCACCAGACAAGTGCATGGTAGAGGCAGGGCAACAAACATCGGTCTGCCCCCCAAGAGAGGTGGGAGAGGACCTCGAGAATGTTCAAAGCCCATGTGCACTTGGATCTGAGATATCATATGTGTGGTAAAAAGATCAATTTCTGGTTGAAGATGAGACAGAGAAACTTGGTCACTGCCACAACTGGAATGTTGTTACCTCCAATCTGCAGCTCGGGGTCCATATGAAGATTATGCTTGCAGTAAAAGTGCATGCAAGTGGTCTCCTGTGGGGGAAATCAAACCCACTGTCCATCACCCAAACCGAGAGATTATTCAGGGCAGTTTGCAGTTGTCATTCAATGACCCTCATGCTGGATGACAAGCAAAAGATGCTAAAGTCGTCAACATAGAGGACATTGCCTAAAGTTGGAGGAAGTTGTCATGTAATGGATTTTATCTTGACAGCGAAAAGTGTTACAGTCAGAATGGAATCTTGTGGCACCCCCTTATCTTGGGGGAAATGCCATTATAGAGTATTGCCGATACGAACTCTAAAAGTACATGAAGATAAAAAGTCTGTGATGAAGAATGGCATTTGACCTCTCAAGACAAAGCTATGGAGGTCACGAAGAATGCTGAATTTCCATGCCATATCATACACTTTTTCGATGTCGAAGAAAATTGACACCAGGCATAAAAACGAATTCCTGATCGCCAATTCAAGGAAGATCAAATGATCTCAGGTAGACCATTGCCTGTAGTATTCCAAATGCTAGGCCAGTCTGGCATTTACCATTCTTTCCAACACCTTGCACACACAGCTAGTCAATGCTATAGGACGATAATTGGAAGGAATGTTGAAATCCTTGCCTAGCTTGGGGAAGAGTAAAATGATGACCTCCCACCAGGAGTCGGGTAACTGCTCCTTGATGAAAATATGATTGAAGAGTTGGAGCAGCCGATCCTTACTCGATGATGAGAGATGGTGGAGCATGGCATAATGGACATTGTTTGGCTCAACGGCAGATGCATGAGACATGTGCAGAGCAAGACAAAGCTCCTCTACTGTGAATGGTTCCAGGCTATTCAAATGAAAAGACGTGGGGTTAGGAGCAGATGTCATTGTGGATGTCTACTGATAGTCAAACAATGCCAAGTTCAATGCATTATCCTGTTGGAAATCTGTTGACTGTCCAATGTTTATCAGCAGGTGAATATCATAAGTATTAACTACCTGTTGGCTTGCAGAAGGCATTTGAACAGTCTCTTCGGTTGTTTTTCCTTCAGTATTTGAGTTTTCCTTCAGTATTTCAGTCTCCTTCAGTATTTGAGTTTCACTTTTCCAATAGTTGCCATGGAACAACCACTGAGAGGTGCTGTTTCTGAAATAAAGGCATCAACAGTCATGCCTTTTAACAATTCTGATAAATTTATCATTTGCCCATTGTGTCATTTGCAATTTACAATTCTCACAAACTTTACTGCCAACTATCACAGTTGGTGTAAAACAGATTTATTTTTCGCACACAGTTTATTCTTCAGAATAGAGTAGAGTATCAACAGGTAATAAAAAAGCTAGTTCCACAATATGGTCAATGCCTTAATTGTGGTGGGAAACTATGCTGAAAAGTGACAGTCATAAAATTACACATGTATTGTTTTTGTTAGAATTAAAAATAAATAGTCCAGAAATATGAATTGCAAACTTATTTTAGACTACCCCTTGTAAATATTTATCATGCCTGCGAGTCTAAACTCATGTAAAAAAAGATCATAAACTGTTTTTGGAGTACATTATTTGGAGTGACACTAGAGACATGGCTACTAAGAAACTATGAATGTGAAATATTTGTGGATTTAAGTTTAGCAGATTTAAGTGTATTTAAGTCAAAAACTTGAGTTGTACTTTATTAAGCAATCATATTTCTTTTTTTAAATAGTACTTTAAAACTATTGAAAACCTGGGGAATACCTTTATAACAAAAATAATTTTTTTTTGTATTGTAGAAAAGGAAAAAAAAATACCTCCATTCTCTTCACAGGATCATCACATTTATCAGCTGTCTCAAGAAGATGACTGTACTCCATATTTTCTGATAATCGTTGTAAAAAACTTAATGGTTCATTAAATACAACTGGCATAGTTATCTTGGATAGTTCCTACATCAATAAACAATAATTCTGAAAAATATTTCACTTAACTTTCATGTAATTTTTAAATATTTTAAGTTAAAACATCTAATAGCATTTAGAGTTAAAAACTAATTTGCAACACACACACACACACAAAAAACTCTTGTCATATAATTGTTAGCAGATATAATCAGGTTCTTAATCATTCCACATTATTACCATGCTAAAACTATTATCAGGAAATTTTCATATTAATTTGTCTATTTATGTGTTTTATTTAGAGTCTTACCAGGTGCTAGAGGCACAGACTAGGACATTTACACAGTGGGTTTAAATTACACAACAGTTTCACATTAAACCAGCGATTTCAAACTTATTGGGTTCTAACTAAAATATTCAGTCTCTAAGACTGCCAAAAGCCCCTTATGTCTCTTCAGGCCATCATAATCCTAATACCCATCTCTTGAGTCAGCTCTGACTCAAATATTTGCCTCAAACTGTCATGGCCACGGTCATTTCTAAAATTCTGATCAATTCATCCACTGAGACAGTTTACACTTTACCTTTTAACATCAAGAGACCACTATTGACAAAATCATTTTCCCTTCAGCAATTATTAATCACTTTTAAGTTTCAGTCCCAATAACATGACATTAAGCTAATGGAACTTAGCTTATTCTGTTCATGCAAATGTTGGGAATGAGAAATTGGTATGTGATCAAGTTTTATTCATAAAAATAAATGGGCATTCAATATTCCATATTGTAAAATTTTACACAAATAGAAGCTTTGCTAAAAAAACAATATCTGAACTTTTAAGTATTGGTACTTTAAACAATTATATTGTAACTCTAACAGAATTATACCATAATCCCATGGTTGAAAATCACTAAATTAAACAGAAACATGGTTTTACATCACATAAATTTTAGCTGGGTTAATTTAAAAAAAAAAGTCCTTTATTATATGCAAATGCACAACAGATATTGGCAGCAATTTTTTTTTTCTTTTTGGATAGTAAACATTTAACTCAAAAGATTCCATAGAGAATAGTCACACATATATACAAAATCCTCAAGCAGCCATGGGCTTATGGAGGTCCAACCACTGTGTAATTCTGTTCTTCAAACATGTCTGCCCAGAGCTACAGCTATTATATATGACCATTGCAGGCTAATTCTAGCAAGATTCAGTTTGACATTGTCTGCCCACTGCAGTCTAGGTCTCCCTCTTTCACTGAGGCCTTTAGTTACACTGTTCATAACCCTATTTGCCAATGTGCAGCAATGTATATGGGCAACATGGCCAAACCAACAGTCTCTTTTTGCACAATAAGCTGCTCAAAGGCTACCAACTCCTTTTAACCTCATCATTACTTAAAAAGCCAAATCATCTAATGCCCAAAATACTGTTTAATCACTTAGAATCACACGCATCAAGTTTCCTGTTTATCTTGCTTTCAACGAGCCCAAGTTCACTACCATAACTAACCTTAGAAAAGACTAAGCTATTATAAAGCTTCGAGTCTTTAAGTGCATATGCCTATTTTTCCACATTCTCCATAGATTTTTAAAAGTATGAGAAGCTTGGATTGGGTTATTTTACCTCGAGTGGCACTTTTTTGCACACAATGGGCTAAATGACCAGGTCACAAGAACCCCAAGAGCTCAGAAAAGGTTGGGGGAGGGACTGGACAGCTGTTAGGTGACAGATGGTAACCTTCCATCTAGGTCATAAAGCATGCCTTTTAACATGCACAGGGTATGGCTCTCCTGCACATGAAGCCATGACTTAATATTCCATCCAATGGGTGATGGCCCTTCCAGCTCATCAGTGTCCCCATCTATACAAAATCCCCCCCCCCCCCAACCGAGGGTATGGAGTTTTGCAGAGATAAATCTCGATGCTGGTCCAGCTCAGACTTGAACCTGGGAACTGCAGATTATGAACCTTGGTGTGCCAGTAGCAGTCCTATTCTTCTGTTTATCTCATGCCACACATCACCAGTATCTCCTAAATAGCTCCCAAGACAATTCGATGTGGATACTTGCTCAAGAGCACAACCATTCAAAGCAACTAAAGCAGCATCTGCTTGACCAATGTTAATTACTTTAGTTTTCTCTCTGTTTTTCACCAAACCTACTCTATTACTAATCTCCTCAACAGCCCTAACAAAAGGATTCATCTCATTAACATCATTAGCCAACAGGGCCAATCATCCCCATGATTTAAATCAGAACTTTTCAAATCATTAGACCATTTAATGCCAAAATTTTTTCTTTGCAGAGAATTCCACATAATCAATAACCAAACTAAAGAGGAAAGGAGACAAAATGCACTCTTGTCAGACTCCAATAGTAATTCATTTATTTCACTTCATTGAACATTTTAGGGGTAAACTTCCTTTGGACAAAGCCGCAGGATATCTGTAACTCAGTTGAACAGTAGTACTGCCCCACTATGGAGAGTCGAGCCACAAGGGCTGACCTTGACCCTGGAGGGTTGGTAATCTCCAGGCAGACAAGAAGCAGGCTGTTGCAGAACCCAAACCGGGGCTAACCAAATGCAACAAGACCTACTCTTACATGATTCTGTGTTATCATAGTGAGCTTCCATTATGCTAACTTGTCAAATATGCCATATGATCTAACACTAAATCACAAATTATGACAATCAACAGAGTCAAAAGCTTTCAAACTCTATAAAGCTCGTAACCTCAGGTTTCTGAAACTCTAAACATTTCCCAAAATCTGCTTAAGTGGAAATATTTCATCTATACATCCCCTAACACATCTGAATCTGCACTGTTCACCATGCCAATGTCCATCGACCAAATTCTCAATTCTGTTAAGCACAACAATGCAAAGCATTTCACCTACAGAGATTAGGCTGATACCCCTATGGTTATCACAAGAACTGCAATCACCTTTTTTTAAAAATCTGGATAATACTAGCTCTAAATCTCTAGGAACAAGTAGAACTAACCATATGTTTAGAACATATCTGAAATGCTCAGCCCACCTAGCCATGACAGAATCCTCATCTTCAATGAACTTACCATGTTTATCCCTCAATCCCTGTATGCCAGCCTGTTTCTTTCCACATAAAAGATTAACTCTCTGGTACAACTCTCTGCTGTTATGCTGTCTTAGCTGCTCCTCTGCTTTGTCAGCCAAGCTATTAAGCCAAAAATTCTTAACAGCTGTTACTGATCCTTTACATGTTGATTAAGCTCTTTGTAAGGCTATCTGTTAAGGGTCCCAAAAATGTCAGTTTTGCCTTCAGATCTAATGAAAAAATTCAGGACTGAACAGTTCAGATTGTCCCATACACAGATCAGTTAAAACCTGAAGGCATTTGCTCATTTCACTTGTCTTTGGTGTAATGCTTCTAGGCAAGCCCTGATGAATTGTTACGTTATGCTGCCATATTTTGTGCAATCGATCAAAGTAAGAAATAAAAATGCAAGCGGGCCAAGGATGGCTATTAAAAAGGAATGCAATTCTTATTTAAATTTGTGATAAATTCATGTTTTATCACTAAAATTACTTGTATATTTATAGTGCACAGGTAAAAATAGTTAATGAAATGTTTATTATGACACAAGAGAATAAGCTTCATGTAAAACTCACAAATGGGAGATTAATTTCTCAGCTTGTGCTCTGATCATAACCTGCATTATTTGAAATTGGATTCAGCTTGTTTTTCATGTTGTAATACCTTCTACATAACTATAAGAACACAAATCACTTTAGCAATAATAAGATACTTGCTATAAAAGGGAATATAGTTTACATTTTTTGTGACTGTAATACCCACTAATAACAGTAATTTCAATTAATGGATGAATCAGAAAATGTAAATTGTAATATATTATTAGTATCCATAAAACACAAAAAGATTTTCTTTTTGTTTTAAGAAATAAAACAAAGCTAAACGTTTGGAGACAAAAAAAGTGTAAACAATAACTCTTTTCAATAAAACTAGCTATAACAAATAGCCATATTTTATAGAGCTCCAAGTGTTGCTACCTGCATTTGTCAGCATCAACAGTGAATGATTGTTTGCTCTCAGAACCACTGATATTATAATTTCACAAATTTTTCATTGATTTTGAAGATCCACAGAACTTGTCAGAAAGTTATCTGGCCGGCTCCAAATTTTCCATATGGGGTTCTCTCTTGTGCAATACCATATTGTAAATATGAAGGTAAAAACACAGTGTGCTGAATAAAAGATAGATTAAGTTAACTCTATAAACACTGTAGGTGCTGGAGTGGCCACATGTTATCATGACAAACAATTGGCTCATTGATACTAATGGAGTAATTAATGGTCATAGATCAGTGAGGTGAAGTTTAGGTTAGTCATACCAGCATCTTCCTTGTTCTTCTAGAGGTAACTTTGCCAGTTGTTCAAGAAGGACAATTCCAGGTTGTGTGATGTTCTTGGCAGCTGATGTTTTCACAGGTCCAGTATTGTTGCCTCTCACTTGGTGATAAGAGTTCTTAAGTACAGTGGTGTTGCACTTTGTTGCCTCTGTGATATGAGTCACTGGGTGTCATTCCAAACTTTATGATCCTATTAATGTGCTGAACCAATTGCCTACACAAGATTTTGGTGACCAGGCATTGCAAAACGTTTTGTGCCATCTGCTTCAGCACATCATCAGGCAGGCAATGTCCTGGCAGCAGGATGAGACAGAGATGTGATGCACTCGATCGGTGGATGGCACATGTACAGGGTCGTCAAGTGTGTGCCGGATGTGCCCCTGAGGTGCCATGAAAGGGGGATTATTAGGTAAACAGTTGAATACTTTGGGAGCCTGGCATACATAATGCTTACAAAAAACTTTTTCTGGGAGAAACCACATTTAAAAGTACCACTCTTGAAAATCTGATATTTTTATTGAACACTTTTATACTTGATCATCCCATTTTTGACAATACATGTTAACAAGGGGTTAATATATAATTTTTGGACTTGTAAAATATGTAATGAACTACAATAATTTTGAATATTATTAAATTTTAATTTTTTTAGCATGCACCTCAACACATAATTTGAAGATTTAGAATAGGTTGCAAATTCAATTCAGAATGGGCACCCCATGAATAATACCCGCTCCAAGTAAGATGTTCTACATACAAGAATTGTATATTATTTTTAACTTGGGCATTTTCGAAAGCTTCAAATAAAGTATATTCTTGAAAGCCTGATATTGAAGTGTTTTACTATATTTTTTGCATGCAATTTCCACGTGATGTTACTATCTATAAATACTCACTATAAATAACTAAATTAACTATGCAATTAATTTACAAAAAACTCCTACTACACCAAGCTTATCAGCAAGCTGGTTTTGACAGATAAGATTCACTTTTGTCAGATAAAATACACCTGAACTTCAGTAATTTAAATTCTAGAACTTATGCAACTTATGTACAATGTTCTACCATATAATACCGAAATTCTGGACTGTTCTTTTAAACACTCGAATGCACAGACCTAGTGCAGCTTGGAGAGCACTTCCGAATCATCCCCCTTTCACAGCACCTCAGGAGCATGCTCAGTCTGTGCTTGACCTTGGTGACCCCATGCAGGCCACATGTGCATCTACCGATCGAGTGCATTGCATCTCTATCTCATCCTGCTGTCAAGATAGTACCTGCCTGACACTGTGCCAAATCAGATGGCACGAAACGCATCACAAATGCCTGGTCACCAACATCTCATATAGGCAACCAGCTCAGCACATTAATAGGAGCGTGAAGTTTAGAATGACACCCAGTAACAAATACCACAGAGACATCAAAGTGCAAAACCACCATACATAAGAACTTTATCACCAAGTGAGAGGCAACAATACCGGACCTGTGAAAACATCAGCTACCAAGAACAGCACACAACCCAGAATTGTCCTCCTTGAACAACTGATGAAGCCATCTCTAGAAGAACAAAGAAAATACAGGTATGACTATTTAACCCAAACTTCACCGCACCGATCTACGACCATCAATTACCTGTTCTTATGTATGTGTGGACATAAGAACAGAAATCCACATATTATTTATTTCTTTGGTGACAGTTTCGATTTGCAGTAGGATCTACTCCCTCCATTTTTGCAACCAAGTACATTGCAAAATTCCTCCTTTTAAAATCTTA
The DNA here is from genome assembly GCA_038380435.1 of Ryuthela nishihirai. Taxonomy (NCBI): domain Eukaryota; kingdom Metazoa; phylum Arthropoda; class Arachnida; order Araneae; family Heptathelidae; genus Ryuthela; species Ryuthela nishihirai. Next base: position 12,836,016 of record JAWZYU010000016.1, on the reverse strand, counting down.
TTATAATCTTTCACTTACACAGACTCATTCTCACAAAAGAGTTCAATAAATTCTGGGTAATACCACAATGGGTTATCTTTACAAAAATACAAACCAATGAATGTAGGCAACAGTATACAAGACAGATGTTTACGCTATGAAACCTTGAGCAAACTGAGGATCAGCGTTCAGGCAGTGATGACACTCCAAATTCAAAAGTCAGATGACACGCTGGGTCAGAAGGCCTGTTCAGTAGTTCTACTGACATTCCGAAAGTTCTTCTGGTTGGTATTTTGGCCTGAACAGTCCATCTGGCCTACACACACATACAGCAAACTGGATCAATCGTGGACTGTTCAGTTAGACCTGAAGGCCAAACTTAACATCTGCGGGAGGCCTTTAGGATTAGTAGGGTGTTGATTCAGATTATTCCCACTGTTCTGCCTTTCAAAAATAAGCTCCAGTGCCTTATCACTAAAATAGCTTTGACTTCTCTGTTCCTTCTTATTCAAAAGAGTTACTGTTAGTTTCAAGAAAAGCCAATTTAAATCAAGCCCATTCTTTTTCAACTTTAGTAGTAAGCAAACCACAATTGTCATAATGATTGGTTGGTTAAGGTTTTATGGCGCATTAGCATCTAAGGCTATAATGTACCAAACGAATGTCCAAAAAGAAAAGATAAAAGTCATGACACCCTCAACTAATTTTTAAAAACAAACTACAAAGGCAACAAGAAAAATGTAAAACAATAAAATGAAATGTTGAGGACAACAAAAATCAAATGTATAAATATGTTCAATATCAAAAAATAACCCAGGTGTAAGTAACCTGGGTTAAACATATAGAATAATAAATAGGGGAGTAAAACAACCATATATTGCAAAATTTTAAATATAGAGGTAAAACAACAATGGTCTGATAAGAGATGTCCAAGTGCAAGGGGCTCAGACGTAAAATTATGAAATTAAAAAACATATGCCGTACAAAGTTAAAATGAGGACATTCAATTAAAATATGTTTAATACTTAAAGTGGTGTCACAAAACTCACACCTAGGTTCGTCATCCACCTGCAGAAGAAACGAATGACCTAAGCGGAGCCAAGCAAGTACAATCCTTATGATTCCTTATGGTAGCAAGACTGCCATAGTTTGATGATAGGTTTGATCTCAAAGAGCTTGTTCGTAAGCTGTTCAGACCAAGGTCTCTGCCACTGTGCCCTGAGCTCGATGGTAAAATGTTGCCTGAAATCTAGATATGGAACAAGCAACAGAGAGCAGGACAGGGGCATGGCTGACCTGGCAGCATCTGCCAAGTCATTGCCCCTGATACTGATATGACTGGGCAACCAACAGAAGAGAATGTTGGTGGTGACTGCCAGATGATGTAGCTACTGGCGGATCTTAGAAAGAACTGGGTGAGGCCGATGCCTCACCGAGATCAAAGCCTGTAGTAAGCTAAGCGAGACACTGTAAAGCATACAATTGTCATAATGACTAAGTAGACTGTCATGGTATGTTTGGCAATATCTTGATCTTTCAGAGCTTTAATGTTAAAGGTAACTCTTTTAACCTTAGCACTAAGTTAATGATTAGACACAATTTTGGCTCTCCTAAATGATCTGGTATTCCTAACTAGCACATTTGCTGTTAATTAATAAATAATTAATCATTTTCCTAAGAAACCCACCATGCAAAAACCATAAGTATTTCTATATGCATACATACAAAATTCTCATGAAGCCATGGGCTGCAAAGTTCCAACCAGACTGTGTAATTTTTCTCTCCAAATGTGTCTGTTCTGAGCTACTACTGCTGCATTTGGCCACTCTAGGCCAATTCTAGAAAGATCCTGTTTGACATTGTCTGCCCATCACTTCCTGGGTCTCTCCCTTTTTCTGATACCCTTAGGCACATTGTTCATAATCCTCTTTGCCAATCTGCAGCTATGCATATGAGCAACATGGCCAAACCAACACAGTTTCTCTCTGCACAATATGCTGCTCAAAAAAGGTTGACAACTCCTTATTCTAACCTCATCATTACTTACAAAGTCAAACCACCTAATGCCCAAAATACTGCGTAAGCATCAAAAATCAAAGGCATCAAGTTTCTTGTTATCCTGCTTACAAAGGGTCCATGTTTTGCTACCATAACTAACTTTAGGAAGAATCAAACTATTATGCAGCTTAATTTTAGTCTTTAGGTGTATATGCCTATTTTTCCATACTCTCTATAGATTCTTAAAAGCCCCAGTGGCAATCCCTATTCTTCTATTTATCGCATGTCACACATCACCAGTATGTTACCTAGCTCCCAAGACAATTAAACTGAGAGACTTGCTCAAGAGTGCAGCCATTCAAAGCAACTGAGACACTATCTGCCTAACCAATTTTCATCACTTTAGTGTTTATTCTCTTTATCACCAAACCTACTCTATTACCATTCACATGAACAGCCCTAATGAAAGAATTCATCTCATCAATATCATTAGCCAACAGGGCCAAATCATCTGCAAAATCTAAATCAGAAATTTTGAAATCTCTAGACCAGTGGTTCTCAACTTTTTATGCTTCACTACCCCAATGGAAATGTGTATGTAACTGGCATATCCCTTGTATAGGTAGATAAAATGGGAATAAAATAAAACACTGACTTTGTTACTAGATCTAGTGACTTTTGAGCTCTCATGGCATACCCAAAAATTTTTTACTGCATACCCCATGTTGAGAATCCCTACTCTAGAACATTTAAGGCCAAAATCTTTCCCTTGCAAAGAATTTCGCATTACATAATCAATATCCAAACAAAACAGAAAAGGAGACAAAATGCACCCTTGTCTAACTCCACTAGCAATGCTAAATCAATCATTTAAAGACATATCAACTCTCACACAAGACTCGGTGCTATTATAAAGAGCTTTCATTACACTAACAAACTTATAAGTTATTGCATATGATCTAACAATCAACCACAAATTATGTCATACAACAGAGTCAAAAGCCTTTTTGAAATCAATAAAGCTAGCAACCACAGGTTTCTGAAACTCTAAACATTTCTCAAGAATCTGCCTAAGTAAAAATATTTGAACAATACATCCCCTACCAATTTTGAATCCACACTGTTCATCACACAGTTGTCCATCAACCAAATTCTTACTTTTAATAATATCTTTCACCATATCTTTCTCAACTTCAGCAGTAATGAAACCACGATTGTCATAATGACAAAGTAGCCTATCATGGTATTGTTTTTAATTTAGAGAAAGCCAAAGTGACTTCGGAATGTGATATAGGGCCAACATTAAAACCAGTAATCCATATATTCTCACTACAAACAATGGGAGCAGAAATAATCACATTGTTTAGAACATCTCTGAAATGCTCAGACAACCTAGCCATCACAAGATCCTCACTTTCAACATCTTACCATATTTATCTCTCAATCCCTGTGTACCTGTCCATTTCTTCCCACACAAAATACTAACTATCTGGAACAACCCCCTGCTGTTGTGCTGTGTAACTGCTTCCTCTACACATTTATCAAGCCAAAGATTCTTATCAGCTGTTAACTGATCCTTTACACATTTATTAAGCTCATTGTAATGCCTTCTGTTAGGACTAGTAGGGTGTTGATTCATATTAATCCTATACTTTCTTCTTTCAGAAATAAGTTCCATAGCCTTATCACTCAAATAATTTTGTTCCCTCTGTTCCCTTTTACCCAAAAGAGTATTGTTGGTTTCTGGAATCGTTTTTAACTGACTTTTCTTGAAATCAACAGTACTTTTTGAGTAAAAGGGAACAGAGGAAACAAAATTATTAGTGATAAGGGCTTTGATCTCGGTGAGGCATCGGCCTCACCCAGTTCTTTCCAAGATCTGCCAGTAGCTACATCGTTTGGCAGCCACCATATCTTTCTCAACTTCAGCAGTAATGAAACCACAATTGTCATAATGACAAAGTAGCCTATCATGGTATGTTTCGGCTCCATCTGGATCTTTCAGGCATTCAGTGTTATAGCTAATTTTTTTAAACCTTAGCACAACATTTCTTAAGCTTCAGCTGCAAAACACTTTTGACCAGGAAATGGTCAGACCCAATTTCAGCTCCCTTGTAATAATAATAATAATATTTATTTTCCATTCTCACTTACAGAAACATTACACACAAAAATTTACCATCAAATTTGGATGGAAAATAGCAAAAGGAAATAATATAAAATAAAATAAAAAAAAAAAACACAAACATACATTTTACAAGTATTTCTGTGTAATCTAGGAGTTACAAAACAACTCTTACAGATTACAAAAACAAAATTCTACTGTAAACGAAAATCTTTGGCAATGGATAAAAAAACTAAGAAATTACATTAAAAGCGTCTTCAATATCTTCAGCATTTACCAAAAAAGTTTGGTTTTTTTTTCTTAAAATTACAATCACTTTTTTCTTCTTTTATACTATTTGGTAAAGAATTATATAATTTTGGTGCAATAAAATTGAAATGCTTATGCATGATTTCTTTTTTTGATTTCACAACATGAAACATGTTTGTAGAACATCTGGTATCATATGGGATGAACCGTTTTTCGATCCAATTGTTGTTTTTATGTAGATACAAAAGACTTCTATATAAATATAACTTTCTCAAGGGTAATATATTATTGCTTATGTAATGATAATTTACATTGCTAATATTGCTATTTGAAACTAGTTTTACAATTTTATTTTGCAATTTCACTAGAGGGAGTAGGTTTGATATATAATCTCCCCCCCAACATGTGATTCCATAGCTTAAAATTGAGTGAACCCAAGCGAAATAAACTAAAATTAACAACTTCTAATGAGAACATGATTTAAGATAATATAACTTGTACAAAATAAATCTTAATTTTTTACACACTGTATCTACTTGTTTCTTCCATTTTAGATTTTGTTCAACATAAATGCCTAGATATTTAACACATTCAACTTGTTTGATAGTTTTACATACACAACCATTTACCAAATTACAACCAGAATTATGATATTTTATGACAACCTCTTTACTTGTATTCAATAAGCCGAAATAGATAAAATTAGTTTTTTCCACATTTATTTGCAGTTTATTACTACTAAAGAAGTTTCTTATGCTTTTTAAGTCATTGTTTATCTTGAACACTAACTCATTATTAGTTTCAGTCGAATACACTATCGCTGTGTCATCCGCATAAGCTGTGATTTTGCCAAATAAATTTAAATTGCAAAAATCATTAATATATATTGAAAACAATACTGGTCCAAGAATAGAACCTTGCGGTACACCACCATTCAAAATAAGCATATTACTTTCCAGTTTATGTATAGCCACATATTGTTTCCTGTTTTCCAAATATGATTTAAACCAATTGAAAGCAAGTCCCCTTATTCCTATTATACTTAATTTTTGCATTAAAATTTCATGATTTATTGTGTCGAAAGCTTTTTTTATGTCTATAAATAAGGCTAACGTTTTCCTGTGTTCATTTACACTGTTATAGATGTTGCCGGTAAGTTGTAACATAGCATGTTCTGTACCCAATTTATCTCTAAATCCAAACTGTTTATTTGATAAGAAATTATATTTTGATAGAAATTTCATTAATCTCTCTTTCATGAGTTTTTCAATAATTTTTGAAAAGATAGGGAGTATGGAAATTGGTCTATAATTATTAAAATCCGTGTTTTTACCTTTTTTGTAAATTGGCTTTACTTTAGCAATTTTTAAAGCATCTATGAACATTCCAGCAGAAAAAGATAAATTTACAATTTTTACAAAAATATGAGGTTTATATTTAAAAACAATTTTTAATATATGGGTATTTATTTCATCATAACCACATGATTTCTTATTATTCAATTGTGATATTATATTGTTTAGTTCCGTTTGATCTGCTTCAAACAGAACCATTGAGTTATCATTATGGTTTACATATTTGTCAATTTCAGTATTAAAATTATTTGTAGTAATGATCTGGTATTCCTAACTGAACTAGCCCATTTGCTGTTAATTAAAATATAATCTATCATATTCCTGTGCAACCCATCAAGTGAAACCCATGTATATTTATAAATGTCCTGGTGTTTTTAGTATGTGTTAGTTATTCACAAACCATTAAGTTTACTTACCAGTAGAAGACATTCTCCATTGCCATTGGAACTACCAATGCCAAAGGAACCTAAAACTCCCACCTAAAGGTCAGAGTCAGTGACAACTTTAGCATTGAAGTCATCTAGCACAAGAGAAATATCTCCTTTCTTCAGAGAATTTAAAATGTCCTGAAATTATCTATAAAACTTATCCTTCTCGTTCTCATCAGAGTCCTCTGTGTGGGTGTAACAGATGACATTCAAGTCCTTAATTTTAGTTTTAAATTTTGCTGTAAGAAATCTTTCATTAATGCATTCATATCCTAGAAGAGCATAACTGGTATGTCTACCTAGAGGCAAACATACTTTGGAGATGCTTTCCATTCCCCCTGCCTGAAATGAGAAATTTAAAGTTATTTTTAAGTATCTCACCTTTACCTGTTGATCTGGTCTCATGCAAGCCAAGAATATCTAGGTTATAACACTGGAATTCCTGTATGAGGACATCAAGAGAATAATCTCTATGCAACGTCCCTACATTCCAAGTACCTGCAGAGAGAAAATGATTAGTAGGATTTTTAAAGAAACTAAGTTTATTGAGAGAGGTAGGGTCAACAATATGAAACCATTACCTGATCGCAGGCAATGGGCAAAGACCTGTCCCTCCTCCACTAAAGGCTGAAGTCACTGATGCTGGTAGGAACTTCAGGCACCACCTTTTCAAATGGATCTTTTCAAGAGCAATATGGCCTGCCTGAGACGCATTACTCCAGTTTAGGATTGACGATGCCCAACTAACTAAGTGAAGGTTCAGGTACCTGTGATGGCCTCTGATCAGGATTATCCACCAGTTGATATAAAGTATCCAGTGCCACTGTTCACTTAGGGCTGGCAACCCACAAGCAAACAGAAAATACAGTGGCAGATTATCTCTCAACAGAACTCAATCCATAAACCAGTCCATAAACCAGTCTCAACTCAAATCCATAAACCAGTCCAGTCTAGTAGGTATAAATGGTCAGCACCAGGACCCTGTGAAATTGACCACTCCTCAGCAGGGTTGAAAAAAAAAAGTCGCCATAGATGACCAGATCAGCAGGCCACACTGAGCTGGCAGCCTCCCCTTCTGTTCCCTTCCAAAAGAGAATATCTCTTTTGAAATGTACTAACAGCCTGTACTATGAAAAGGCGGGGTCGGACATTAGGTGCTAGACGTAGCCGGTTCTGTGTATCATCACTGGGGATTGGTACACAGCTCTCCTTCCAATTTATGCCTAGCTACCATTTACAGACCTTCTATATATCACAATGTTCATATTAGTTCCATGGCCCAAGTGGTTAGCATGCTTGGCTACTGATCAAAGTGACCTGGGTTCGAGCCCTGGGTAAGGTATGGATGTCTGTGCTGTTTTTCTGATAAGGTCCTGCCATCCTCACAGATCTGTTGTGGCATATTAAACTGGCAGGCTCTTGTCAGACCTCTGTGGCAAGCAGCTGCTTGAGGGGGTATTTTATTTATTCTCAAACCATGAAATTTACTTACCTGTAGGAGATGTTCTCCATTGCTATTGCAACTACCAATACAAAAGGACCCAAACAGTCATACATTGTTCTTCAAATATCAATGTCAAAAAGTAAATTGTGAAATAATGATTATTAGGAAATTCAATGGGAAAAAGTTTTCAATGTAAATAACTCTAACTTCATTTCAGTGACATCTTATCAGATTTGCTCAAAATTTGAAGATCCCAAAGTAAGTTTTAACCTCCAGTAAGTACCAAACTTTGGTATTTCAAGAACATTACAAGTATGGGATATTAACTTATGTCAATTTTTATTTAACAGTTTATACAATGCTAACATATTTTTTTTAATGAACACTGTTATTATCAAGCATTATTTTTCAGTAAATGTTAATTTGTTTAGGATTGGGTCATAGTGTTTTGCCACTTATTGGATTTTTGAGGAAAATTTTCAAGTGGCCAGATCCCAAGAATTAAATAAATACAAGAGGATATGGTGAGGAAATTCCTATCTACCCTGGTCAAATGTTCACAGCAAACAGAAAGCTTCTGTCAAGTCATTAGTGTGTTCTTTGATATGCACAGAGCCTGCATATAGAATTATGGATTAGCATCCCATTTGACACAGAGAAAATCAATGGGATTAGAAAGGCCATCATCCATCCATATTCAGCCATGGCTCATGTGCAGAAGAGCCATGCCCTAATGTTGTGCAAATTAAAGATACATTGCATGGCCTTGATGGGAGGATTTCATCTTCAAACAACTATCCAGTGGGTTTTTGTGATGTCCAACCCATTGTGTGCACAAAAGTGCCAGTCAGAGATAAAAACAATTTAACAACTGTCTAACTTCACAAACAGGCATATGCAGAGAACATAAAATCTCAATGTTCACAGCAACATGGATCAAATTTATGAAAACTTGTTCACATTTCCTGTTACTTATTTATGATTCTCAAATAAGAATCTTTTCACCACAGCAATCAATTTTGTAGTAATACCTTCTAAAATTTATATTAGGAATTAGTTGTCATGTAACCTAATTAGCAAATTTTATACCACTGTAAACAGGGAGAAAATGATTAAATTGATGAAACTCTATTATACCATATTTCCACTAACAGGCAAATCACTCACATCCATATGTCACAAATCTGCATGCAAATTGTTAATCAGTCCTGTCTTGGACACATTTTTCTAACTGGGACAATTTTAATAATGAACAGTGTATATATGATCCTTAAACAGTTATATTCTAATGGATTATTATGTTGCTACCATATTCTGAAAAATATAAAATGTTTAGTATTTAGTTGGTTGTGATAATCAATGTTGAATAACCAGCATTAGGTAATTTTGACTGTCAGTGCAACCTTAGTGTGGAGGGCAAACACTCATTGACCCATCTGGTTAAAAAAAAAGACTTGTTAGAACAATTTGCAATAAAACATACCTTGCCAATGCATTGCTTCAATATGCTCCAAACACTAAAATCATTTCTTGAAAACATAGGTACTGGAAGAAATGGTCTAAATTTATAACAAAAGAAACAAATATTAGAACTTTCAATAATAATGACATATGGTGTAATTAACATATATATTATCTAAATTTAGAATTTAAATGGCATTATACATTTAAAAAATATTACTTTGAGATATTAGTTTACTGTTAACAAATAAAAAAAATGCACACTAAGAAAACATTGCAAAAGTAGTTGAAACTAACAAGATTAGATTATCTTGATGCTAAAATAAAATGATATATAACACAACTCAAGGAACATTTTCAGAGGGTGATGAATTTAGTAAGAGGTATGCAAGATGCCATATTGTGACATTCTATTCAAGATGCAGAGATGACAGCCTTTTTTTTTAGAGTGATTGCATAGGGCAACCACAATTAATAGGCACCCAAATGTGTTAGTTCCATTAACTTATTAAATAAATTTTAGCTTAAAAAAATCTTTTCTAGGGGTTTTGCACATTTGAACTGTTTTTAATTTTTTTTTCTTTTTAGTAGGGATATAGGGACCAAGTAAAAATCAACGATCATAAAATACAAAACATGTAGGTAAAAAATATTAACTGAAAAATTTGATTGAAGCCAATTAAAATATCCAAAAAGATTTAAAATGGCAAAATCAGATTCTAAAAAAGGATTCTTTTGATAAAAATATTTACCATTGCTACCAGGTGCAAGGGACTTGGATGGCAATTGATTAGAGCTAAAAATATATATGTCATTCAAAATGAAAAGCAGTACAACATTAAAATGTGTTTAATGGATAAAATGATGTCACAAAACTTGCACATAGGTTGGTTGTCCACTTGTAAAACAAAAGAATGTTAGAAATCCATGAAATATACAGGGTTGGGTAAATACAACTTTCTTCTTGTAATTACTATGAAAAGGTTTTCTTTTTTGGTAAGGGAATGCAGATTTTTTTTTTTTTTTTTTTTTTTTAAGCAGTGTGTGTATGGGGGGGGGTACTCAAAAATCAAATTCCTGATATCAGTAACTTAACTCCAGTAAGCCAGCCGAGTTGTTGCAGACATCCTTAGCCTTTTAATTAGAATTTTCTTATCAAATTCCAGTGGGAGGCAAATGCTTCATTTTCCTCTCTCTTGGGGATGCCAACAAGACAGTGTGCTATCATCCCCCTTCCTCAGTGGGGCTCGGTAAGTAGCATGTCAGGCTCATAATATTCAGTTTCCATGCTTGAGGTCAACTGTGCACACAGTGAGAATTTTCTCAGCTAATTCTCATTTTACCCAATGGGCTTAGAAAGCATGCCATCCATTTTATGGGATGCTAAGCTGTGGTCCTGTATGCAGGAAAGCACACAGGACCCTGCACATGTTAAAGCTAATGTTGGATGAGAGGCTTCCGTCTCCTAACAATGGTCCAGTGGATCCCTTTCCCCAAACTTCTCTGAACCCTTTGTGACCTGGCCATTTAGCCTATTTTGTGTACAAAAGTACTATTCAGAGGAAAAACAATAATCTTGGCTCAGTAGTGGTTTGTATTAGCTCACAATAACAGTACCAATACCTTGCAAGAAATGAAAATTCATGTTGTAGGTGACAATCAGTCTTTAAGATTATTGTGATTATTTGAGTAAGTTTACAATATATATAGAACTAGAGATGAGTTTTGGCTAAATTTTTCAAGCTCCTCCCTAAGCCAGTTCAACAACTGTTGAGCCTGAGCACAATTTCGAAATAACTTTCTCTGATGCTGCATCATACACATACATAAATGATAAGAAATGCACATCACTAATCATTTATTTTATTCTTATTCATTAATTATAATCATTTCATGACAAAATTAAAATGTTAATGCTATCAATTAATGTTTAGTGGAAAAAATTTCGCTGGCATATGGGACGAACCTGCATCTTTCCAGAAACATGCCAGAGTATTCTACTCTATCTACAATATTTTTTCACGAAGCATTTATTGATTTATAGACAATAAAGAGTCAACAGGTAACTCTATGATTGTCATTTATTGTTAAAATCTTAATGCTATTTTGAAAAAAAAAAAGAGATTAGAAACTAGTTAAATCCCATTAAAAGTTTTGTGTGAAATGTATGTCCATTGATAACTTCATTCACAGCTTTCTACTGTTACTACTTGCAACCATTGTTGATAATGTATTAGTTCATTCATGAGGTATGTGATAGTAGTGGCCCCAGAAAGTTTGGACACTTTCTGAGGGATTACTCTCGATCCACAGCTAGGAATCCAATCTGTTAATCCAACAGGGCTAGAATTCAACGAGACAACCACACCAAATTTGGGACCAATTGCTCAAGTGCCAATGGAACCACAAAGAATGGAAAATTTCTGCTACTGATAAGTCACACATGTCCACCCACCCATTTCTTTGTTCATCTGGAATTACAGCTATTATAAGATTATTTTATTTTTGGATAAAATTATTTCATTGCAGTTTCAGAGACAAACATCATAGGGTTAAAGGTCTGTTTAATCCTTCCCATGTGCTCAATGATTTTATCCATTTTTCAATTTACTATAAATGTGTACTATCCATGTTTTCTATGGCTACATTCTTCCCCCCCCCCCATCTGGTTATCTATATTTTGTTAAGGATTTGTTGCTTTTTTAATATGTAACATGACCTGTTTCTGATATTAGTTACTTTATAAGTTTCTAAAGTGAGATTTTTTAAAATAAAAACCAGACACTGGAAAGGTTAAGGATGTGAAGATTTTGAAAGTTTCAAGCACTGATATCACACACCTTAAAAATTAGGAAAAAAGAAAAATACCTTCCCCATTTGGAATGTGGCAGCTGCCTCACTGATTCTGATACAGAAGCTGATGAAGAAAATGATGCAAAAAAACCTGCTTCACTTTCAACTGCAGTTTTTGTGGACTGCACTTCTGATTCATCTTCTTCAATAACTACTTGTGTTGGTGAATAATCTGAAATGCACAGTAAAAGCTTACAACAATCTGGTATTCAGAATAAAAACACAGAAACTTCATTATAGTAAATTCATTGATGAGTATTCATTGTAATAATTCATAATGATTTGCAGAACTTAGAACAAGTAAGAATTAGCTGGAAAAAAATGTCTGGCATAAAATCTGGGGATTATGTTAAATGTTAGCAAACTTGGAGCTTGAATTATGTGTGCAAGATTCTCCCCTCCAACAGTACAGCCTTCCCCCTGCAGTTTCATTTGTGTCTTGCCAAGAGAAAAGGATGGGAATGCCAATTGGCCAGGTACATTTTATGGCTTTTTATTGCAAACCGTGTCATTGACTGAAGAGCCCAGACTCCTCATTTCTGCTGAATATTTTCTCTATTCTTGTTACTAAAAAAAAAACAATAGAATGCTGGATAAATAAAAAAAAATGTGCAAGTTACACCATCAACTTTAAACTTAGTCATGAAAAAGATTGAAGAGGTCAGAAATGGTGAAGAGCAGGGGTGAATCAGTTGGTATTGGGCTAGGCTTGTAATCTGCAGTCCCCAGGTTTGAGTCCCAGCTGGACCGCCATTGAGATTTATCTCTGCAAAACTCCCCGCCCTGCTCAATCAGTAAGGGACACCAATGGGTTTGGAAAAGCCATCATCCATCAGAAGGAACATTAAGCTGTGGCCCTGTGTGCAGGGAAAGTCATATCCTGTACACAGCAAAGAACATGCTGGGTGGCCTTGATGGGAGGCTAAAATCTGTCTACCAACAGCTGTCTAGTGGGTCTCCTCCCCCAACCTTCTCTGTGCCCTTGGGGTCCTTGTGACTGACCATTTAGCCCACTGAGTGCAAAAAAAGTCCCACTCAAAAGTGAAGCAACCCAACCCAGGAATCATGAAGTAGGGAAGTTATTTGAAGTAGACAAAGAAACATTTACCTTTGGAGAAAAAAACAACAAAGGAAGTCTCATGTAGAAAGTAGCACTATTTTCACTAAAACAACAAGCAAAAAAAAAACATTCTGCATTTGATGGTTTTGAATAAAAATATAAGATCTGAAGATTATTTGTATGCATTTCTTTCTGGTTACACATCTGTTTTGTTTTCCCTTTCAATGATGTTAAGCTTTCAACTAGCTGCTGATTGAATAAGATTAAATCCTAATAAAAAGTCAAAAATACTTTTTTTTTTTCATTTTTAACTAAAGAAGTGATTTTTATGAAAGAGGGAAATGACAGGAATTTCAGCTGTGCATTATGCAATAATTCTTATTTCTTAATCCTGTGTATTATGCAATAATTCTTATTCCTTAGTCCTGTGTATTATACACTACCATTGATTATATGCAGAAAATTTAGGAACAGCAAGGTCTCGAAGTACAAACTCTGAATACATGACCCTGCTCATATGTGACAGCCCCCCCTCCCCAAAAGAGAATTATTAATGTTGCTCATCAGGTAGGCAGTGCAGGATTCAATGACATGATGGAGGATGATATGGAAGAATTACTGAATGATGATGGGTAACAGAACTTGTCAACAGTGCAGAGGAAGACAAATTAGAAGAGGAAGAAGAGATTGAATATGTATTATGGAACTTCCACAGTTTAGTGAAATCTTTCAGCTCCTTAAACAGCTAATGGACAAGGTGTAGGAGTATGATCCTTTGATGTAAAGAAATTTAAAGATCTCTCGGGAAGGAAGCAGATGTTTCTTCCTGTTAAGAGATATTTGTAAAAGGAACTCCAGTGCAAGAAGAAGCAACACCCTATCACCACATTCCTTCATGAAAATGTGACATAAAACATCTCCTGCCATCATGCAGTTTCTAACCATATTGCCATAAAAAACATCCTTGTGACTCTGGTTTCATCACCTGCATAAAAATGGTCATGGTATCACCAATCAAAATGCCTGTCAAAACTCAAACTACAGTCAATCCCAACAACTCTTTATGGATGGATACATACACAGCTATTATTAAGCTGTGACCCTGTGTGTGGGGAAAGCCATACCCTGTACACAGCAAAGAACATACCTGGTGGCCTTAATGAGAGTCTACAATCTGTCTCCCAATAGCTGTCTAGTAGGTCTCCAACCTTCTCTGTGTCCTCAGGGTCCTTGCGGCCCGCCCGCCCTTCCATCCATCCATCCGCCTGCCAGCCCATCCATAGGCTAAAGAGGCCCTACCAGACTGAATAATTTTGCTCTCCACAGTTGTCTGTCCTGAGCTACAGAATTGGCCACAGTAGCCCTATTCTAACAAGGTCCTGTTTGACAGTCTGCCCAATGCATCCTAAGTCTCTGCCTTTTCCTGAAGCCTTTGGGCATACTGCTCATAATCCTATCTGCCAATCTGTAGCTATCCATACGGGCAACATGGCCAAACCAACACAGTCTCTCTCTGCACAAAATACTGCTCAAAGGAGGTTGATGAGTCCTTCTAACCTCATTACTTACAAAATCAAACCACCTAATGTCCAAGATACTGCGTAAGCATCTAGAATCAAAGGCATCAAGTTTCTTGTTATCCTGCTTACAAAGGGTTCATGTTTTGATACCATAACTAACCTTAGAAAGAATCAAACTATTATACAGCCGAAAATTTAGTCTTTAGGTGTAACACACCTATTTTTCTACACTCTCCATAGATTCTTAGAAGTCCCAATCCCTATTCTTTTATTTATCTCATGCCACACATCACCAGTATCTGTTACATAGCTACCAAGATAATTAAATTGAGACACTTCCTCAATAGTGCAGATATTCAAAGCAACTAAAGCTTCAGCTGCCTGACCAATTTTTATCACACGACGTTTTTTCTCTGTTTATCACAAAACCAACCCTATTTCCAGTCTCATCAACAGTCCTAATGAAAGAATTCATCTTATCAACATCAATAGCCAATAGGGTCAAATGATCTGTATAATCTAAAATATATTATCTGTATAATCTAAAATATATTATCTGCATAATCAGAAATTTTGAAATCTCTAGACCATTTAAGGCCAAAATCTTTCCCTTGCAAAGAATTTTTTGCATAACATAATCAATAAATAACAAAGCAAAAGAGAAAAGGAGTCCCTTGCAAAGAATTTTCTCCATAACATAATCAATCAATAACCAAACTAAAGAGAAAAGGAGACAAAATGCACCCTTGTCGAACTCCACTAGCAATGCTAAACCAATTGCTACAAGCCTTACCAACACTCCCACATGATTCAGTGTTATTACAGAGAGCTTTCATTACACTAATTAACTTGTCAAGTATTCCATATGATCGAATGATAAACAGAGTCAAAAGCCTTTTTGAAATCTACAAAGCTAGTAACCACAGGTTTCTGAAACTTTTAACATTTCTCAAGAATCTGACTAGGTGAAAATATTTAATCAATACATCCCCTACCACTTCTGAATCCACACTGTTCATCACACAATTGTAACCAAATAATCACACAAAGAACTTTATGGGAAAACAGAAAGTAAACTAATTCCCCTATAATTATTACAAAAACTGAAATCACCTTTTTTTAAAAATTGGGACAATAATAGATTTAGTAAAATCCTTAGGAATAACATCCTTATAATAAAAAAATATTCAAAACTTCAGTGGTGATTTCATCCACCCCTGGGGATCTATGCAGTTTTAATTTAGAGAAAGCCAAAGTGACTTCGGAATGTGATATAGGGCCAACATTAAAACCAGTAATGCATATATTCTCATTACAAACAATGGGAGCAGAAATAATCACATTGTTTAGAACATCTCTGAAATGCTCAGACAACCGAGCCATCACAAGATCCTTACCTTCAATCACCTTACCATATTTATCTCTCAATCCCTGTGTACCTGTCCATTTCTTCCCACACAAAATATTAACTATCTGGAACAACCCCCTGCTGTTGTGATGTGTAACTGCTTCCTCTGCTTTGTCAGCCAATCTATCAAGCCAAAGATTCTTATCAGCTGTTAACTGATCCTTTACACATTTATTAAGCTCATTGCAATGCCATTTGTTAGGACTAGTAGGGTCTTGATTCATATTATTCCTGCACTTCCTTTTTTCAGAAATAAGTTCCATAGCTTTATAACAAATAATTTTGTTTCATCTGTTCCTTTTTAACCAAAAGAGTACTGTTGGTCTAAAAAAAGCCTGTTTAAACTTATCCCATTCTTTCCCAACTTCAGCAGTAATCAAACTACAATTGTCATAATGACTAATTAGCTTATCATGGCATGTTTGGCTATATCTAGATTTTTCAAAGTTTGAGTATTAAAAGTAATTCTCTTAACCTTTGCACATTTCTTAAGCTTCAGTTGCAAGACACTTTTAACCAGGTAATTGCCAGACCATTTTTCAGCTCTTCTGTATGATCTTGTATTCCTAAATGAACTAGCCCACTTGCTGTTAATTAAAACATAATCTATGATATTCCTGTGCAACCCATCAGGTGAAATCCATATGCATTTAAAAATGCCCTGGTGTTTGTAGGGACATTTACAGAGCCAGGGTTTTTTTCTCTCTAAAAATGCAACCCAACTTCTAAGTCGTATTATGAAACAGCTAATGAATGAAATAGTTCACATTACATACTAAGAGAAAGAGTTATTTTAAACAAAAAAAAAATATATATATAAAGGTGGGGGGGGGGGAAATGTAGGTAAGCATGAAAAACACATTGCAAGGTCATTTGTAGTGATTTTTGAAAACTATTTAATCAGCTCTTGGAACTGAAAGGGTTAAGATTTATGTGCATTTGATTTACAAATAAAGTTCATGCACACAGTTCATAGGAGTTTGTATGTTTTTATTAGTATATGTATAATAGTTTTCTTTAGGAGAACCAAATTATGCAAATTTGCCCTTATATGGGAGTACCAGAAACCTATCCTTGCATATTTTGAGATAGTATTATTTAATGAATGCTACAAGAAAATAGCTGTGTAGGTATGCAAGCAAGAAGCCATTACAAATAAAATTTACATTTATGTTTTGGTATTAAAGTATGTGACATTAATAATTGCTTAAAATAAAATGTAGCCTACAATATATTGAGAAGTAATTGATGTAAGAGACCTATGCAATTTGAGTTAAAGATCTTAAAGGTTTATAGATTTTCAGATGCAGAGAGATATCACTTCTCTCTTCAGCCTTATCCTTTATGGGAAGAGAGGGAGCAGCGAGAACACATTCCTTTATATTTTGATTAAAGAAAGTAAGTTACTTCTGGTTGGTTACTTTTATCATATTTGCAGTAGCATTGACTTGGCCTTTGGTTACTATGTCTGTAGAACAAAGCATCTCTAGAACAAGCAGCTGCTTCAGAATGAAATTTTTTATTTAGCAAGATGCAAGGAGACAACAAAATACACTGCCAAACACATGCCTAAATATAGCAAAAGTAATAAATGTTCTTAGATTTATTTGATTGTTTCATACAGACTAATTACATAGTAGCTTTGTACTTTAAACACATATAACTACTTTATTTGTCATACAAAATAAAACATATGACATAACAATGAAAAGAAATACATCATTTATTCTTCATTGGTTTCAGGGTGTGTGCAAAGGAAGTGCTGCTGTAGGAACATCAGAAATGGTGAATTGCACAGGTGGAGAGAAAGTGTAATGTATATCAGTTTTGGGAATCCTACCTAATCTCCACTTGATTTCTTTCTGTAGAATTTCATCAAAGAATTCAGAAGATGCGATTTGTCACCTGCCATTAACTAACAAATAACTGTTGATATGTGCCACAGTGTGTGGAAGGAAACTGAATTTCATTGGGATGTTTGCTACATCATCTTCAACACCCACATTCAGTGTCTGTAGACTAGATAAATTTCTAATTTATTTTACCTTTTATGTGATGAAGTAAATATATATGCTGGAAGCGGTAAAGCTACTTTATGAATATCCTTACATTTAAACTATCTGATATTTCAAACATTTTACAAAATAAATTATGGTTTTTTTTTACATAACACTTTTGAACTTATGTCCTATAGTTAACATAATTACATACAGGTGAGATTGTAAGGGGCATTGCAGTAGCCTGGGTCTTCATAGAGACTGGACTAATATACAATGAGAAAATAAGTGGCAAAATGTAATGAATGTTCTCAGATTTCTTTGATTATTTTATACAGGGGCTACCAGAAGAAGTGGTTAAACTCATATCATGAAACATGTAGTAGGATCCATAACAGAGCAGACAGATCTAGCATAATAAAATGAATTTTATTTCAACTAAAATTAAAAATGTTAATATAAATCAAAATTATATCTAAAATTAATATATAGTATATTCAATGATATTTGTAAATAAACTTATGGTTTAGACTCTAAATGATCAGTTATTGATCTAGTTCTTCTGTAATTGATAGTGTAAGTTCAAAACTGGGTAAAGTAAAAAGATTAGGTAAGCAGACCTTGGTAAAGGCAACATGGTCAGGTGAACTAGACCACCACACCTGAACTTTCATTTGTGTACAGACTTTATAACATCAATGCTACTAACCATTTGGGTCAGCAAAATATGGCGACATATTGTTGCTCTGAAAATAACTATCAGACTTTAAAATCATCAGAATTTGTCATTTACAATATAAGGTAATATCTTAAAATGGTGAATATCCAATACTGTTATCTTTTACTTTCTGTATAGTTTTCTATAATTATATAGAAAATGTTATGTCCCTACCATATTTATCATATGCAATAGAAAGTACATAAGTTTAACTTCAATGCCATACCATCATTATAACAAGGTTTTTTTTAACCCTCCTTCCCCTGCTACACTTAGGATATTTTAATCACCCCCCTGACAATTTTTTTCAGTTTATGCTTATAATGAACAGTTTTAAAAGAGTTACCTCCCTCCTCCCCAGTATCTTGGTTGTGCCACTCTGATGATATTGATGATATTTTTGCTTTGGTGCACTAACTTTTAGGCACTTTGCCAAGATCACCAAAATTCAACACCCTAAGGACAAATGCACGATATTTAGTAAAAGCAAAACAGCCAAGAAAATGTTTATCCATTTCATAACCAGGACTGAAAATCCTATGAATATGGACAGTTGAAATCCTATAATTGTATAACACTGGCCCATGTTTAAATATGTCCAATAAAGAATTATAAAAAGCAATAAAAATCATGTTTCAAGCAAATATTTTATTCAGGAATAAATAGCCTTTTGATTACTATATAGTTTAACTGTTTTAATTCATCAGGTTTTCCAAAATTAGGTCTTAATGTCATAGTCAGATCTATTTTTTTCACTATATAACTGTAAAAAAAACTTATTAAAATTAATATGCTTGTAAATTTGTTAAATTTTTCATGTCAAAAAATTCAGAATTAATTCTGTTTAGTTTGGTATATAACATGATCCATTTCCATTAATTGGTTTGTTTTTCTTTAGTTCTAAAATTAGCCTATTTATATGACAATATAGTTAGTGAAAGGCCTGGACTTTTCTCCAAGTATGGTACCATGAAAAAAAATTACAAAAAGAGTAATATTCTAGCTTCGAGTAAAAATTTATTATTTTGTTATTCAGAAATAAATAGCCTTTGTATTAACATTATAATTATTTTCATCAATTATTTTTTGAATAAATTTTTATTTTCATTGACAGATGCAATTTTTTTTACTACACAACTCTAAAAAAGCACTATTAAAATAAAATTAGCTTTTTTTGTTAAATATTTCATTTTCAGAAAAACCCAGAATTAAATGCTGATTAATTTGGCATATAACATGTCACAATTCCTTTCATTAGTTATTTGGCAAAAAAGTTCAAAACATTTTTTTTGGCTGTGCATAGAGAGGAAAATAGCTTAGTTTGAAGATATAAACCAGTTTTTAAGCTGGACACTGGAAAGGTTAAAATGCATTTGACTATCAATTATACCCTTCTTCACACATTCTATCACCAGAAATTCTAATTTCTAGCATAAATATATCATTTGCATTAATATTTACATTTTCTATATTTAGTGCCTTCTTAACAATAATAAATTAAGGTCATTTGAAGGATCTGAAAACTATGAATAGTCATATTTTGTTAGTACCCACTCATCTCAAAAAGAATTTTTCATTAATCTCTCAAAACAAAAAACCGCATTTTCTCCCCCCCCCCCTTGGGGGTGAAGAAACAAATTGTTGCTGCCATTGTAACCCCTTGATCATCATACTCCACCACAAAAATATCCAATTTCTAACTCGAATAGATCATTTGCAGTGTTTAAAATTTTGAAACTTTCCAGAGTCAGAGGGTACAATTAAAGCTCTTGGGAGATTCTAAAAGTCCGAACCATAAAAGTTTATCAATACCTATCCAAACCCAAAAGAAATTTTCAGTTTATCTCTAAAAAACAATTATCTCATAAATACAAAAAATGCATTTTTCCAACCCCTTCTGAGGTAAAGGTGAATGTCATTGTTATAAATGCACACTTCATGACATTTGCACTTCACAACCAAAATTCTAATGAAATTACATTGTTTTCAATATAAGTTTGGAATTTAGCAACTTTTTCCTCCATTAGAGGGATTAAAGGGTGCAATTATAGTTGTAGGAAGATTCCGAAGGTGTGAATCATAATATTTCATCAATACCTATCCACCCCATAAAGAATTTTAAATTTATCTCTAAAGACAAAAACAAAAAAAAAAACGATGCTACAGACAAACGGCAAACTGAAAACATTAACTTATATTTTTCTGGAAAAGAGAACTAAAACAAAATTACGAAAATAATTGTTTCTAAATATTGCTACAAGGATATTTTGGTTGGAAATTTCAGATAATGATTTAGCATAAAATGCGACTTACCACAAGAAATTGCAGACACATATCTTTCACAATGGAGCTGAGTGGTACAAAATTCTATCACCATAAATCTTGTACTGGGTAAATAAACATGTTTAGTAACTTTAGGCCCTTTTTAAACTTAGGCCTAGTTTTATATAAATCTTATTGGATTAATTTTATGTGAAAAATATAAACTGAATTCAAACAGGGATAATTACTTTGTGATTCAGCATATGCATCATCAACTATGAAATTATATTTGGTATGATGGGATAGAACTTCATTAACAAGAAAGAAATAAGATATTGAAGGATGAAGGAGTAGATTCTAGTTTAGTGGTTAGAACACATTTTGGCATGTATCTGGAGAGAAACATTGGTCTGAGTTCAGCAAATCAACAAACTCATTTTTTCCACAAAAATCATTTATTGATTTAATGACTTCTATGTCAACAGGTAATCTGTGTAATTACTATTGACTGATTATTTCCTTATTAATGCTCTCAGTATGAGCGACTCTTATTTGCACCATATTCAAAGCAATATTGGAAGTTGCCTTCTGCAATCACAGATGGTGCCAAGAGTTACATGTTCAGAGATCTTTCAGTCACATTATGGAAGGATGAGCTTAGCCAGTTCTAGTTCAGTGGTTGGAATGTCAGAATTCTGGAATGAATCTGGAAAGATGTGGGTTCGAGGTCCTGCAAATTGACACTTATTTCTTCTACATAAATGCTTTATTGATTTAATGATTTCTATGTAAACAGGTAATCTGTGCAATTCATTGGATATGCATATGTTCTATTAATGCTTACAAATCCTGGTTTTGAATTCAAAACAGCTATAACAGGGAGTACTTGTTACTGAAGGAGTTGGGGAAACAAACAGCATGATCTTCAAAATCCAAGTTACAGCAAGATGTTCCACAGATATTAAAAAATAAACAACAGGTGCTGTTGGTAAAAAAATGTCGAACTGGTACATCAAAATGTAGAAAATGGAGTAATGTGAATAAAAAATCTCAAAGTATATATCCAAGCATAATATAGTAAAATCAAACATTTTCTTGCCATAGTTTTCTTTAAATAGTATAATCTATACTAGATCATCCTCTGTTTTTAAGTTAAAACATTTGCATGCTATTTCTATTTCGAATTTTTAATGTATAATTACACCTAGATATTTAAAATTTTTCACTCTTTCTAAACATGGACAATCACAATATTGATAGTTACTACAGGTAGTATTATGATATTTAAAACCAAAATATTTATTATCCCATGGCCGAGTGGTTAGCGCGCTTGGCTGCTGATCTAAGGGACCTGGGTTCGAGTCCTGGGTAAGGCATGGATGTATGCGTCGTTTTTCTGCTAAGGTCCTGCTAACCTCACAGATCTTCCTACTGTGGCATATAAACTGACAGGCTCCTGTCATACCTTTGTGGCAAGCAGCTGCTTGAGGGGGTATTTATTATTTATTTTTTTATGGATTGCACAAAACACGTAAAAACAAATGAAAACTTTCCTATTTTGTTTCTATGATGAGAATATGCAATTCTTATAGTTTATTTTTATGCTGATTATGAAAATAAGTTTCGAATTTTTCTGTTGTCCACAGTTCTAGAAAATAAAGTAATTTTATATGATAATCTGCGAATAAGTTAATAGTTTTATTGAACTATTCTAAAAAAAATTAAGCATACTTAAATTCTTTTACTTCTGATTTATATTTAGAGGCTGTATTTGAAGCTTAATTTATCATGTTCAGCAGACATGGACAACAAACTAGGTTCCATCTGTTTTGGTATAATTTTTCCATTATGGAAATGTTTGGGGAAATGTTCATCACTAATGGCTCCAAAGTTTGGAAAGAAAGAATATACAAGAATGCAGAATAAGTATTTCAGTGGCATCTTTCATTCCACTCTTTTATAACACTTAACTGTCTCTTTCAATTATCATAAGAGCTGTTAATATAACCAATAAGTCATCACTTGAGGGCTTACCAGAGTCAAACTTTTCCAAGCTTACAATGTATACCTGGATCTAGGAAAAAAAATTAACAGGGCAAGTGTTTGGATTGAATTGGAACAGGCCAAAATGCTTTTGTTATATTAAAATTCTCCAGGTAGAGATGCGACTACCCTCTTCCAAGATCAGATCCACTTACAGATACTGTTTAGCACATTAAAAAGAAAACATTTCTAAAAGGTTCTTATCCCTTGGGTTGGGTTGTTTTACCTCTGAGCAGCATTTTTTTTGCACACAATGGGCTAAATGTCCAGGCCACAAGGATCCTAAAGGCTAATAGAAGGTTATGGGAGGGGACCCACTGGACAGCTGTTGGGAAATCAATGGTAGTTTCCTGTCAAGGCCATTCAGTGTGTTCTTTAAAGTGCATAGGGTATGGCTCTCCTGCACATGGGGCCACAGATTAACATCCCATCCAAGCCCAATGGTGTCCCCTACTGACTGTGAGCAGGGTGGGGAACCCATTCCTTGATTTGTATGGTTTCAGCTTTACAGTCACGAAAATACAACCAGTTTTGTTTTACATGATTATAATCAGTTTTACATTGTACAGATTTTCTTTTTACATATATCGATATAATACATGTTATGAAGTAGCAGTGCTATGGTGTTAAGGGAGATTATTAGACTGTTATTCCATAATAAAAATCAACTAAATTGTTTTGATATCACTTATTTTTAAGAAAAGGTAATAAATTACTATATTACTAAAGTCACCATCTGAAACACGTTAGATTTATATTCGTTCACCAAATTTTATTCTTGCCACTGTATTGCAATCTGTCTTGTGATATCTTAATAAAATGAAGCATGTTTGAATGGAAACAAGATCTGACATTTCTATATTGAATACTTTGCACTCTATTTATATAGGCTAAATACAGCTGATTCATAAAATACCATATAAACACTAATTTTACAAAATGAAATGCTAAGGGTTGGCACAAATGCTTAATTTTTAATTTATATTCAGTTCATATATAGATCTTTCTTTCAAATTTTGTCTTCAAAATTAACAATTTATATTTAAATTAACAATGAGTATTTTTTTCTGACCAAAAAGAAATGTAAAAAGCAAATTAACCTAAGCTTATCTGAATTAGTGCAAATAGGTACAAAATAATGTTACATTAATGCTTATTTATTCCCAGTGAACTTAAATTTGAGATAATTATGTATAAATAAAAATTTCAATGAATTATTTTTTTTACTGACAAGGATTTTTTCAGCCCCTATCCCTCTTTTTTCCATAAGTTGCTGGTCTCGATTTGCACAGTTTTGATTTTCACAGTGATTTCCCAAGGAACCTGGGTTCGAGCCCTGGATAAGGCATGGATCTTTGTGTTGTCTTTTTCACAGATCTTCTCTATGGCATATTCAACTGACAAGCTCCTCTCAGATCTCTGTAGTAAGCATCTACTTGAGGGGACATTTATCTGCTGTGTAAATTAAAGCATGGGTGTGTATACTTTTTAAAAAAATTGATAAATAACAGGACAAATCCACACTGATATAAAATATCATTTTTTTAAATAGATTTCTAGCCAGGCTCATAATTAAAGGTGGGTGGTTGGGAGGAAAATAAATCTAAATCAGAAAGTTTTAAATTTCTAGATCATTTAAGGCCAAAATCTTTCCCTTGTAAAGAATTTTGCACAACATAATAAATAACCAAACTAAAAAGAAAAGAAGACAATATGTATATAGGCTAAACCAATCGCTAAAAGCCTTACCTACTCTCACACATGACTCAGTGTTATTATAAGAGAACTTTCACTATACTAACTTGTCAGGTATTCCATATGATCTAACAATCAACCACAAATTATGTCAATCAACTGAGTCAAAAGCCTTTTTGAAATCTATAAAGCTGTAAACCACAGGTTTCTGAAACCCTAAACATTTTGCAAAAATCTGCCTGTGAAAATATTAGATCAATACATCCCTACCACTTCTGAATCCACATTTCATCACGCAGTTGTCCATTCAAATTCTTAATTCTATTAGGTATAATCATGCAAAGAACTTTACCTGGAACAGAAAGTAAACTAATTCCCCTATAATTATCATAAGAACTACGATCATCTTTTTTACAAATAGGGATAATAATAGCTCTAATAAAATCTTTAGAAACACATTTATTATGAAAAATAATCAAAATTTCATCCAGCCATTTGACACACGTCTTCCCAGCTCTAAGCATTTCAGTGGTGATTTCATCCACCCCAGGGGATTTATGCAGTTTTTATTTAGAGATAGCCAAAGCAACTTCAGAAAGTGATATAGGGCCATCATTGAAGCCAGTAATTCCTCATTATAAATAATGACAGTAGAAATAATCACATTGTTCAGAACATATTTCTCATTAGTTACGGGGCTGTTTACGACAGAACTTATAACCTATTTCGGTGTCTGAAAAATGATAAAACAACTCACGTAATGTAGATCAATTTACTTTCTGCAGTTAGAGCAAAATAAAAAAATATATCTAATGAGTTATTAAAGCTCAGGTTAAAACATAAAAATATTATAAAATTAAAATGAGTAACTTTGTAGATCATTAAACTTGAAGCAAACTGCATTTCTAAGTTTAAAAATCTTATCTTACCTGTTAGTAGATTATAATCCGTCTGTTGTATCGAATCAATTTCGTTTTTTTCGCAACTGTGTCTACGCTTAAATCGCGTGTTAAAATAATCAACAAAAGACTTCAACATATTAGTACGGCTTCATTCACTATTAAGCATACCGTTTCTCAACAGGTTCTCGACTCCTTGCGATGCGTATTACCCGACTGGACTACCGCATAGTCGAGTCGTCCCACCTTACGAAGAAGCCTGGGTTGGGTTAAGTGCAGTGTCATGCGCGCTGTGGATGATATCAGCAGCTGACGGCATGGTCAGACTGGAAACAGTGCAAGTTACAAGTGCGCGTGCGTCCGTTTAGAGGCCAGAGGTGACGTCAGCGCTATTTAGATACGTTCCAAACAAGCCGATCTTTGTCGTTACACATGTCGAGGTACAACAGAGGAAGTTAAACTAGGAAATAAGAAAAAACTGGCGGGAAGGTTGAAAGATATAAATTTGTAACACATCCAGGGTCGAATTCAGAGAAAAAATAGCGGGAGACGACTGGGCCGGAAAGAATCAGAACGCTGTTCCGGTATTATATTTTTTTCACAACTTTTTTTTTTCCTTTTGGGTTCTAATTCTTTTTAAGAGAATATTTGGGCAAAATATACGATATTATGTGTTTACCATTTTTTCCACTTTCGTTCCAGTAAATTAAAACTATCTCGGTTCGGGAGAAGAGCA
The DNA here is from genome assembly GCA_038380435.1 of Ryuthela nishihirai. Classification (NCBI taxonomy): domain Eukaryota; kingdom Metazoa; phylum Arthropoda; class Arachnida; order Araneae; family Heptathelidae; genus Ryuthela; species Ryuthela nishihirai. The sequence continues at coordinate 12,809,786 of JAWZYU010000016.1, read as the reverse complement.
TGACCTCCGCCCAACCGAGATTGGCTCTGAAAAGCAGTTTTCAATGCTCTGAGAAAAGGGCATGGTTTATATAAACAGCCATAATGCCAGCGAACCATTTAACTTTAAAATCAGCATGCAAAGGTGAATTCAACTTTGTAAATGTGAGATAAAAAAAAAGTAACAAAAGCCTGAATATTTTTGGAAGATAACTTGTTCATAAAATTTAACTATGATTAGACTCAGAGCCGGGGTGAAAGTGGTGAGAGTGGAACTGTTGTACCAGGCCCCACGCTTGAAGGATCACTTATGTCAAACTACCAATGCATTGTTCAACACATAGTACATTTGATATTCAGTGTTGCTAAATCATTGGTGAAATCAATACAGGAAGAATGGGCTGCTAAAGGCAAACACAAAAACAGAACAATCATATTTGGACTATAAAATCCCTCACAGGTCTCTAAATGGTCCCCTGTAGACTTGAGACTTATGACCCTCCCTGTATTAGGCTTTTTTCAGTGTCACTTTTAGTATCGATTTATATTGTCACTAAACCCTTCCCTTAAGAAGGGTTACTTTATCTTCGATGAGTTTTAACTTTTCAGTCACGCATGGATCTATAAAAAAAAAATGAGGGAAGGGGGGGGGGGATGACTGTGTCGCAGTTCTAGTATAAAACCTTTTCCTTTATTGATGCAGAACGTGCTCTATTTGAGTTAAATATGTTTATTTATTAATAATTGCAGTAAATAGCTTATTTCAAATTAATAAATAATTGTTATTTACCACTGATCATTACTCAACTCATTAATAGAAGTTATTTCAAATCGAAATTTATTATTTTTACAAACGTCTAGTATATAAAATAATTATAGCAATTTTTAGAATTTCCATATCATTACCTGAATACCTCCATCGTTTTAACGTCCTATTTGGCCAGTGTCATGCGCTGTGGATGATATCAGCAGCTGACGGCGTGATAAGGAGAGGGCCACAGGGGCCACGATCCCCTGCAAAAGACCTGTGTTTTATTTTGTTTTTTCATTCGACAAGCAACCATTTTTGCATTCCTGAAGGGATTAGCGGCGTGGGGTTTAGTCACCATTTTCTTTATCTTACTTTTACTAGATCTCGATTACAAAATAATTCATCAGTAAAGAGTGTCATATTTGGACTACAAAATCCTTCACAGGTCTCTAAATGACCCCCTGCAGACTTGCGATTTATGATCCTCCCTGTATTAGGCTTTTTTAGTGTACTATTTATATTGTTACTCACAGATAATTGAGATCTTATTAGTTCTCTAAACCCTATCCTTAAGAAGGGCTACTTCTCTTCGAGAAGTTCTAATTTTCAGTTACGCATAGACGGTACCTACGTAATGGGAATGCCTGCCGATTTCCGCGAATCTCCGTGTTAGCAAGCGCTCATAGGAAGCTTCAGAACTTGCCGCCACATGCAGCACCGTTCCGCAGTAGGCTAACCTACGATAAGTTTATAGCGATCTGGTCGAAGTCATATGGTTAAACAAATAAACTAGAATCTGTCTCAGAGATACAACGGGAATAATGATTTAAACTCTCCATGACGAAAAATATGTTCAATAATAATCGTGTTACAACTGAAAATTATTATCCATTAAAATCCGAAATTTTCAAATGTTTACTCAATATTATTTAACTGTAATTCTTTAAAGGGCAAAATTTAATGTTTTTCCAAAGCAATTCTTTATATAATTTAATAATTTTAATTACTATTGTAATAGAGCTTATTGTTAAGGGAAATGCATAAGCACTAGTTTTAAGCAAGATTATTTTTATATTAATACTCTATTTTTTAATTAAGCATGAAATAGAAAATTTGCTAAAAATTACAGATTAAAAGTAATAATTTTTAAATGCAATAGGCGCAAAGTTTATTCTGCAGTACAGAATTGACTCTTGATATGTTAGTCTTTTTATTTCAATTACTTCTCCTGACCTACAGGGTCCCTCCTGTTTTTTTTTAAGTAATGTTATTTTTTATCACGTCAATTGACAATTTTATATAGAGTAGTTCAATTTTTCATTATTTTTCAGTTTAGAATGATAAAGGCGCTCCATTTAGAATATAGCTCTAAGACTTTACTATTTAACAACTATTTAAAATTTTGTTCCAACGCACCCATTTGAAACTTGGCTCCAGGTTTCCCAATTGCTTAATGCGCCCTGGTTCATACACATATTTATGCAGTTCAAAACGCTGACAAACTTATAAATTTCAACATTCCATTAGTCATATACAAGACTGCTTTAAGAACAGATTTGGGGGGGGGGGGCAAGAGTGTCAGGGTTCAAAGAAAATGAGGAACATTTTTACTACTATATCTAGCATTATTTTTTTAAAATAACACATTATTTGAATTGGTGAAAATTTTTAAATTGTTATGCTCAAAGAAAATTATAGCATTATCTTTCCATGTTATTTCAAGGGAATCTAACTACGAAGCTCTATAACAAGAAGCCAAACTTTTAGACTCTGCAATCGAATTTTAAGACAGAAAATCTTTCGCGATCGACCATGGTACATAAATCATAATAATAATTTAACAATGCTTGACCAGCTAAGCATAAAATAACAATTTAGCATTAAACATATTAACGTGACATTGTTACATTAATTAAAATCTTTTCCACCTAAAACTGGCAGCTACGAGATCGACTGTTTGACCATCTCTGCTGCATAACATCTAAAATATGCATTTAATAGAGAAATATGAAGATAAAGAATGTAGACTGGTGATTGTAGACCCGTCAAGGCTAGCTTCTTTTCGAGCCGCTCGTGTGTGCAGAAGGGTTGGGTTGTTTTACCTCTGAGCGGCACTTTTTTGCACACCATGGGCTAAATGGCCAGGTCACATGGACCCCGAAGGCTCAGAGAAGGTTGGGGGAGGGGACCCACTGGAACAGCTGTTGGGAGACAGATGGTAGCCTCCCGTCAAGGCCATCCAGAGTGTTCTTTAACGTGCACAGGGTATGGCTCTCCCGCACACGGGGCCACGGCTTAACGTCCCATCCGACGGACGGCGGCCTTTCCAAGCCCATCGGTGTCTCCTACTGACCGTGGGCAGGGCGGGGAATTTTGCGGATTATTCAAAAGTGATCTCATAAATTTTTTCTAATTAGTCATGTTAACGTTACATTGTCGACATATTGCTGCAGCCACCTGTCTTGCAAATCTAGTTTGGAAAGAGATTGGATAGAAACTGAATTTTGTTTCATAAATTTCGTTTCTGCAGAACATCAAACAATACTGCATCATCGTTCAAACTTCTAGTTAAAGACAGCAGAAAGTAGACAGAACAGTAAAAAATCACATGGAAAAATCCGCACCAGAATCCAATTTTGAAACAAGCGGTAAACAGCGTAAATAACTTATACTGCAACGAAGCAAGTAGCAAGCAAAACCGCGGATCGTCAGCGTCACAGCGGAAGAAAATGTAATTAGCGTTGCTGTCGATTCAAGTCTTGAAATCGGCATGCATTCCCATTACGTAGGCACCGGCATAAATCTATAAAAAATGAGGGGGGCAAATGACTGGGTCGCCGTTCTAATACAAAACTTTTCCCTCCATTTTAGACTACTTTAAAATTTCTCGAAAAAGGCATGCAATCAATGGTGGAACTGGGGGTAGTACACGATAGGACGGAATGCCAGTAATTCAGAAGATGAAAAAAAAATCTATCTGTTAAAACACTACAGACCAAAAAAAATATAAATTAAAAAATTAAAAAAATATCTATCTTCCTATGGGCCCTAAAAAAAGTAGAAAATAAACCTAAAGTATATAGATGGTGCAATCTAGTCACTGAATTCGTATTCATTTCAAAGGAAGATGGACGCCGGGGAGAATACACAAGCTTTGAGATACGGCTCGTTAAAGTCGAACCCCTCGAAAACCCCCATCTGTTATCAAGTGGGAATAGTGGGGGCAAAATTCGAAATAGTTTACGACCCTCATTAAACTCGACCCTCATTAACAGCTTTCATTTAACTCGCAATTCTAAACCCTCGCGTTTTATAGTCGTTTATAGTAGAACGACTTTCACATTTCCCGTTTTTTAGGGGGGAAGAAAGCATCGGGGTCCATTTTTTAAAGCCTATGACATTCTCGCATCACACGCTTTCATTTGGCACATAAATCATTAAGTTTCTCCATACGTTCTAAAGATATAGTTTTGTCAACAACGTTTTGTCAAATCCATAAACCGACAAATGTCAAAGCCAAAAGCAATAGGAAGATAGGTGTTTTTTAAATTTTTTACTTTATATTTTTTATCTATCTTCCAATAGCGTCCTAAAAAAGTAGAAAATAATCCTAAAACATATCGACGGTTCAATCAGTCGCCGAGTTCGTATTCTCTTCGAAGGAAGATAGGGCACCGATTTACTACTCGACAAGATTGCTGCTGCCCTTATCTTCCTTTGAAGCGAATACAAACTCGGTGAATGATTGAACCATCGATATGATTTAGAATTATTTTCTACTTTTTTAGGGCGCTATAGGAAGATAGATATTTTTGAATTTTTTTTATATTTTTGTTGTCACTAAAAACACCTACCTTCAAAAGCTTTGATATATGACTCATAAACATCGATCACATTTACCACCGTTTTGGATTCAGGCTTGAGGTAGATCATGACATTGTAGACGTCACATGCTTTAATTTGAGATGCTACTCGTTAAAATCGACCCCTGCGAAAATCCACTCTACCACATTTTATCAGGGGGAATAGTGCAGGCGAAATTCGAAATAGTGTACGACCGTCATTTTACGAGCTTTCATTTGACACCTATCTCGTAATTGTAGGCCCTGGCATTCTGATGATATAGCAGATCGGCTATTTCACATTTTTTAGGGGGGGAGCTGAGAATAGGGAGTGTTTTTTTTATAGGGTGCGACCCTCCCCGCGGCACAAGTTTTCATTCGACCCATAGCTCGTTACTTCCCACACTCGCATTCAGGAGATATAGATGAACACTCATTTTCATATTGTCTCCCTTTTTTAGGGGGGAAGAAAGCACGGGAGGGATCAATTTTTCACAACCTACGACATTCCTTGCGTTACAAGCTTTCGTTTGACGTATATCTTGTTATTTTCGGCATTCGCATTCTGGAGATATATCGGAACAAATGTTTCGCATTTCCACTTTTTAGGGGGAAAGAATGGGGGGGGGTCAATTTTCTATAGTCTACGACACTCCCCACCTCATAATTTTTCATTGAACACATAGCTCATTACTTTCAACACTCGCATTCAAGAGATATAGGGGAACAATCATTTTCACGTTGTCCCCCTTTTTAGGGGGGAAGAAAGCACGGGGGTCAATTTTCCGTAGCTTACGACATCCCCGCGTCAGCAGCTTTCATTCGACATACAGCTTGTTACTTTCAGTCTTCGAGTTCTGGAGATATAACTTAACAAGTTTTCACCAAATTTCCAAACAATGTTCATAAAAATCTCTATAAAGGTGAATGAATTTCTGCTACTCGAAGTCTCCATAAGTCGAATTAAAAACAAGAATTTGGAAAGCATCTAGATAAATTTTAGAAGGGAGGTGGGGAAAGTGTACGATTGAGCCGCAACGGACCTGAAGGCGCTCGGATATATAATTTTCTTTTCTGTTTGGGATGGTCTTTTCAAAATATCCTTACAAAATAAGTGCAACATTTACGTTTACCATTTTATGCTTCCATTCTGGTTATAAACATTCTTTCGAGGTGATGGGTTCTTTAGCACTTTCTCACCCATGTCCGGAACTAATTATATTTAATAGAAATTGTTTAAATCGAATATTTGTCAGTCTATTTTTTTTTGTAAATTCGAATCAAAATATGATTCTTCGAAGCTGTAAAATAACTTATTTGATCTCCGTAAGTGGAACCTTGTACAGCTGTTATGCCCTTTCACTATTTTGCTAATCGATTATTTTATTTGCGATTGAATTATATTTTAGCAAGCTATTCCATTATTTATCACTAACCTAATCATATGACCTTTGACGACCCAACCGCAGATGAATCATTTCTTGCTATGATGAAACAATTCCGCTGATTTTTCAGTGACGTTACCATGTACGACATTCAAAGTTGGTTTTTGTTTCTCATTATTTATTCATTCTCATCAGCTTGCTGCAATTAGCCGTTCAATGGTTCGTGATCTTGGATCTTTGTACTCTGTTCGTACTGTAATCGCCGTTCTAAACGTTTTCGCAGTTATATTAAATTCCGAGAAGTGTTACCTAAAATTTTTCAAACTCAGGAGACTGGATGGTCAAAGAACATGAGCATGACCAGCGCTGGAAATGAGAATTTTGAACTAGAGGTACGATAAAGGACATTTATTCTGTACCCCCCTAAAAAAAAAAAGATTTACAGAAGTAACACTCAAAGTAAGAGGCCAAACTGAAGGGTAACAGTTTGCGATTTTTTTTTTCATCTTTAATATTTCAACAGCTAGTTTTTTTCATCTTCGAAACTAGTGGGATACTGTCTTATTGCGTCTTACCTCTTTTCCACCATTGAGTCTAACCGGCCTGACACATTACTTCAAGAATTTGTAACGGTGTTTGGAGGCACGGCAGCGGCAATCCAATAAAATTTGACAGTGGAGCACATAAAAAAGACCACAGTCAAACTAAGTGGTAGTGCATTGCGAATAAATTATAATTAATAAAAAATTTAATGAATTTTCCCACGGTGGATGGGGGACACATACAGAGAGGGGAACTCTCAGGCCTACCTCCTCCCTCCAAAGAAAAAGGAGTTCCATTATTTTACATATGAACGGAAATTTTTTTCCCACAATGGGCTAAATGGTCAGGTCACAAAGGTTGGGGCATTGATACATTGGACAGCTAGTAGGAGACCAACGGTAGCCTCACCCACCCTGCCTTCAGTGAGAAAGAGGACATAGATGAGCTTCAGGAAAGGCAGCAAACCGTTAGTTGGGATGTTAAACCGTGACACTGTGTTGAGGATAGCCACAACCCGTGAACGTTAAAGAACACGCTGGATGACACTTGATGGGTTTGGTTGTTTGGGATTTTATGGCGCATTAGCAACTGTGGCAATTATGCGACAAGCTTTGACTGGAAACTACCATCTGTCTCCTAATGGTTGCCCAGTGGATCTCTTCTAACCGGGAATGATTAGCGGAGTTATTAGCTGGGACTCGAACCTGTAAACAGTGAATTACGAGCTTGGCATACTATCTACTGAGCCAGTAGCAGCCGCCGCTTCAAAAAAAGTATGATTTTTTTTAAGAACATGAAATGAGCAATGAAATTATTAAATATCAACATTGCATGCAATTACTTGTTCACCGAAAAACTGCATAATACTCGATCGATACACATTTTTCCACAATGGTTGATCATGAGAAGCTCAAAAATAATGAAACAAAAACAATAAACTATCTATATATGTTATCATAATATATATATTTTCTTTTTTAAAAACTTGAGAGAAATTTTAGTGTTTTCGGTACAAATGTAAAAAGCGGCTAAATATTTTAACAATAACAATATCTTCCTCTTTATCTTGTCATCGCAAATACGTTCTTTTTAACATTTTTTTTTCTCGTTTTCGAAGTGATACCCCCCTCTGCGTGCCAATCAACAATTAAAAAAATCTACTTCTTTCGGTAATAAATCCTAAACAGATCCGTCGTAGGGAACGTGAAGCCGATTCAGTGTGCAATACCCTGTGAGAGCAATACCCTGTGAACGTTAAAGAACACGCTGGATGGCCTTGACGTGAGACGTCCATCTATTTCCTAACAGCTGTCCAGTGGGTCTCTTCCCCCAGCCTTCTCTGAGCCTTTGTGATATGGAAAAAGGTAAACCAATTTAATCCTAAAGCGATTAAGAATGGGAAGGATAAATGTTTATGGGTTGTTTTTTTACCACTGAGCAGCTTTGTGATCTAAATGGCAGATCAAGAGGCCTCAGAAGATTCCATATAGGGACAGCTCTTAAGAGAAAGATGGAAACCTTCCGTCAAGACTATTCAGCGTGTTCTTTAACATGCACAAGGTACGGCTCTCCTTTTTTCTGCACCGAGGCCACTTGTGATGCATAATGGACGGCGGCCTTTTCGAGCATATCAGTGTACCCTTTTCACTCAGGACAGAACGAGGATTTGCGAGAATATTCTCAAAAAGAAACAAAATGTGCTGATATTTCCAAAACTCTTGTAAAATAACCACCATGATTTGCCAAGAGTCTGAAAATTTACAAAATACTTTTTCAAAGAAACCGATAATATTTCTTCGATAATATTAATTCCAAAAACAGTAAGCCATTGAAAGAAGAGATTTAAAATAAATCCGTCAATTCGACAAACTTCCGCAATTAAAATCCGACAAAATTAACCGTACCTACTTATCACAAATATTATTCAAAATATATTTAAAAAATATATAATTTTGAACCTAACAGTCCGACGCTCTGTGGCAAGCAGCTGCTTGAGGGAGTAATTATTTTTATATTCAGAAAGACAATCCGCCAAGATGGTCGGAAGAAATATTTGGTGAACTATGTTCCCAATATTTACTAATAAATAATGAAACAAAAACAATAAACTATGTATATTGTCATAATATATATATTTGATATAATGCTACTTTCATCGTTCTTTTTGGCTGCGAGATTTATAAGAAACAATTATATAGATTTAGCCCTATCAGCATAGCGATTAGCGACCATTAAGCCAGAGGGCGTGTCCTTGTATAAGCGTTTCCACACTGCATGAAACATCAGGACATGCCTGATAAAGATTCTAGGTTATCTCGTTCTTTGTATTGGGCAGCCCAGTTAACCCAGAATAATCTGATTCACAGTTTCGTATTTCATTAATGTATAAAAATATATATTTCAAATTCCAGATAAAGGGAGAGATTTCTTAATTCATAGGGATAAACAAGGGCATAGCTATGAGGAGGAATGCTCCCTCCCCCTAAAGTAAATTGGAGTCTGCAACATTGGGGTGAGTTGGCAATATTCGAAGCGACTTGATAAACTCTAGGTGAGTTCTAAAATTGTGATTGTTTTTGTAAAATTATGGGAAGTTGGCAATACCGAGGACTTGGTAAAATCTTGGTGAGATGGCAAAATTCAAAGCGCCTAGATAAAATCCAGGTGAGTTGTGAAAATTAAGATTTTTATTTGTAAAATTAAGGAAGTTGGGAAAATTCGAAGCTACTTGATAACATCCAGTCGAGTTGTGAAAATTGTAATTGTTTTTGTAAAAATAAGCTAAGTTGGCAAAATCAAGGCAACTTGGCAAAAACGTTGTTCTCTCATTGCATAATAGCAAAATATCACTTTGGTCGACCATCGACTCTTATTTCTTGTATTGTGGGCTGTTTAAATAACCGCCCACAAAGCCACTCCTTATTTCTCGCTCCAGGTAGATCACGTTGCTTTGGAGAAACTAGGCAAATGCTAGAGTCCAAGAAAAAAAATGATCCTAAAAATACAAAAATTAAAAAAAAATGCATATTTTGCAGAGGAAAAGAGCTAAATGATAAGTCTTTAAATATATTTACCTAGTTGACACGATTTATCGTTTTGTCAGAGGTTTCAAAAACATAAATTAGTTCTGTTTTTACGAACTGACTAGTCTAAAAAACCAAATATCCACGGAAATGGCCAAGGTCGACTTCAAAAGTCTTATAGCAAAGTCAAAATGCAAGTAGGCCATCTACACAAGTTCTTGTTTAGCAACCTTTAAGTTATAAAAGAATAGGGGTAGCCATGCGTAGGAAAAACTGTGAATACCGGAGGAAAATTAGAATTTGTCTGCTGAGGGAATATCAGAAACAATCTCGGAATCCCACACTGCCAACCGGGCCCCGTAATGGAGCTTCCGATGTATGAAATACAATTGTTTCCATAAATTAAGGGTTGGGTTGTTTTACCTCTGAGCGACACTTTTTTTGCACATCATGAGCTAAATGGCCAGGTCACATGGACCCCGAAGGCTCAGAGAAGGTTGGGGGAGGGGACCCACTGTAACAGTTGTTGGGAGACAGATGGTAGCCTCCAGTCAAGGCCATCCAGTGTTTTTTAACGTGCACAGGGTATGGCTCCCCGTACAAGGAACCACGGCTTAACGTCCCATCAGACGGACGGTGGTCTTTCCAAGCCCATCGGTCCCCTACTGACCGTGGGCAGGGCGGCGAATTTTGCGGAGATAAATTTCAAAGCTGACTCAGCTGGGACTCGAACTGTGAACTACAGATTACGAGTTTGGCGCGCTACCGATTGGGTCACCCCCGCCCCACCATTAATTAAGGAAATCTTATGTCAATGGGATGCTAACGTCGAGGCTCTATAATCGTAAGTTTTTATTTTGTTTTGAAAAATATGAGAGCAGATAAAGATCTCAAGCAAATATATCACTTTCTCGATTTTCAACAATATTGAATGCCAGTCCTAAAATAAATCTTAAGAAACTTATACAATACTGATTACTAGTGGAAGAATTCTTTAAACAAACTTATAAAATAATACTTATTTTATTAAATACTTTGACACAATACTTATTACTTTTATTACATACTTTGACACAATCTATTATAATAAAATAAATAAATACCCCCTCAAGCAGCTGCTTGCCACAGAGGTCTGACAGGAGCCTGTCAGTTTATATGCCACAGTAGAAGATCTGAGAGGATGGCAGGACCTCAGCAGAAAAACAACATGAACATCCATGCCTTACCCGGGGCTCGAACTCAGGTCCCGTAGAAGCGCGCTAACCACTCGGCCACTTACTAAGTTTTAAAATTCGGTGTCCAGATTTGAAATTTTTTTTCTCAAGGATTGACATTATATAGTGTCCAGATTAATAAACAGCGGCTTTTGAAAATTCAATCCGAAGGATTTACTTTTGATGAAATTATGTTAAACAATAATTATCTTTTTGTTCAGAACATAATAGCTCATTTTTAAAAGAAGAAAAAAAACGAGCTAATGTTTTCATTTTGCCGTGTCTGTACGTTTGCAGACATCGAACTTTTTTTTGTTTTTAGAAATAAATTAAAATTTCTTTTTGGGTTGGCTACATATTGATAAAACATTACGATTAGCACTTTCGGAACCTTCCTACAACTATAATTGCGCCCTCTAATGAAGGAAATTTTTTGAAAATTTCAAACTAATATTGCAAGTGAAGTAATTTACGCTAGAAATTTAAGCGTCCTTCATGATATTCAGCATATCAGGAGAATGGCGGTGGCAGAGTGGACGGATTTCGATCCTCTGTCGTACCAAGGTTGTCCACAAGAACAATACACAATAGTCTTTTGGAAGCAGGACTACAGGCACAAGTGCCGCTGGCACGGTTACCACTGTCACCTCGTCACTGTTAAGCACATTTGCAGTGGTGTCAAGAACGAGTTCATTGGAGGGAAGAATGGCAGTCTGTGGTCTTCAGTAATAAAAGTCGATTCTGCTTAGGAGCGTCTGATGGTTGTTTACGCTTCTGAAGGCGATAAGGTGGGCAGCTTCTTCCATAGTGCATGCACCAGCAATACACAGGGCCCACGCCTGGCATCATGGTGTAGGGTCAGCGGTATAGCATTAGTTATCAGCGATTAGTTATCAGTCTCGTACGTGTCTGGTGTTTGTACAGGGTACACTGAATAGCAATATGTACGTCAGCGACATCGTATAGCCGGTCGTCCTGCTGTATTTGAGTGTAATCCCAAATGCGATATTTCAGCACGATAACTCTCACCCACACTTCGCCCGGGCAACTCAACATGCTTTTCAGGAAGCGCACTAACTCTCTTGACCAGCACGCTCTCCGGACTTGTCTCCACCACGTGTGGGACTGGATCGGACAAAGACTGCTGTGGATTGCGGCAGGCAACGACCATCGCTGAATTACACGTCCAAGTTGAAAGCGCATGGAATTGTATCCCCCAGCGTGATATCCAGCATTTGTACGACCAATTGCATGCCAGATTGGAAGCTTGCTTGAGGAGGTTCAATACCTTATTAAAATGTTCCTTTTTAAAATGTAATACACATTGAAAGGTAAAATAAACATTGAATCACTTTCACACGTGTGATCACTGTGCTTTTCTCAACAAGTTGTTTCTACTAAATAAATCTCGTTGATTACGCTTCAATTCCTAATGCTGTTCTTTTTTCGTTTTCTACCAGTGTATATTCAATTTCGCATAAATCTTTGATCAACTGAGCAAACATGTTTGCCACTATTGCGTCACATTTTGTTCTTGCACATATGAACAGCATATTGCTTCTTCATATGTTCTTGCACATATGAACACATCAAAAACTTTTCTCATTAAATTACTTGTGAGTCCATGGACCGAAACTGTAATTATGTGCTCCAAGTATGGTATGCAAATATATCTTCTTGATTCCATAGTAGAGTATCACAGGAAATATAGTGCAAACTAGGGGCTCATGGATATTTTTTCGGCTAACTGTGACTTGCTAAACTATGTTCATCTTTTGTGTTTTCCTATAGAATAAATTACTAACCAGAGAAGATGATGCTCTTGCTGATAAGAGCCTATTTATGTTTAGCAGTATTCTCATGTTCTATAACCGATGTTTTGTCTCCATTTCCAATTTGCAATAGTGTAATAGTATTGCACACTGAACATAAAACTGCAGTTTTTTTTTTAATTAGATTCAGGTTACAAATATGGAAACACTGACATTAAAGCATCCTTCAGCAGACATTTTCTTTCTCGTTTTGAAGTTGTTTCAACTATTTTGAAAAGATAAAAAAATAAAATTGTACCTCTTAAAGCAATTTTGATTTTAACGTTTGACAATTCCCAATGGATGACTATAAACTAGGATACTACACACAAAAATTTTGGCGAAATAGAAACGGCAATTCTCCTCCGGCAGTTTTCTTCACTGATTTGTTCGTTCAAAAAGCTGAGAACGTCATGGCAGAACGATGCCATATCTCCTACAATCGCAGACACCCGAAGTTCTAACTTCGTCTCATTAGAGGTTGGGGACTCAAATTTTCAACTCAACACTGTGATATAAAGGGTGGGGGGGGGGGGAGTCTGTGTTCCAAATTTGGGACATGTCGGCCAGGTACGTTTGGAAACACAGGGTACCGAAGTCTATTAAAAGAGAAAAAGCTTGCTTAATCAACAATCTATAAGGATCGCTCTAACGCCAGCACGTAGAAAAAAAAAGACGTGCATTACCTACTGGTGACTGCCCGGATACAGCTAACAATATGACGATTCCAGCCTCATTTTTTCAGTCATCTGCATTGCGACTGAATTCTTTTTTCATAACACTTGCCACTGCTATTCTGTTAGTAAAGATCTACTCACGTTGTACAATCAAATATTTTAAAAAAATATCTAAAACCGATTTCGGGGTCAGTTTGGGGGGCATTTATTCGTCAGGGACAGAGCCTTTAATCCAGGGATTATCCCTGGAAAACGGGAACGTACGGTCACCCTATTCTGAAGTAAATTTTTGTGGCACTTAACTGGCATCATTATTGTTAAATATTCAAACTTCCATAACTTATTAAATACTGAACTAATATTGTTGAAAATCGAGATATCGATATATTTGATTAAGATATTTATCTGTTATCACATTTTCAAAACAAAAAACTTATTTGAGAAGTTATAGAGCTTTGTCTTTAGCTTCCCATTGACCTAACGTAGGGTTGTCCCTCAATTCATGGAAACAGTTTAATCAATCAGTGAAGCAATCAAATCTTAGTATATAAGGAGGGAGTAGATTGCTGGCTTTTAATCCAAAAGAATATAAAGTTTCAAAGTCTTGATCCTGGTTTATAGAATTTCTTCTCAGTTACCTCCATTAACAATTTCAATGCGTGTACTGCTCCTCCTTCATTCTAATTGAATAGAAAACATTTTATTAAACTTCCTCTGTTATATCAAGTTGCTTCGTTTTGTAGATTTGGCTATATCACTTAAAAATCTGGAATACATTAACCGTTTTCCCCATTTTTTAAATAATATTATTTAAAAAAATAAAGTGGAAAAATATATAACACTATGCTTAATAATTATGTATTTACTTAAAACATAGAATATTAATAAAATGTGAACAGGTGAGGTTAACGGAAAATATTTCGCGCACATCGGAAAGTTTTTCCACCACTATAGCACTAGTTTTTGCTAAGACTTTACCTGAATAGGCATCCTTGGTTTCCTCTCCTCCTAGATCCGGACTTGGATGTTAACAGTAGAATACTAGCACCCTAGGGGCATGCCTAATAAGAAATCCGGCCATGTGTATGAAAAAAAAATTATAAAATGGGATTAAAGAACTGAATTTGCGGATAGAGGCCTTTTCAAGAAACGTAACTAGCAATCGGAAAGGGTTGCCAGTATTTTTGAAAAGTTTAAAATATCATTAAAAAAAATTAATGTTCTCGTTTCTTTTTTACCTTTACGCATAATGACAGCATTATGCCTTCTACATGCTCAACGCAATCTCACATCATACGGGCAATATTAATAATAAATTGCCTTACGGGCAATATTAAAATAAATCCGTGGCAAGCAGATGCTTGCCACGGATGTCTGACAATAGGAACCTTATCACTAGTCATATGCCACAGAGATTTGTGAGGAATGCGGGATCTCAGAAAGCACCATACTCAACACTATAAAGAATGCACCATGCCTTACTCGGCAGAACATTTATTCAAATAAAATAATAGTTGCAAACATGTGCATCAAACACGATTCGGAACTTTCTTTGATGGACCCACACACAACTGAATCCTTTCTGAAACTACAGGATTTCATCACATACTACACGTAGGGACAAAAGTGTTGGTTGCCTAACATAAATACATATTTTGCTTGAGACGCTGAGGAAACTGAATTATATTACATCATATGCGTAGTTTCTTTTTTCATTTAGGGGGCTAAAAATTTAAATACTTTCCTACAATTCCCGATTGTAAGAACATGGGTGAAATTATAAATCCCTCTTCGCTGAAACGTTAGGAGGGCATTAAACTATGTGCAAACTCAGTCTCCGAATTACAGCAACCGACGCCAGGTAAAGAGCATTAGTGCATATTGCTCTACGTGTTGCACGAAGCCTTACAACATTTCACGATTAGATTTCATTGTAAAAGTATTGCCATTTTTATACTACAGCATATTTAAAATTTCAAATAACATTTATTCATTGCCGTGATGTAATCCACGAAGCTCACGAGCACTTTTGGTCGAATTAGGGAGAACACATTAAAAAGTTAGCAGCGAGAGATAAAAATCAGTTAAAGTGTGCTAATTAGTCAAAGTGCAATTTTTCTATATCCACCTATAATTATCGAGGTCTCATTGAAACTCATTTCAACAATCTGCCCTCACCTCTTGGGCACGCCATTGGTTGGATATTATGGATGAATCAATATAGTAGTTTTTAAAACTTTTGTTTTCAAGGATTGGGGGCAGGCTAAGCATAACGTTTCCTTGTTGGTGCAGAACTTTAGTTTTAACGTTATTGTAAATTTTAGGAAATATAAGCTTCCAAGAACGGAAGTCGATTTTATTGCTGCAAATATGTTTTAAACTTATTTTCAACAGTTATAAAACACAGAAAGCAATGAAGTCGTTCTTCCGTACCCATAGATTTTCTAAAACATAAGATTAAAAATGTCACCAAAGTTTTTGACACAATCAAGCTTGAATGGAATATTTAATCTTCTGTGCCTTTTATATTACTACTATTCAAACTATTCTGAATCGTCCACAATTTATCAGTACGTTCAGATTCTTACTAAAACAGTTACCATTCACTTGAAATACCATTCGAGGTGTGTCAAGTTATGAAAAACCATATTGCAAAATCAATTTAGCCTATACTTACCTTTGCGCACGTCTGAATCTGTATCGCTTGCTTGATGTTCAAAAGAACAGGGTTTTTGTTTCGTGCACATATTACACATCCAACTGCCGACTGTTAGCAATATGTGCAGAGGAAAACTTTTCGTGCATTTCTTAAAGCAAGTTTCGTCATCATGTTCTCGTGATATTCGATTCACGGTCGACAATTTTCTTACATTTCTTAGGCAAACATTTAAGAGTTAATATATATTAGGTTAAGAAACAATAAAAAATAATATAGGCTTTCATAACTCCCTACTACATTTAAAAATTAACACATGCAAATTTCTAATAGCTAGTTTCTGCCTGACGTTCTATCAGATTAAACCACGAATACCAAAACTAGCACGCATAACATATCGCGCGATCAGTTCCCTCTCATATTCATTGTTACAATAATGTTAAATTTCTTTTTCAGCTTCTTCTCACTTCGGGTTGGGTTGTTTTACCTCTGAGCGACACTTTTTTGCACACCATGGGCTAAATGGCCAGGTCACATGGACCCCGAAGGCTCAGAGAAGGTTGGGGGACGGGACCCACTGGAACAGCTGTTGGGAGACAGATGGTAGCCTCCCGTCAAGGCCACCCAGCGTGTTCTTTAACGTGCACAGGGTATGGCTCTCCCGCACACGGGGCCACGGCTTAACGTCCCATCCGACGGACGGCGGCCTTTCCAAGCCCATCGGTGTCCAACTGACCGTGGGCAGGGCGGGGAATTTTGCGGAGATAAATCTCCACGCTGACCCAGCTGGGACTCGAACCTAGGAACTACAGATTACGAGCCTGGCGCGCTACCGACTGAGCCACCCCCGCCCCCTTCTCACTTCGGAGCTCAAATTATATTGCCGCTGTTTTCACAAATATGTACACATAAAATAAACCAGTTTACTAATGATATGTATGTTTAATGTCATGCCAAAAATCCCTATCGGCCAAATAATTTGAAAGTGAAATTCATTTTTCAGAATTAAACGAAATTGGGAGGTAAATATAAATTACCAACTTTCATGATTGCAAAGTTAAATTATATATTTTCTCCTTTCTAAAGGTTGCATTTCAGAGAAAATAAATTTTTAACATCATATTCTAATTCGGTTTCTTCCCTTCGGCCTGGGGAAATTTAAACTGCAGTTGAGGTGAGCCTCTGGAATTAAACATTACACAAATGTGCAAACATCAACTTACACACGTACCTAAGTTTAATGTCGGGGGTTGTTTGGATATCATTTTCGAAGAATAAGACCTGACCAAGGTTACCCAATCAATAAGATATTCCACAAGGCAGGAAAGGTTAAATATTTTATAGCAGTTTTATGACCCTTTTTAATAAATAAATAAATAAATACCCCCTCAAGCAGCTGCTTGCCACACAGGTCTGACAGGAGCCTGTCAGTTTATATGCCATAGTAGAAGGTCTGTGAGAATGGCAGGACCTCAGCAGAAAAACGACATATACAACCATGCCTTACCCGGGGCTCGAACCCAGGTCCCTCAGATCAGTAGCCAAGATCGGACATATATTAATATATTACAGGCCTAAAATAAATTTATGCAAAGACAACTATTTTGAATTTCAAAAGAGGTAGACAAGTTTGAGATTTCGTACAAAAAGAATGCATTTTTTGCGGAGAGTGGTTCTTCCTACAGATCAAAATTATTACCAGGATTAGAATTTTTATGCGTATATATATATATTTCAATACATATACATGACACTTGAGTAGCAACTCAACTAGCCAGGTGTTGCCATTTGAGGTGCCATCACAAGCTATCTTAGGTCCAGTTTTTTTTTTTATGAAAGTCCAATGCATATCTGTGGATCCTGATAGATATCATTGTGGAGTTACAGCAGTGAACAGATTTCTCTCAGCTCTAGTTCCAACAAGATGGGTACCACCGCATTTCATTCAGTGGTCCATGATTGTCTGGATGAAAATTTTCCACTGAGATGGAGAGGTCACAGAGGTGCAACTGAGATGCCTCCAGTCACCAGACTGTATCCCTATCTTGTTCTTCTAGGGATTACTGAAGAACAGAGTGTACAATAGGAAGCCATGGAATGTTCATGGAATGAAAGGGTACATCAGAGAAGCATTACAGAAATTGATGGACAAAAAGATATGTCAGAAAGTTTGCAGAAATGTAGTAGATAGATTCTGGGATTGTGCAAACAAGTTTAAATTTGAACACCTATATGGGATTAATTTCCCATAATTCAAAGTAACATATAAAGTACAAATAAATAAATTATCACCTAACTATAAAGAGAATGGAAATTTAATAAAATATGTTTTAAAACAACACATTAATCTCCATTTGTAAAAATGTGACAGATCACTGAGTAAACAAATAAAATAATCGAATTTCTTGGAAATGCAACTGTATAACTACTTTCAGGCCACCTTGTATTTAGAAGTAAAATATATTTACATATTTTCATTATAATTCGATAATTTTACATATTTTGTACCATTTACATAAGCTGGGGAGGGGGGAAGACATTAAATAATTCTTTTTTCATATAGGTCAAATGAGATTTCTATGACCACATGAATGAATATGAGTCAAAAATCCTGAATGGCCCTTCCAAAATGAAATCCTGGTTATGGTATACTTCCCCTTTTATCATTCACATTTATATACTTCAAGGTCGTATCTCCACTAGTGTGCAAAACTATAAAACTCACTCAATTTCCATTCCTTTCAATTCTCAAATTCATGAAGGCAAATGCGATGGGAAATTCCAGTTCTCTGAGCAATAGCACTATGAAGTTTTGGTGGATTGGTATACACATAATACAAAGAAAGTAGCCTGAGTTTTAGTTTTTTTTCTTACATTTATGAAAGGGATATTTTATAAACAGATGTATATATTCATTCATTATGCTGTTCTCTGAAAAAAGTTCATTATTTTTATTGCTGTTTCTCATAGTTTTACAAGCACTGCTTAAGAGTCTATACATAAATGCCTAAAGATAAAACAGACTAGCAAAAAAACTGAAACACTATGTTAGAATTTAAAAGTGAAACATTGGCAACTGAGGAAAAAATATTATTTATAATACATGTGATGGCAAAATAACTTGTAACTACTGGCCCTTGCAATTGGAGGATATAATGAATAAACGTTTTTTGCATTTCCCATTTTCAGGGGAGAAGAAAGTAGGTGCTAAAATTTTTAAAGCCTATGACATTTCACATATCACAAGCTTTCATTTGACATGAGTCATTGTGATCATTTGTGTTGGGAAGACATGGAACAACAGTTTTGACAAACACAAAAACAAGCTGACACATACAAGTGAAAAACAATAGGAAGATGGTAAAAACAAGATACAACAATGATATTAATAATTATGTGTCATTAAAATAATCAAAAAATTTGAAAAACTAAAAACAGGATCAAGAAATAAGACATCAGATAAATGGTTGTTTTACCTAAAAGCTTATACCCTCTTGCTATGAATGGTACCTTTTGCACACAATGAGCTAAATGGTCAACTCACAATGACTCAATTAAGGTTGGGGGAAGAAGATCCCCTGGATAGCTGTTAGGAAAAAGATGGAAATCTCCCATCAAAACCATCCAGTATATTCTTAAATGTGCATAGGGTTGGATCAGGCTTTAATGGGCATGAAGTCACAGCCTTAACATACCATCCAATGGATGGTAACCAATCCAAGCCCATCTGCATCACCTTTCTCACTGAGAGCAAAGTGGGGATTAGCAAAGAAAATCTCAATACAAGCACAGTTGGGATTTGAACCTGGAAACATCAGATTACAAGTCTAGCACACTGTTGACTAAGTAAACCTCCATCACTTACATAAAAGATGCTGAAGTGTAAGGGCTTGGATGGCAAATGATGAAAGCCAAAATGCATTGTATGTTCTGTATTAAAAGCTAGACAATTGATTAAAATATGACAAATAGAGAAAATAGCATAATAAAATTCACATGTAAGTTGGTATCTGCCCAAAGAAGAAAATGCATTATAAATGTATGACCCATGCAGAGTCAAAGTAAGTATAACCTCCTTTTATATGGTTCTCCTGCATGTGGGGACATGGCTTAACACTCCATTCGATGGACAGTCTTTCTAAGCCCATCAGTAACCTCTTTCTGACTCAGGGTAGGGTGGGGATTTTGTGGAGATAAATCTTAAGGCTGGTTTAGGTGGGACTCAAACCTGGGAACTGCAGATTATGAGCCTGGCATTCTACAACAGAACAAATCCATGCTCCTTCATCCTAAATACAAGTGTTCTACTGCACAGTGAGCTAAATTGTTCACAATGACTCCAAGGTTTACAAAATGATTTATCGAGGCTTGTGCTAGTCAGAAAAGCCAACCTACTTGAACAGTTATGAAGGCCTTGTGAGAGATTTCTATCAAGCCATATGGTGTGCTCTTAAAAGTGTAAAAAGAACACTTCTCATACACATGACCAATTCCATCCAATGTCAGCACCCTTCTCAGATCTATCAGTTTTGCCCTTGTAAATGATATTAGAGTGCAGACAAATATAGAAATGCCCTTTATGATTTTTTTGAAATATTGAGCAATATTAAAATTAATTTTAAGACAAAACAAATTTTATTGAATCAAAAGTTGTTACATCAAAAAATTAAACTTTCACACATACAAAACTAATGGAAAACTAACTTCAAAAGTCTTAATTTCTAACCAGCATTTTATGAAAAAATATGACTAAAGATAAAGATCTCGATTAGAATCATTTAAATTTTCAACAATATTCATTCAGTATTTAAAAGATACAGGTTTCAATATTTATAACAGCAACACCAGTCATAAAAATTTACATCAGAAGTTACTTTACTGAATATCATTTATTAAGTATATATATTATAAGTTTGTACAATGATAAATTCAGTTTAAAATGAAGAGATATTTTTCAATGTATTTAACGAATATTAAAGAAGATATCACTCTGAAGTTAACGTTGATCAATTTTAGAGGAAAAATTGATTAAGGTTAACTTCAGAATGATATCTTCCTTAATAAATTCAGTTTTAGCCAAGTATGAATAATTTTTGTAGAACAAGACAATTTATTATTAAGTATTCCAGATTCTATAACTCTTTAAGTACTGAATGAATACTGTCAAAATCACGTTTTAGGTTTGAGATCTTTATCTTTAATAGCATTTTTTCTTAAAAAGCTTATTTTAGAAATTGTTAGAGATTTAAAGTTAATTTCCCATTGACATAACATGGAAATTCTCTATTTAAAAGATACAGGTTTCAAAATTTATAGGCAAAACAAATTTTATTGAATCAAAAGTATAATTACATCAAAAAAATTAAACTTTCACACACACACACACACAAAACTAATCGAAAACTAACTCAAAACTCTTAATTTCTAACAAGCAATTTATGAAAAAATATGACTAAAGATAAAGATCTCAATTAAAGTTAGTGTTGGCTCTATGTAAAAAAAAATACCCACTCAAGCAGCTGCTTGCCACAGAGGTTTGACAGGAGCTTGTCAGTTTATATGCCATAGTAGATCTGTGAGGTTGGCAGGACCTCAGCAGAATAACGACACATACATCCATGCCTTACCCGGGGCTCGAACCTAGGCCCCTTAGATCACTACCTAAGCACGCTAACCACTCGGCCATGGGTATATATATAGTTACTTTAATACCACTTGGTGGTGTTCAGATATATTTGCAACCCAGTCTGCAAATTCTAAACCAGTGTATAGATATATCTATAGGATTGCATACACAGCTTGTGATAATAAAAATAGGCACTTGGGAAGTATTAAAATAAAAAAGTAAAAATATGCATAAATGACAACCAAAAATAAATGTTACACCATAATCTTTATTTTAACTGAGATTTCTCTGCACTACAGTTGGCCATTATAGTAGCATGCAGGGTGAATGAGGATAAGGAGGTGCTATTCAATGAGGGAGCATTTAGCTAGCAGTTTTGACATCACATCAGGGAGACAATAGTAAATCCTACAAGAAGCATGCTGAAAGATAGAATTGTGTTGACAGAAAAAAGTGAAAAATTAAAATTTCGATTTAACTCAAAAATTAGTTTGAAATCTATGTATCAGGAAAGTAATTGTTATGATATAAATACCACTCAATGATCACTTTATCATATATAGTTCCATGTCATGTCAATAGCAACTTTGATAGAGCTCAGTAACTTAGCTTTAACTCCATGGTAGTAACAGTAACTCCATGGTATATTTTTGCTTTTTATGAAGAAATGTGACCAAAGAAAATCTACAGATCTCAATCAAATCTATTTAAATCTTGATTTCCAACAATATTCATTCATTTCAAAAAGGTGATTGCAGTTCTTGTGATAACTATAGGAGTATCAGCCTATTTTCTGTCCCAGGAAACATTCTTTGCATGATTGTGTTTAATAGAATTAAGAATTTGCTTTATGGACAACTGCATGATGAGCAGTGTAGTTTCAGAAGTATCAGAAGATGTACTGATCAGATTTTTTTACTTAAGCAGATTCTTGAGAAATGTTTAGAGTTCAAACTACATTTTTTTGGTTAGTTTGGTTAATAGCTTTGTAGATTTCAAAATGGCTTTTGACTCTGCAGATAATCATAAATTGTGGTTGATTGTGAGATCATATGGCATATCAAACAAATTAGCATAATGGAAGCTCTTTATAATAATACTGAGTCATGTGTGAGAGTTGGTAAGGCTTATATAACAAATGGTTTAATATTCTACTGAAGTTCAACAAGGATACATTTTGTCTCTTTTTCTCTTTGGTTATTGATTTGTGCTATGTGGAATTAACTGCAAGGGGTAGATTTTGGCCTTAAATGGTTTAGAGATTTGAAAAATTCTGATTTAGATTATATGGATGATTTAGCCCTTTTTGCAAATGATGTTGGTGGGTGGACTCTTTCATTAGAGTTGTTGATGAGACTGGTAGTAGAGTAGGTTTGGTGATAAAGAGAGAGAAAAACTAAAGTAATGATAATTGATCAGGCAGGTTGTGGTTCAGTTATGCACCCTTGAGCAAGTATCTCAGTTTAATTATCTTGGGAGCTATGTAACAGATATGGTGATGCACAGTACAAAATAAACAGAATAATACAGATTGCTGCTGGGAGTTTTAGGAATATCTGGAGAATGTGTAAAAATGGGGCATTCACCTAAATACTAAAATTAGATTACACAAAAGAGTTAAGTACTTTCTAAAGTTAGTTATTGTAGCGAAACATGAACCCTTTGTATACAAGGTAACAAGAAACCTGATGCTTTTGGTTCTAGATGATTAAGTGGTATCCTGGGCACTAGGTGGTTTGATCTAGTAAGTAATGATGAGGTTAAGTGAAGGAGGCTCACTTCCACTGAGCAGCATATTGTGCAGAGACTGTTGGTTTGGCCATGCTGCCCATATGCATAATTATAGATTAGCAAATAGGGTTATGAACAGTGTGCCTAAAGGCCCCAGAAAGAGGGAAAACAATGTCAAATAGGACCTTACTAAAACTGGCGTTTAGTGACCAAATGCAGCAACTATAGTTCATGACAAACACGTTTAAAGAACTAAATTGCAGTCTGGTTGGACTTCCTAAGCTCATGGCTGCTTGAGGATTCTGTATATATTTAGGCAGTTACAAAAATTGGAATATTTAATGGCAAGAATGCCAGGTTAAATAATTGCATTGATCATTGTATCAAACTACTAACACATGTAAGAGTATTTTTAACAGTTCGCATAACAATTTTGTTAATTTTTGCCAATTTGAATGATTTTTGAAGAATAAGCTAACTTAATAAATGTTTCAGCTTCCATCCCTCTTTAATTAATGAGCACATACTGCTGGAAATCAAGATATAAATAGATTTTATGGCTAGCTTTAAATTACCTTCAGTCACATTTTTTCATAAAATGCTTATATAAGAAGTTCTTTATATGAGTTACCGTTGCATAATATGGAACTCTAGCTAATTAAGTGGCCCTTTGAGTGTGCTACGGATTTCATGGTTATATCACACGTATTACTTCTTATCGAATTAATACCGATATGGGAGCAGGGGTGGCTCAGTCGGTAGTGTGCTGGGCTCGTAATTTGCAGTTCCCAGGTTTGAGTCCCAGTTGGGTCAGTGTTGAGATTTATCTCTGCAAAAATCCATGCCCTGCCCATGGTCAGTAAGGGACACCAATGGGCTTGGAAAGGCCATTGTCCATCAGATGGAATGTTAAGCCATGGCCCCATGTGCGGGAGAGCCATACCCTGTGTACGTTAAACAACACGCTGGATGGTCTTGACAGGAGGCTACCATTTGTCTCCCAATAGTTGTACAGTGGATCCCCTTCCCCTCAACCTTCTCTGAACCCTCATGGTCTTTGTTAACTGGCCATTTAGCTCATTGTGTGCAAAAGAGTGCAGCTCAGAGATAAAACAACCCACCCAACTACTGATATATTGTATTAGATGATTTTGAGCAATTATTTTGATCTTGCTCCTAAAATTATAAAGGATAAAATTAAAATGTGAGATCTCAATTTCTAACTATTTTCAGCTATGTTAATAACTACAATGAAAAATCTAAAAAAAATTGCATTTTTTTGCTCCCTGAATTAAAGTTTTAAATTTTTTCCTTCCCAAAAGACATTTAATCTGACCTGGCTAAACAACGTTTTTAATTTTCCCTATAGTTATTCAATGAAATGGCTTCTGCTTTTTCACTTGAATTCAGAAATCATCATTTTGCTGTATCTATGCAAATTCCACTGTTTTACCTCTGATCTAATCTTTCTTGCAGCACAGAGACTTTCCCAGTGGCTTTACTTGATTTTTTAAACAGCAATTTGCAACTGCTACTCTAATTGTTCAATACACAGATTCTGATTTTGACACACTGACAATTTTAATTCTCCTGAATCAGTCCACTATACTG
Organism: Ryuthela nishihirai; assembly: GCA_038380435.1. Classification (NCBI taxonomy): domain Eukaryota; kingdom Metazoa; phylum Arthropoda; class Arachnida; order Araneae; family Heptathelidae; genus Ryuthela; species Ryuthela nishihirai. Next base: position 12,784,938 of record JAWZYU010000016.1, on the reverse strand, counting down.
CAAAGTATTTAAGTTGCCTGTGATAATGCTGCTTTCTTTTGGGTATATTGCCATGGTTTTAAGATTATGTTTCCCTGAGACAATAATCATTTGGTTGCATTGTGTGACACTTTTTACATATAATGGGCTAATGGTCAGGTCACAAGGACCCCAAGGGCTCAGAGAAGGTTGACTTACTTATGATGGAAAATCGAAGATACTGATGGAAAATCGAAGGAAAAATGTACCCATATAATGCATCTCATTCATCATCATCATCATCCTCAAGCAGCCATGAACTACAGAGGCTTAACCACCCTGTGCAATTCAGTTTTCCAAGCACATCTGTTCTGAGCTACATCTGCTGCACCTGGCCACTGCACACCAATTCCAACAAGGTCCTGTTTGACATTGTCTGCCCACCGCATCTTAGGTCTCCACTTCTTTCTGAGGCCTTTAGGCACACTGTTCATAACCCTATTCGCCAATCTATAATTATCCATACGCACAACATGGCCAAACCAACGGAGCCTCTCTCTGCACAATATGCTGCTTAAAGGAGGTTGCAAACTCATTTGCCTAACCTCATCATTAGTTAGAAAGTTGAACCACCTAATGCCCAAGATACTGCGTAAGCATCTGGAATCAAAAGCATCTAGTTTCCTGTTATCTTGTTTACAAAGTGTCCAAGTTTCACTACCATAACTAACCCTAGAAAGAACCAAACTATTATAAAGCCAAATTTTAGTCTTTAGGTGTATACGCCTATTTCTTCACACTCTCCATAGATTCTTAAAAGTCCCGGCAGCAATCCCTATTCGTCTGTTAATCTCATGCCTCACATCACCATTATCTGTTACATAGCTCCCAAGATAATTAAACTGTGACACCTGCTCAAGACTGCAACCATTCAGATTAACTGAATCACAGCCTGCTTGACCAATTTTCATCACTTTAGTTTTCTCTCTGTTTATAACCAAACCTACTCTACTAACAGTCTCATCAACAGCTCGAATGAAAGAGTTCATCTCATCAACATCATTTGCCAAAAGGGCTAAATCATCAGCATAATCTAAATCAGAAATTTTCGTATCTCCAGCCCATTTAAGGCCAAAATCTTTCCCTTGAAGTGAATTTCGCATAACATAATCAATAATCAAACTAAAGAGAAAAGGAGACAAAATGCACCCTTGTCGAACACCAGAAGTAATGCTAAACCAATTGCTACAAGCCTTACCAACTCTCACACATGACTCAGTGTTATTATAGAGCTTTCATTAAGTTAACTAACTTGTCTGGTATACCATATGATTTCACAATCAGCCACAAATTATGACGATCAACAGAGTCGAAAGCCTTTTTGAAATCAACAAAGCTAGCAACCAAAGGTTTCTGAAGCTCTAAACATTTCTCAACAATCTGCCTAAGTGAAAATATCTGATCCACACATCCCCTACCACTTCTGAATCCACATTGCTCATCATGCAATTGACTGTCAACCAGATTCTTAATTCTATTAGGCATAATCATGGAAAGAACTTTACCTGGAACAGAGAGTAGGTTGATATCCCTATAGTTATCACAAGAACTGCAATCACCTTTTTTGAAAATAGGGATAACAATAGCTCTGGTAAAATCCTTAGGAACCATGCCTTTATCATAAAAGATATTCAGAATTTCAGTCATCCAAGTGGTAACCGAAACATTTCCAGCTCTAAGCATTTCTGTAGTAATTTCATCTACCCCTGGGGATTTATGAAGTTTAAGTTTAGAAACAGCCAAAATAACTTCAGATTGTGTTATAGGGCCAACATTAAAGCCACCAATGCATCTATCATTGCAAACAATGTGAATAGAACTAACCGCATTGTTTAGAATATCACTGAAATGCTCAACTTACCTAGCCATGACAGAATCCTCACCTTCTATAACCTTACCTTGTTTATCCTTCAATCCCTGTATACCTGTCCGTTTTCTACCACACAAAACATTAACTATCTGGTACAGCTCTCTGCTGTTGTGCTGTCTAACTACTTCCTCGGCTTTGTCAGCCAAACCATCAAGCCAAAGGTTCTTATCAGCAGCTAACTGATCTTTTATTAAGCAGCTAACTGATCGTTTATTAAGTTCTCTGTAATGCTTTCTATTAGTACTAGTAGGGTATTGATTAAGGACATTCCTGCAGTTCTTTCTTTCCGAAATAAGCTCAAGTGCCTTATCACTCAGATAATTCTGCCTCTTCTGCTCCTTTTTTCCTAAAAGAGTACTGTTAGTGTCCAAAAAAGCCTGTTTAAAATGATCCCATTCTTCCTCAACTTCAGTAGTAAACATACCATGACTGTCATAATGACTAAGTAACCTATCATGGTAAGCTTTGGCTATAACAGGGTCTTTCAGAGCTTCAGTATTAAAAGCAAATTTTTTAACCCTAGCACAACACTTTTTAAGTTTAAGTTGCAAGACACTTTTAACAAGGTAATGGTCAGATCCAATTTCAGCTCCCCTATATGCCCTGGTATTTCTAACTGAATAGCCCATTTGCTATTAATTAATACATAATCAATCATATTCCTATGCAGCCAATCAGGTGAAAGCCATGTGTACTTATGTATGTCGCGGTGTTTGTAATATGTATTTGTTATTCTGAAACCTTTGAGTTTACTTACCTGTAGGAGACGTTGCCCATTGCCATTGCAGCTACCAATACCAAAAGGGCCAATCCCCTCTCCCCAAAGGTCAGAGTCAGTACCAACTTTGGCATTGAAGTCACCAAGAACAAGGGTAATATCTTCTTTCTTGACAGAATTCAAAATATCCTGAAGTTGTTCATAAAACCTATCCTTCTCATCCTCATCGGCATCCTCAGTGGGGGCATAACAGCAGATAACATTCAGGTCTTTAACGCTTGTCTGAAATTTTGCTGTAAGAAACCTTTCATTAATGCACTCATATCCTAGAAGAGCATCACTAGCGTGTCTGCTGAGAAGCAGACCAACGCCTTGGTGATGCTTATTGTCGTCCCTCCCTGAAAAGAGAAATTTAAGATTATTTTTAAGAATCTGACCTTTATCTGTCCATCTGGTCTCTTGCAAGCCGAGAATATCTAAATTATAACGGTGGAATTCTTGTGTGAGGACATCAAGAGAAAAAGCTCTGTTCAGTGTCCTCACATTCCAACTACCTATGGAGAGAAAATGGTTAGTAGGATGTTTAAAGAAACTATGTTTAATGAGAGAGGGAATGCCGACAATATCAAACAGCCCCCTAATCGCAGACATGGGGCAAAGACCCGTTCCCCCACCACTAAAGGCTGAAGCCATCTACACTGAAAGACTTCCTCCAATGCAGAATTTGACGATGCCAATAGAAGCAAAGAGTTCAGGTGCCTGCGATGACTTCTGCTCAGGATTATCCACCAGCTGATAAACATATCCTGCGAATCTATTCACTTGGGGCTGTCAACCCACAAACAAACAGAAAACACAGCGGAAGATTTTTCCTCCACAGAAGCTCACCAGTGCAGCAAAATCAGGATCCATAATCAACCTCAGAGCCATATATCTGTCCAGTCCAGTGGGTTTATATGGTCAGTACCACGACCCTGTGTGGTTGACCACTCCTCAGCAGGATAGAAAAGAAAGGAAAAGTAGCCATAGTTGTCCAGATCAGTAGGCCACACTAATCTGGCAGCCCTCCCCTTCCGTTCACTTCCACAAGAGAGTATCTCTTTTGAAAGGTACTAATGGTCTGCACCACGAGAAGGCGGGGTCGGACATTAGGTGCTAGGCCTGGCCGGTTCTATGCATCATCACAGGGGATTGGTGAATAGCTCTCCTTCCAGTGACTACCTAGCTACCATTTACAGACTGTGATGACTGTGAATGTGACTGTGAATGTTTACAGTTTCAATGTGACTGTGAATGTTTACAGTTTCAAAAATCTGTGGTTACTAGCTTTATAAATTTCATAAAGGATTTTGACTGTTGATCGATATAATTGTGGTTGTTAGATCACATGAAATACCTGATAAGTCAATTAGTGTAATGAAAGCTCTCTATAACAATACTGAGTTGTGTGTGAGAGTTAGATGGCTTCTAGCTATTGGTTTAGCATTGCTAGTAGAGTTAGACAAGGGGGTATTTTGTAACTTTTTCTCTTTTGTTTGGTTATTGATTATGTTATGCAGAATTCTTTGCAAGAAAAAGATTTCAGCCTTAAACGGTCCAGAGATTTTAAAATTTCTGATTCGGCCCTGTTGGCTAATGATATTGATAAGATTAACTCTTTCATTAGAGCTGTTGATGAGACTGGTAATAGAATAAGTTTGGTGATAAACAGAGAAAAAACTGTGATGAATATTTGGAAAGTGATGAATATTGGTCAGGCAGATGGTGCTTCAGTTGCTTGAATGGCTGAACTCTTGAGCAAGAGTTCAATGATGAGATAATGAGTGTCTCAGTTTATTTATCTTGGGAGCTATGTAACAGATACTGGTGATGTGCGGCATGAGATAAATAGAAGAATTGGGATTGCTGCTGGGACTTTTAAGAATCTATGGAGTGTGTGGAAAAATAGTTGTGTATAGCTGAAGACTAAAATTAGGCTGTATAATAGTTCGATTCTTTCTAAGGTTAGGTATGGTAATGAAACATGGACCCTTTATAGGCAATAATAAACAACAGGAAATTTGATGCCTTTGATTCTAGATGCTTACGCAGTACCTTGGGCATTAAGTGGTTTGACTGTAAGTAATGATGAGGTTAGAAGTCAGCAACCTCCTTTGAGCAGCATTTTGTGCAGAGAGAGACAGCATTGGTTTGGTCAAGTTGGTGTATGCAGAGATACAGATTTGCAAACAGGATTATGAGCAGTGTAACCATAGGCTTTAGGAAAAGGGGGAGACCTAGGATGCATTGGGCAGACAATGTGAAATAGGAACAGTATTGGTCTACAGTGTCCAAATGCAGCATCTGTATAGCTCAGGACACCCAGCTGTGGAGAGCAAAATTATATAGTTAATTATATAGTTTGGTAGGACCTCTGTAGCCCATGGCTGCATGTGGATTTTTTCTCTGTGTGTGTGTGTGTGTCTGTCTGTCTGTCTGTCTGTCTGTCTGCATGCCTGAAACCTCTTCCCCTTTATCAGATCCACAATACTGATTATCCTTGCCCCTATATGACTTTTAAATATTATAGAAACTTCCTTCTATCACTCTTTCTGCGATCTGCATTACAAATTATCCCTAGATAACAATTTTCTCATTTCTACTATCTATAAGTCATAGTTAGATTGAAATGTTACTTCCATTTGACCTTAAGCTTTCTTAGAAACTTCACTGGGTTAATTTTCCTGAGATCTGTAATGAATTTTCCTTAGACACCATATTCATGTTTCTAGCACCTATAGATCATGGTTAAAATGGAAACCTGACCACTATTTGATATTGAATGCCACATCATATTGTAAATTGGCAAATTTTCTGAGATGTACAATCCAATTTACCTTGGTGCAAATTTTCAGAGTCCTACCATTTTCTGCATCATAGGAAGAATTAGCATTATCTTACTGACAATCAGCTACATGTACAATATGTATCAAGATGTAAGTTTTGCAGCTTGCAAAAAAGTATGTTGAATATTGTGTTGAATAACAGTGGTCAATATCTGGAATTCTCCTCCATGTGATTGCCTTTTAGCATATGAAGGAATTATCTTAATGAGAACTTCAATAATGGGATTTTTGATATTGCTGAACAATTTAATCAAAATTTTAAATGAACCTAATGTTTTCTCAGTAGAATTCTCAGAGTTTCAAAATAAAATTTAAATTATATCCTCTTTAACATCAGAGAATTCCAGTGGTAAAGAATCAATAACCTGAATCTATACACCGAAGTGTGGTGCCCCTGGGCACAAAGGTGGGGGCAGTGAAATGCTACCAAGACACAATGCTCAATATTAATCAAATGCACTAGTTCACAGTTACAGTGTAACTGTTGGGCTCAAGTTCAGGGTTGATGATGTGGATAGTCATTTCTGTTGCTATAACCTGCAGCTACTCTGCTAGCTTTGTGATTCTGATGATAAATGAATAAACACAAGCACAGTCTCTTACAGTGGGCATGATTATTGGGTGATCAACATATAGGCATAAACCATAAAATTTTAAAACATACATTATTAATGCCTCGTGATGTTAGAAATAATTAACACTATGTGGTTATAAGTACTGTTTTAGTACAAAACAGTTATGCAAATTTTCTGCGAAACCTTTCAGTAAAACAAACATGCGGGAACTACTCAATCTAATTCTGAGTATTTGATAAATCCAAACCCATTATATTAATACTTAAGATCAATATTTTCATTTGTTTACATTAAATTTTGGCATAAAAAACAACAACAGAAAGGACAATTAAAAAAAAAATATTCAGATAAAACAGAAAATTACAAAATACACTGCTCATCAAAAGTTCATGGTCCATCAAAATGTGAATAAAACTAAAAGAAAGCATATCGCCTCTGGCACATATGGGAATCTCGTTTTCAAAGAGAATTAAGCAATATATAGTTTCATCTACCTACTTTTTCACTCTTTAAAAGTTGAGTTAGTAGATGATGTGGAAAATGAAAATAGTACTATTTTATTAGTAATTATTATTTCTTTTCCATTTTCTAATTTAAAACACTGCTTTTCTCACACCTCTCTGAGTTGATACTATACCACCAAAATTTCAAATTTGTGCATCAAACAGATCACTTGCAACATTTGTTAAAAGTTTTGCTGTTTCCATATTCAGTGATTTCTAATGATATAAATGAAATCTATTTACACATTTGAAAAAGAGAATATATTTCATTAGTACCAATCCAACTACAAAACAATTTTCCAACTATCTATAAAAATAAATCATTTGCATTTCCATACTGGGCATAAGGGGGTCACAACTCATTGCTGCCAATGAAAACTTCATGACCTTCGCATTCCATCACCAAAATTTAAAATTTTTAGTATAAATACATCATTTGCAATTTTCATTAAAATGCTTGGTATTTTCGATTTTGGAGGGTGCGGTTATAGCTTTTGAGATATTCAAAAAGTACAGATCATAATAGTTCATCAATACATATCAAACCCAAAATGAATTTTTCAGTTCATCTCTAAAAACAAACAAATATCTCTTAAAACATAAAAGTTGTGTTTTGCCACTCCACTGGGGATTGTCAACCCATTGTTGCCAATGAAAACTTCATGATCTTCATATTTCAGAACTAAAATTGCAACTTTCTAGCATAAATATCTCTTTCATATTATTCGTTTTAAATTTTTCAAAAATTTCAACTTTTCCACCATTAGGGGGAACATTTATAGCCTTTGGGAGATAGGAAAGTTCATATCGTAATATTTCATAAGTACCTATCCAACTTACAAAGAATTTTTAATTTATCTCTAAAAGCAAACAATTATCTTTTAAAACAAAAAAAATGAATTTTACCACCACCACTACCCTGAGACTAAGGGGTCAACTCATTGGAAACTTCATTGACCTTCACATTCCACCACCAAGATTTCAAGTTTCTAGAATAAATAGAGGGCGTAATTATAGCTTTTGAATAATTTGGAAAGTGCAAATTGTAATATTTAACAATATCTACCTGATACAAAAGAAATTTATAATTTATCTCTAAAAAAAATTCTGTCTACAGATAGATGGATGGACAGATAGGCAGATGGGTGGATGAATGGACAGATGACATAGTGAAACTAGTATCTCTTTTTTTGAAAACGTGACAAAAATTGTTAGAGATAAATAAAATTTTTTCACATACCTAGTAATATATAGTTTAGATCAATCAACATATAAATCTCATAATTTCACAGAATACGTAAAACGGACACCATATAAAACGAGTACTTTCATAAACACTCAATCATTTCAAATTGAAGCACTACATTATCAGTCTGGTACAGCCGACTGCCATAGTACATTAAAGAAAATGTTCAGACTCAAATAAGGGAAACCCTTTGAAGGTCTGGAGGCTGGTCAAAGAATCATAAAGGTGGTTATATTCTTTGGTGTCCACCATTCTGTTATCTCAAGGCTATGGAAGTAATGCAAAACAACCCAAACAGTTATCATAAGACCTGTTCCAGGGCATCCTGGAATTAACCCTTCAATATGATTGTTATATTGGGCTAGACAGAACAGAAGAACAATTTCTGCATTCAGACTTCACTGCTGCCACAGGAATGCAACTATCTATCTCAATTGTGACTGGACTTCACAAGACCTAACTCTATGCTCATTAATCAGTTGCATGGATCCCTTTAACCTCAAGACAGGCCCATTTGAAATGATGTCACAATCTCTTACTTTTGACCTACAAAACATGCAATCACTTCCTATTCACAGACAAGTCTAGATTTTCTCTACAATCTGACACCAAATATGTACAGATCTGCACAGAGATGGGGCCTATAACCAGCCCCAATAACATCATTGAGAGAAATACATTTGGTGGTGTGGTCTGACGGTGTAGTAAGCTGAGCTTTTATTGGGTAGTCATACCAACATCCATGTGTTTTGATGGAGGTTTCTTTGGTGCAATAGGAAACGAGATTCATTGGAGCAGACAATCTTCTTCCAATCATTTAAAGTTCAGTTTTGATGCTCGCTGCCCATTGTAGGTCAAAACAAAAAATTGTAGGTCCCCCCCCCAATAGGAGCCACCTTGTTGAGGTGAGGGGGGGAAGGGGAGGGGGGCTTGAGTGCTTTAATGAAGTTGAGGCCTATGCTGAGTAGAGTTACTCATGGAAGACAGGCCGAGGCAACTCGGATCTTTATATGCTTTGAGATATTGGAATGAGATCCTTGATCCCTATGTCAAGCACACCAAGGCAGTAACTAATAATTTTCTCCTAATTAACAAAAATGTCCTTCTACACAGAACAAGTTTAACCTACCCTTACCTTGGGGAAGAAGGCATCCAATGAAAGGAGTGGCCTGCATTCTCTTTCTGAATCTCAATCACATAGAATACATATTAGATGCCCTGGCAAGATATAAGGCTGTCCCCCTTCAGTCCCTTTCTGAAATTCTCCAGGACTGCTCATATTGCTCAGTGAACTTTATCACTCTCCCATTCTCTGGAATGAGAGGATGTTGCACAGAGATTATTCTCTTGATGTCTTCACAGAAGAATTCCATTGCTAAAACCTTGATATTCATGGCTTGCAAGAGATCAGATGGACAGGTAAAAATCAGATACTTAAAAATAACTTTAAATTTCTCTTTTCAGGGAGAGAGGATGGAAAGCATCTCCAAGGTATAAGTTTGCTTCTCAGCAGACATGCCAGTGATGCTCTTCTAGAATATGACAGCATTAATGAATGATTTTTTACAGCAAAATTTAAAACAAAAATTAAAGACTACAATGTCATTTATTGTTATGCCCCCACGGAGGACTGTGATGAGAACAAGAAGGATACGTTTTAGAGACAGCTTCAGAATATTTTGAATTCTGTGAAGGAGATATTTCTCTTGTGCTAGGTGACTTCAATGCTAAAAGTTGGTAATGACTCTGACATGTGGACAGGAGTTTTAGGTCCCTTTGACACTGGTAGTTCCAATGGACTTCTATAGGTAAACTTAATGGTTTTTGAATTACTAACACATAATACAAACACCAGGATATTTATAAATACACATGAATTTCATCTGATGGACTGAACAGGAATATGATATATTTTAATTAACAGCAAATGGGCTAGTTTGGGTAGGAATACCAGATCTTACAAGGGAGCCGAAATTGGGTCTGACCATTACCTGGTCAAAAGTGTCTTACAGCTGAAGTTTAAGTAATGTTGTGCTGAAGTTAAGAAAATTAACTTTAACACTGAATGTCTGAAAGATCCATATATAGACAAAGTATACCATGATAGGCACTCAGTCATTATGACAATCGTGGTTTGCTTACTGCTGAAGTAAGAATGGGATCAGTTTAAACAGGCTTTTCTTGAGATCAACAGTATTCTTTTGGTAAAAGGGAATGGAGGAAACAAAATTATTTGAGTGATAAGGTTATGGAACTTATTTCTGAAAGAAGGAAGTGCAGGATTAATATGAATCAATGCCCTACTAGTCCTAACAAAAGACATTACGAGCTTAATAAACGTGTAAAGGATCAGTTAACAGCTGATAAAAATCTTTGACTTGATAGCTTGGCTGACAAAGCAGAGGAAGCAGTTAACACAACATCAGGGGGTTGTACCAGATAGTTAGTGTTTTATATGAAAAGAAACAGACAGGTACGCAGGGATTGAGAGATAAACATAAGGTGACTTAAGGTGCGAATCTTGTGATGGCTAGGGTTGCTGAGCATTTTAGAGATGTTCTAAACAATGTGATTATTTCTACTCCCATTGTTTGAAATAAGGATAGATGCATTACTGGTTTTATTGATGGCTTCATATTACATTCCAAAGTCCCTTTGGCTATCTCTAAATTAAAATTCCACAAATCTACAGGAGTGGATGAAATTACCATTGAAATGCTTAGAGATGGGAACATTTGTTTTGTTATATGGCTGACTGAAATTTTGAATATTTTTAATGATAAAGATGTTCTTCCTAAGGATTTTACTAGAGCTATTATTGCCACAATTTTTAAAAAAGGTGATTACAGTTCTTGTGATAATTATAGGGGAATTAGTTTACTTTCTGTTTCAGGTAATGTTCTTTGCATATATCAAAATTTGATAATAATTTAACAAAAATGTATCAAAATTTAAATAATAATTAACAATCTCAGTTACCTGTTAACTTTTAAATGTCTATAAATCAATAAATGTTTTGTGGGAAAATTTATAGAATTAAGAATCTGTTGATGGACAACTGTGTGATCAACAGTGTAGATTCAGAAGTGGTAAAGGATATATTGATCAACTATTTTTAGTTAGGTAGATTCCTGAGAAATGTTTAGAGTTTCAGAAACCTGTGGTTACTTGCTTTATATATTTCAAAAAGGCTTTTGACTCTGTCAATCAACATAGTTTGTGGTTGATTGTTAGATCATATGGAATATTTGACAAGTTTGTTAGTGTAATGGAAACTCTCAATAACAACACTGATTAGTATGTGAGAGTTATTAAGGCTTGTAGCGATTGGTTTAGTATTGCTAGTAGAGTTAGACAAAGGGTGCATTTTGCCCCCTTTTCTCTTTAGTTTGGCTACTGATTACATTATGCAAAATTCTTTGCAAGGGAAAGATTTTGGCCTTAAATGGTCTAGAGATTTCAAAATTTCTTATTTAGGTTATGCAGATGATTTGACAATCTTGGCTAATGATGATGAGGAGATGAATTCGTTCATTAGGTTTAATAATGAGATTGGTAACAAGAGTAGATTTGGTGATAAACAGAGAAAAATTGGTCAGGCAGATGGTGCTTTAGTTGCTTTGAATGGCTGCACTCTTGAGTAAGAGTCTCAATTTAATTATCTTGGGAGCTACATAACAGATACTGGTGATGTGCAGAATTAGATAAATAGAAGAATAGGGATTGCCACTGGGACTTTAAAAAATCTATGAAGAGTATGGAAAAATAGGCATGTACACCAAATGCCTAAAATTAGGCTGTATAATAATTTGGTTCTTTCAAAGGTGTCAAAGGTAGCAAAACATGAACTCTTTGAAAGCAGGATAACAAGAAACTGATGCCTTTGATTCTAGATGCTTGTGCAGTATCTTGAGCATTAGGTGATTTTGTAAGTAATGATGAGGTTAGAAGGAGTCTCCACCCATCACAGAGTCCAAGAAGGGGATGCCTAATTGGGTGCCAGAGCTGTCTGGGCACCATACCTACACAGGTCAGTGAAGCAAGCCTTCACAACTAAAGAAGAATGAAAAGGAAAAGAGAAATGAAAGAAACTCATTCAAGTCCTCACAAAAGAATATAACCGAAAAAATAAAATGTGAAAACCAAACTACCCTCACAAAAGAAAGAAAACCACAAAATTAGCAAATGTGTGGGAAAACTCGCAAACCATTTCCCAGACATGGGCAAGGCACTCACCTACTGCACAGTTGGTCCTAGCAGTTCTAACCAGATTTGCCAGCCGATTTATCCTAGGGGGGGGGATCCTGATTATCCTGAAGCCTGATCATCTTGATTACTTAAAGCAGAGACCAAAGCAGTGTGTAGCAGCTGCCTTGGAATATGCTGCCCATCCCCATGACAAACAGGGAACAGGCTCCACAATGGCAAGACAGTCCAAAGAGGACCCTGCTTCGCTAGTTATGAGCTGTGGAGAGCAGATGGGCACCCAAGTTTCCAGAGACACGGGTATCCATGCACAGCAAACATGTGAGCAAGCATTCAGAACCCTGTGAAGGTACCCGAACCAGTGGAACCTTCACAGGGCAGTCCCCTCACCACAGAGAGGAGCTTGCAAACCAAGGGGAAATATTGAGTTAATTTTAATTGAAATACCATAAGGCTTCAAATACACAATGCTACACAGAAGGTCAATGGATATATCATATATGCTGTGCAAATGTTCAAGCATGAAAAGCAATTATTCAGACAGACTGGTAGTCATATGATCACCAGAATCTTTCACTACATGATATCATCATCAATAATTGTGAATGTGCCAGCCGAGTCATATGCTTAACCTTACAGTACAATTGCTCAAAAAATATCGAACACTATGGTTGATTATAGAATTGAGAAAAAATATCTGGCAACTTTTTTTGGAAATTAATGATCTGGCAACCTTCGTGTTACATAACACGAAGGCTGCCAGATCATTAATTTCTAAAAAAACGTTGCCAGATATTTTTTCTGAATTCTATAATCAACCATAGTGTTCGGATATTTTTTTGAGCGATTGTACAGTGGCAAGAACAAAAACTCCCAATTTTCAAAAAGGCAAACTGTAATAACATCTGCATGCTGACAACTGCTGGAAATTATTTTATAAATGAGAAGACATTGTATAGCATCCTCATCAGGAGGAGATCTACATCACACATGAACTTTTGGGAATGTTCAGTAATATCTACATAAACCTTTCAACCTGATATTAAGGCACGTAACATGATTGGCTTGTATCTGATATATAATTCACATATATTTATTTTCGAACAGTGTTACTGTGAATTGAATAATTAATCAATACAAAAATCAATTACAAAAACTGCTTATAGGTTCTGTTATGTAATTTAGTAGTCCAGTTACAAAATTTGATGGCCAATTCACCCATAGAATTTCAAATCATTCAGTATATTACAATACCATCAACCAAATATGGCATTTTCTTTATAATGAAATATTAAGATCCAGCTTAGGAATTTCAGTAAATGCTGCCTTGACAACATATATAACTGAAGCTAAGAGATGATCTTTTTTTAGTTTTAAAACTTAAATTATGAGCAGAACCAAATCTATGGGAGTTCCAAGGGGCTATACCCTCCCTGAGAACACTAGTAAGGGTAATGGAGGCAAAAATGATTAAACTTGTGTATATTTCCTTTCTTGTGTATAAAACATTATTTTCAAAATATGTTTTTGAAGTTCTCTAAAACAGCAGGGAAAATGTTATACTGCAATGGAAATCCAGTCTCTTGCCCCCCCCCCCCTCCCACATCACAATACCTTAATCACTTTATTTTTTTCTAGATTGGAGCCTGATCATGACCATATCTCCCCCTTTCAAAGCAAAATATTAAATAGAGTACTTATTATTAAAAGTAATCATATTTCCTTTCTAATTTTTATAAGTTAAAAAGCTTGAGTTAACTCTAATTTGAATTGGTATCCTCACCAACAATACCTAAAGAAAAAATGCCTTCTTTTTGTCAGAATTTCAAGTACAGTGAGAATCAAGGCATTAAAAGGTCACATTCACTTCTCCATGTAGGGAAAAATGCGCCTCATCGGTCCATAAGACTTTAGAAGGCCACATGTCATTGAGCTGCATCCTCACCAGAAATTACAAAGTGAAATTGGTGCACTGTTCAGGGTCACGTGGTTGCAGCTGCTGTATCCTATGAATTTTATAAGGATACCATTTCAGGATGGACCATATAATTTTACAGACAGTTGACCACAGAAGTTGCAGTTACCAGCATACCTGTCTTGCACTAACTACAGATAGCTCCGATTGCAACTGGATTTCTGCAACGGTAAATGTGACATCTTCTACATTGCTTTCTGAAACAGGCTGTTGGTCTCTACCTGGAGCCACACCCAACTCACCTGTTTCTTCGAATTTCTGTATCATATTCTTCAGTCCATTTAGCAACAAAGGTCCTTTCCTTATATCTTTCAGACGACAATATTCGCTTAACGAAGCGGCGTCATTACTGCCATTTTGGTAAAAGAGTTTCATTAGCAAAGCTGTCCTTCTTGCAGATACTATGGTTTCTTCTAGCAATTACAGGGAAGACATCACATTTTAAGTGTACCTCATGTGACTCTCATGTGTGATTGGCGGCAATGCCACAAGAAATTTGCATGTTCTACCAAGTTTTTAGTGCACCCATGCCACCCTTTGGCACTAATACTATTTTTTTATTCACAAATTCTCTACTCCATGTTCTTATTAATGCATCCACCACTTTTTGCTGTGATCCATCAAGTAGATCCTTCTCTACATCGCTCTGAGTACTGTCAGTTTAATTATAAACACCCTGTATATGTACATTAGCCATCCCATGTCCGAGTGGTTAGTACGCTTGGCTACTGATCTAAGGGACCTGGGTTCGAGCCCCGGGTAAGGCATGGATGTGTGTGTGTTGTTTTTCTGCTGAGGTCCTGCTATCCTCACAGACCTTCTACTATGGCATATAAACTGACAGGCTCCTGTCAGACCTCTGTGGCAAGCAGCTGCTTGAGGGGGTATTTATTTTTATTTATTATTATATGTACATTCAATTATACAGGGTGATTCAAAACTCTTGGGTCAAACTTTAAAGGGTGATAGAACACCCTATACAAGCACTTTTCATCATACAATGCATGGTCAGAACTCAAGCGGTGAAGCGCTACAGGGGCGCTTTCCAGTGAACACTTATAAGTGCTGGTTTTCGCACTCGTCATCATTTCTACCGTGGATTGCAGAATGGATGGATTGTTTCACGACTCAGAAGGTGGACATGCATTTCACGTATGGAGCTGCAGATGGGAATGCAAGGGAAGCTCAAAGACTGTGCAATCCACAGTAGAAATGATGACAAGTGTGAAAACCAGAGCTTGTAAGTGTTCACTGGAAAGTGCCCTCTAGCACTTCACCATTTGAGTTCCGACCATGCATTGTATGACAAAAAGTGCTTTTTTAGGTGTGTTCTATCACCCCTTAAAGTTTTGAATCACCTGTATATATATGTGTGTTGTGTGTGATGTATATATAATGAATTACATATACATACATCATCACAATTCATACAGTAATCTGACTGAATTTAATGAATCCCATTCCAGACTGATTGCAATGTACATATACCTATAAATGATGTATATGTACATTCAATTATATGCATATGTAATTAGATATATATACATTACAAGCAGTCCTAAGTGGGATTCATTAAAATCACTCAGGTTACTTTATTAATTGTGATGATGTATACACTGTATGAATTGTGTGGAATTCTGTGGATGTATGTATATGTTGTTTATCAAATTTTTTCAGCTATTTCATTTAACAGGTGAATTTTGAAATAGCATATTAAAGCTTTGCAAAGGACAAAAAATTGCACAATTTAGATAAAATATTGGTGGCACACACATAGCTCTATGTGGCATTTCTATTTGAAAATAAATTCTGAAACTGGCAACAAGTTTCTTACTTTTATTTCATCAGATTAGAGGCTTTTCAGAACCTTTTTAGCACCTATCTCAGTAACAATTCACATTGCTACCATGGTGGAATATAGAAATTATTGCTTTTGCATAAATATATAACTGGGATGCCCATTTCGGAAGACTGAAATTACCCACAGAGGTAGCAAAGCATCAAGATTTAATATCACGAAATGTATAAATTTCCAATATTGTAATCAAAATTATCTTTACTGAGCCTGTATTATCAATTAAAGGTATATAAGATACATAGGCAGATCAACTAGATTTAAAAAATGTATATCTGATAACACATTATGTATATGGTTACAAAATTTCAGTTAACTGAAACTTCCAGACCAAAAGTAACCTTGACATGAAAGTGCTTATCTATCTTGATGTTTAAGATTGGAAATAGGATATTAAGACACTGGATGTGATAAGACAACACAATGGCATAATTATAAATTTGAACAGTAAAAATAGTAAAATTAAAAACCTAGAAAAAAAGACTATTAGAAGTAAAAGAATAAGTACTGAACACTCAACATAAAAAAACTTTTGATCACTCAATATTTTATAATCATTGTCAAATTTAAGTCAGTGCCCCAAATGCAATCAGTTATACACAGTTTCCATAAATAAAAGAAAATCCCTATGTTAATTCAATGGGAAGCTAATGTTAAAGCTCTATAACTTCTAAAATAAGTTTTTTTTTTGTCTTGAAAAATGTGATTGCAGATAAAGATCTCAATCACATAAATCAATATCTTGATTTTCAACAATATTCGTTCAGTATTTAATGAGTTATGGAAGTTTGAATATTTAACAATAGCAATGTCAGTCTTAATAAAGTTTATATAAAACTGAAGAATAGTGAAAGAATTCTTTACACAAAGTTCTATAATACAAACTTATTTTATTAAACACTTTGATACAATGTTTATTAATAAGTTTTAATTAACTTCTAAAGTCAATTTTTGTGGCTGGCATTATTATCACTAAATATTCAAACTTCCATAACTCATTAAATACTGAATGAATACTACAGAAAATCAAGATATTGATTTATTTCATTGAGATCTTTGTCTTAAATCACATTTTTCAAAACAAAAAAAAACTTATTTTAGAAGTTATAGAGCTTTGACATTAGCTTCACATTGACTTAACATAAGTATTTTTTCCTTGATTTATGGAAACCAGTGTATTTAATATCTTCTGATATAAGGTTTTACAAATTACATTAGCTAATAAGCATTTATAATTGATAATATAATTATAAATACTTATTAGTAATAAATAATATTAATAAATAATTTGTTTTTCTTTTCCAACAATATAAAACCTGTAAAGCAATAACGTTGGGAAATGAAATTATGTAATGGACAAGAAAAAAAAAACATCAATTTAATCTGAATAAAAATATATGTACTATTGAATCAAAAGAGTGATTTGAAAAAATATAAAATTAAATCCAAAAAAAATCAAAACACTAACCTCCCTCAAAGGCATCAAAGAATTCATCACAATCAGTTTCATTATAAAGAGGAGATCGTGGTGGAGAGTGGAATGGACTTGTAATCGACCTCTCTAACTCATGATGCTCTTGTGCTAAAGCATGAAGAGCATCTTGAAGAACACGACATCTTTCTTGTTGTTGCTTGAACTGAAGCAAACGTACCTATAATATTTAAAAAAATACACATTTAAATGCATTAATTTTTAAATTTAAAGGGTATAATAACTAAAACTTTGTCAATGAGTAATAAAATTTTAAAGTTTATCTTTCAAAACATTTGCATAATTTTTCAGAAGGAAACTCAAAGGATACTTAAAATACCCTGAATATATAATGAACTAATGATACAATGTTTCTCAAATTGTACCTATATATAACTTTTAGCATAAGGTTAATACAGAGTCCAGGACTTATTTGAGAACTTCCATGTTATGTCAATGGGTAGCTAACTTTGAAGTTATGTAATTTCTCAAATAAGCTTTTCTATGGAAAGATAAGATTGAGGTTCTGGTCACCATGTATATCACTTGAAAGCTTGTGATGTGAGAAATGTTATAGACTATGAAACAAATTTATTCCACTCTTTAACCCCCTATTAGAGAAGTCATATTCCCAAATGATTGTTCCACTAGATTTTCTTAATAAGTCTTTCAATTTGTGATCAGGTCCACAAAGTTACTACCTCCTCCAAATTCAAAAGTAGAGAAAAAATTATGGTTTTGGTGACATACCCTGTGAAATTATAATTAAAAAGCAAAAAATAAAATAAATTTTAAAGAAATAATCTAACTTTGCATATTATATTTTTGCCTCCCCCCCCCCCAAAAGTCAAAAGTCAATGATATTCAATTTGCATGAATTTCAAAGAATATGATGTTCAAATTGTTTTTCCTTAAATTTCAAAGAATGTGGTATTCAAATGGATATACTTTATTATAATTTTTTTTCCTGGTATCCTACATATCTTCCTTTGAAATTAATATGAATTGGGTAAGTGATTTAATAACAATTTTATTTTTATTGTTTACTTTTTAAGGCAAATAAAACAATAAGCTTTTTAGCTTTTACTTTTTATTCTACTATAAAATACCTCACTTTTTAAACAGTAAGTAATATTCACAGAGTTACCTGTTGACTTTAACATCAATAAATGATTTTGTGGAAAAAAAAGTTTTTCTGATGTATGGGATTTGAAGCCACGCCTCTCTAGAAACATGCCACAGTATATGCTCATTTCTTGTTTGGTTTACTAAAAATATTACAAATTGCCAAGCTTATTATATTTATTAATACTACTTTAGTGCTCTTTTAAATTAAATACCTTACTAGTTTTGAAAACCAAGCATCCAATATTTCTGTTGTTCTTGGGTCATTAAAGATTTAGTCATAAATTGATCTTAACATATTCTCTCATATAAAATGATGTCATTCAACATCTCCAATCTCTTCATTTTAAAATCAACCATAAAGTACTTATTTGTTCTACTCTTTCAAAGAATAAAAAAATCCCATCCATGTCCAACTGTCATCAATAATTCTTATCTTTCCTTCCCTAAACACCACTTAAAGAACAGCTGACAAGTACAATTTCAAAGTTGATGATATGGAAAGGTTTTAACATATAAATGTTAACAGTTGGATCATCAATGAATAATAGAAATATTAAACCAAGAGAGTCTTTAAAAACCATGCAAGCTTATTAATATGCATTAAAAACATTACAAATATTGTAAGATAAATTATATAAAACAGAAGAAATATATTAAAATGAAGCAATATCAGATATTATGGAAAACAAGTTTACAAAACAAACACTAAACATAAGTTTTTCCTCCTTAACTACATTAACTTCTATTAAAAAAAACTATAAATCGGTTACTTACTTCTTCCTGTTGTGAAAAAACTGTTAAACAATGGGAAAGACTGGAAGACACTTTGCGTGAAGATTCAATCAAAAGGTCAAATTGGCTGGGTATGGAATTCCAAGGTGTTTCATGAAAATGTGGTGAACTAGCATTGTTACAGTTCTCTATATTTTTTGCCAAATCTTCTAAAGTCACTTTCAAAGCTGATACTTGTTTTTCAAACAATTGCTGATGTGCCTGTGCAGTCTAAAAGGGGAAAAAAGTACATAAAAGAATCAAACAGTTTGTTTATAAATTCACACCTAATACAAAGCAAATATATATATATGTCATTTCAAAAGTAATGCACAATGTGACAATACTCTCATATGGATGATACAATCATCAAGTCATTGGAGCAGTTGTATATAGGAAGTGGAGAAAGGCGAAGGTGATGTGTTTTGTATTGTAGCATATCACATTTCGGAACAGCTGTCACTGAAAATGGAGCTTGCAGAGGTTTCAAGTACTGTTTATTGTAAAGATCAGCCACTGATCCTCAATGTACATTAAGATTGAAACTTTATGTGGAGAGGATTTTTACCAAAAGGAGGATGTTCTGCTTTGAATTGTCACTATTGATGAAACTTGGATTAGGAATTTTGAACCTGAACTGAAATCAGTTCAATCAGTGGAAAAATCCTTCCTCCACCAGGCCTAAAATATGGGGAAAGTCAAAAGTGAAGCAAATGATGATTTTTACATACAATTATTCTGGTGTCATCATGACAGATAAGAGTACCTACTGGTAATACTGTCACAATAGAGTATTACCAAGATTTTCTTCAAAAGCTGTGCCAAAAAATGCACAGCAACCAACCTGACAGTCTGCAAGTTCTTCTCCCCTGACTGGGCTGAGATATCAGTTCAGGTTCAAAAACCCTAATCCAAGTTTCATTAATAGCGATAATTCAATTAAGAAAATCCTCCCTGCATAAAGAGTCAATCTTAATATACAATGGCTGATCTTCATGCACAACAGTACCTGAAATCTCTGCAAGTGCCATTTTCAGCAACAGCTGATCCAATATGCTACGATGCAAAACAAGGCTGGAAAATACTATGTTGATTAAAATACATAAAATAATTGCATTATTTTTCTTTTATTCCCAATGATTCAGTAATTATGGTAATTAATATAAACTTGCAAATTATGCTTAGTAATTTTGAACTATATGACAGTTTTCATGTAGTTAATCTATTTTAAATTATATTTTCAAAACTCTAATGTAATTTTACCAAATGAATTATAAGTTATTGTCACAAAAATATAATTACACTTGTGACATTATTATTCAGTTACAATGAGGATTAATTTCAATATCGTATCTTTTAATGTCCAATGTGCCCCCAGGCCATCACTGAGCCACCACCAGCTTGTACTGTTCCGACCTGACATGCAGAATCCATGGCTTCATGGGGTTGGAACCATACCCTCAGTCTCCCATCGGCGTGATGAAGCCTAAATCAGGATTCATCACTCCAGGCTACCCATTGTCAATTTTCGATGTTCTTTAGCCCAGGCAAGGTGTTGAGCCCGGTGTCATGCTGTTAGAAGTGGAATTCTTGTAGGTCAGTGGCTCTTGAAGCCAAGACGATGAAGTGAGCGTTGCATGGTCCATGCACTGACTTCCTGGTTGGAACCTGCATTCAGATCGGAGGTGATTTCAGATAATGTCTGGCCCCTATCAATCTGTACGATGCAGGTCAGATGGCAAAGCTGCCATCTGACTCAAATTTTTTTGCTGGAATTTTCATATTCCTGGAACACTCTTGAAACTGTCGTTTGAGAAAATCCAAATTCATTGACAATTTCAGAGATCAAGTGTCCCATCTGTCAGGCACCTACAATCTGCTCTCTGTCAAATGTATCTAAATCCTATGCCTTTCCATTACGCTTCTCATGATGAATGCTTCTGGAAGCCAAAGGTGACAGCTATATATGACCAAAATTTCAGCCATGCATGCACACAAATGTGGGACTTGAGGTAATGAATTTGAATAATGTCTCCTATCCCTAATTCAATGGCACTTCAGTGTATATTGAAAAAAAACAAACATTATCTGTAGGAGAAGTTCACAGAGCATCAGACAAATGGAGAAAGTCAGCTAAAAATAAGCTAATGACTGCCGCTGATGAGCTGGCAATACAATATGCAGCAACCACAGACTGGGAGCAAACCACACTGCTTGCACGTGCATCCACTTACTACAGAACCATCATCCACAAGGCTATTGAAACAATGACTACACCCATCCTCACCTGCAACCGAGATACTGAAATTCCCCTTCATGACATGTGGAAAGTTCTTAATAGCCCTAACATCACCACATGGTGTCACTTTGCTGAAGACGGAGAGCTGTCCTTGCTCCAAAAAGCTTCCGAGTTTGTTCCTAAATAGCTTTTAATATGTAAATAGTTTGAAGGATAAACTTAAAAATTTTATTGCTCGATGATAGAGAACTTTGCTATTTTGATTATTTCCTGAGCAAGAATGTCTTTTTAACTGTGCATATAATTGAACTATTCTAATTCACAATAAAATAGTTGGCCTATTAAATAAAAGCCCTATTAAAATAAAACTAGTAATATTTTTTGTAAAATATTTAATTTTCAGAAAATCCAGAGATATAATATGCCGCCAAAGAGTTCTAAAGTTAAATTTTTTTTTTTGGCTACTCATAGTGAAAATATAAGATTGGGCCTTTGAATGTAAACTAGTTTTTTTGGGCAAGACCCTGGAAGGGTTAAGGCTGAGTGGTTAATGTGTGTTCACATCTAGGTAAGATACAGATATTTTTGCTTTTCTATAAATATTTTGAAACCATCATGCTTAAGGTGATTTATACTAGTAGGATTCTATCAGAACTCTTTGATATGTGGCTGTTTGCAATTTCAATGATATTATTTTTAAAATGTTCCTCTGATTGATTTTAGAACACTAAACAGAATTAACATTTTAAAAATTTACAAAAAATCATTCCAGTGGAAAAACAGTCAGTATGCTGTCAAAGTAAAGCCTGCAAAGTAAAGGGATTTAGGTTCAGGACCTGGACATGACATGTTTTCTTTCTCCTGAAGTCTCACCCTCCTCACAAATCTTATCTTTGGTGTATTATACTAAAAAGGTCCTGTCAGACCTCTATAGCTTAAGTGAACTGTTTCATTTTTTTTTTTCTTTTTAAAAACAGGCTTTAAAACATTTTTCATTAAAAATTTAAATTCATAAATACCTGAAGTTTATCTTGCATTGTTCCTAATGGCATGATATCAATATCTTCATCAACATCTGAGTCAACTAATCCTTGGTTCAGATAATAAGTACTAAACTCAATGTGCTCAGTTAAAGCATTAATCCATTTCTGTAAAAAACAAATAAAAATCAGCATACACAGAGAGTACTATATTAATTCCACATTTGCATTATTATTCCACTAAACATATGAAAAAAATATGATATACCAAAATTTCCTTGTGCTAAAAATTCAGTCAAATGAAGCATATTTATGTACAGTTCACTTACAAATGTATCTGCAATTCACTAATAACCAAGCAGGTTTCAGTTTATGCTATTTGAGTGATAATGACTGATTTAATAATTTATGCCTCTTCATGATAAAACTGAATTCAGTAAAGAGGTTGTTTTAACTCTGAGTGACTATTGTGTACAAAATGGGCAAAATGGCCATGCCACAAGCACCCCACATGCTTAGGAAAATAAAGATTGGGGAAGGGAACCCACTGGACAGCTGTTAGGAGACAGATGGTAGCCTCCTGTCGCCATCCAGTACATTCTTTTATGTGCACAAGATATGACTCTCCTACACATGGGTCAAGGCTTAATGTCCCATCTGATGGACAGCAATCTTTCCAAGCCCATCAGTGTCTCCTACTAATCGAGGGCAGGGTGAGGAGTTTTGTGGAGATAAATCTCAACACTGGCACAGGTAGGAATAGAATCTGAGAACTTCAGATTATGAGTTTGACATGCTACCAGCTGAGCCATCCCCAGCCCTAAAATGCTGATAGTAATAGCTATATTTGTTAAGAAGAATAAGAGTCTTAGTTATACTCACCCATACTGTTTTAAATATGAAGTAGTTTATCATAGTATTACATGAGGAAGATTAACAAATAACCAGTTGACTGCTAGTGGTTAAAGTGTCTATGTCGATACATAAGCTGTACTGTTATTACATCTGATGGCTGGTATACTCTACACTAAGACTTGCTGTTGATATCATTAGTGGAGAACAATCCTATTCGATGTTTGAACATGGAGAGGGATACTTAGTTGCTATGATATTAAGTATTTCAACAGAAGATGGTAGGTATCAGGGTAAGTCAATGACTTTGAGTATCTAGCATCTTTCAAACTTAAGGGCATGAAAAAATTTTAGTTACAACTTATATTAGAGTGCTAAAATTCCACATTAAAATTTATCATGTTATGCATTTCTATATTTTTCATTAAATGTCATCATCAGGCATGTGTTGGATAGTTACTGTGTCTTTTATTTGGCATTCTCCTTCTATTATTTAGCAATCTCCCTTCAGATTATCATATCAAAACAGTAAAGCACCACCAGGTGAGAACCTAATAAAAGACATGCTAATTATCCAGCATGTACCTAATGACATCTAATGAAATATGTAAATACACACATAGCACAAGAAACTTTAATTTGAAATTTTAGGATTTTAATGTATAAAGTTGGAACTAAAATTTTTTAAACTTCTGAATGCCTTTAAAGTTTGAAAGACGCAAGATATTCAAAATCATTGACTTCCTGGATACCTGCCATCATCTGTTGAAATACTTAATATCACAGCAACTAGTATCTCTCCATGTCTAAACATGGAAAAACCAGTTGAAAAGTGTGAACTGTGATTTTTGTTGAACTGTTTTTTTCCAATAATGACATCAACAGCAAATCCTAGTATAGAGTGAACCAACCATCAGAAGTAACAACAGTACAGGTTATGCATTAACAGAGACTTTTTATAATGAACAATCAATTGATTCTTCCTCATGGCATGCCATAATAGATTAATTTGTACTTCAAACAGAATCATCATCATCATCCTCCTCAAGCAGCCATGGGCTACGGAGGTCCAACCAGACTGTGCAATTTAGTTCTCCAAGCAAGTCTATCCTGAGCTACATCTACTGCATCTGGCCACTGCACACCAATTCTAACAAGGTCCTGTTTGACATTGTCTGCCCACCGCATCCTAGGTCTCCCCTTCTTTCTGAGGCCTTTAGGCACACTGTTCATAACCCTATTCGCCAATCTATAATTATTCATACGGGCAACATGGCCAAACCAACGGAGTCTCTCTCTGCACAATATGCTGCTTAAAGGAGGTTGCAAACTCCTTTGCCTAACTTCATCATTAGTTATAAAGTTGAACCACCTAATGCCCAAGATACTGCATAAGCATCTGGAATCAAAAGCATCTAGTTTCCTGTTATCTTGTTTACACAGCGTCCAAGTTTCACTACCATAACTAACCCTATAATTTTAGTCTTTAGGTGTATATGCCTATTTCTCCACACTCTCCATAGATTCTTAAAAGTCCCGGCTGCAATCCCTATTCGTCTGTTAATCTCATGTCGCACCTCATCAGTATCTGTTACGTAGCTCCCAAGATAATTAAACTGTGACACCTCCTCATGACTGCAACCATTGAGATTAACTGAATTACAGCCTGCCCAAACAATTTTCATCACTCTAGTTTTCTCTCTATTTATAACCAAATACTCTACAACCAGTCTCATCAACAGCTTGAATGAAAGAGTTCATCTCATCAACATGATTTGCCAAAAGGGTTAAATCATCAGCATAATCTAAATCAGAAATTTTCAAATCTCTAGACCATTTAAGGCCAAAATCTTTCCCTTGTAGTGAATTTCGCAAAACATAATCAATAACCAAACTAATGAGAAAAGGAGACAAAATGCACCCTTGTCGAACACCAGAAGCAATCTAAACCAATTGCTACAAGCCTTACCAACTCTCACACACGACTCAGTGTTATAATAGAGAGCTTTCCTTATGTTAACTAACTTGTCAGGTATACCATATGATCTCACAATCAACCACAAATTATGACGATCAACAGAGTCGAAAGCCTTTTTGAAATCAACAAAGCTAGCAACCAAAGGTTTCTGAAACTCTAAACATTTCTCAAGAATCTGCCTAAGTGAAAATATCTGATCCACACATCCCCTACCACTTCTGAATCCACATTGCTCATCACGCAATTGACTGTCAACCAGATTCTTAATTCTATTAAGCACAATCATGGAAAGAACTTTACCTGGAACATAGAGTAGGCTGATATCCCTATAGTTATCACAAGAACTGCGATCACCTTTTTCGAAAATAGGGATAACAATAGCTCTGGTAAAGTCCTTAGGAACCATGCCATTATCATAAAAGATACACAGAATTTCAGTCATCCAAGTGGTAACTGAAATATTCCCAGCTCTTAGCATTTCTGTAGTAATTTCATCTACCCCTGGGGATTTATGAAGTTTAAGTTTAGAAACAGCCAAAATAACTTCAGATTGTGTTATAGGGCCAACATTAAAGTCATCAATGCAAACAATGGGAATAGAACTAACCGCATTGTTTAGAATATCACTGAAATGCTCAGTCCACCTAGCCATGACAGAAACCTCATGACTCATGATCTTCTATAACCTTACCTTGTTTACCCTTCAACCCCTGTATACCTGTTAGTTTTCTACCACATAAAACATTAACTATCTGGTACAGCTCTCTGCTGTTGTGCTGTTTAACTGCTTCCTCGGCTTTGTCAGCCAAGCCATCAAGCCAAAGATTCTTATCAGTAGTTGATCTCTCCTCAGCAGGGTAGAAAAAAAAGAAAAGTAGCCATAGTTGTCCAGATTAGTAGGCCACACTAATCTGGCAGCCCTCCCCTTCCGTTCGCTTTCACAAGAGAGTATCTCTTTCGAAAGGTACTAACGGTCTGCACTACGAGAAGGCGGGGTCGGATACAGTGAAGTTGACAAGACATTCTTGCCCCTCGTGCTCTCTGTGCCAAGGGGTAAGACTCTCTTAAGGTCTCCCTGTGTCTACACTTCTGGCACCTCAGGTACTTTCTCTGAGGTGCCAGATCCTTCCACTGATGCTTCAATGAGTGGCAAGACCCCCTCTACTTTCACCTCAGTCTCTTCCTCTGAGATGCCAGGTCCCTCCACTGTTGCTACCATTAGTGGTGAGACTTTCCCCACTGTCACTGACATTGCTGTGGGTGTCTCTTCTGCTACCCTTGGCAATGCCTCCCACTATGCCTCAGCTGTGTCTGACATGGCCCCAGTAGCTAGTGTTGTTGCAGCTGTGACTCTTACTGCTGGCCCTCCCCTGGAAGATATGACTGAGGACAAGCAGACAGCCCCTCATTGACTTGTCCAATGCCATGGAAGTCGATCTGAGGCTGCCTGAGAGAGCTGATAATGGTTTCGTCATTGTCAGCCATAAGAGGAAGAGAACCAAGCCTATTCCTTTAATACTGACCTCGGCCTCCTCATGACTCATTAGCTCCTGTAATCCAAACCCCATCTCTGCAGAGATTGTGAAGATTCTTGGGGCATGGATTGTGGAATCTCATTACTTGGAGACAGGAAGCTTACTCATCAAGGTCAGCTCTCCCGACCTTGCCGAGAAGCTCCTATGTACCACTTCTATTCTGGGTATCCCCATAACTGAGGATTACTCAGTATCTTACTGTCTGCTACAGGGCCTCATTGAAGGTATTGACACCTCCCTTATCAATGAGGCGATCCTTGATGCCCTCTCGGATCAGAGAGTGACAGCAGTTTGAGAGAGTGACCACTATCTTCCCTCAGACCTCTGACCACTATCTTTCCCTCTTTCAGAGAGTGACCACTATCTTCCCTCGGATTCTGGAGTCAAGATTCCTCTTAAGAAGGTAGTCTTTACCTTCAATGAATTCCCCTTATCTAAGAATGTTGTCCTGGGTTTCTACCGGATCCCGGTGAAATCTCACACCAAGGTCCCACCTCAGTGCCTGAAGTGCCAATGCTTCAGGCACATTGCTAAGAATTGCAGAGGTACAGTGCAGTGTAAGTGCTGCAGTGGGTCTCACTTCCACAAGCAGTGCAAGCACACTGGGCACCCTATCTGTGCTAAC
This sequence comes from Ryuthela nishihirai, assembly GCA_038380435.1. Classification (NCBI taxonomy): domain Eukaryota; kingdom Metazoa; phylum Arthropoda; class Arachnida; order Araneae; family Heptathelidae; genus Ryuthela; species Ryuthela nishihirai. The sequence goes on along the minus strand of JAWZYU010000016.1, from coordinate 12,757,508 downwards.
TGTGGTGGATTTCATGCAGCCACCTTCTCTGGATGCCACGCCAGGAAGCCTGCCTGCAAGAAGAAGAGGGAAGCCCTTGGTCCTGTCTGCTCTTTGGACAGCACCAAGCTTGGGAAGGTCCCTTTTCCGAGCTTCATGGTGACTCCCCCACCACCCCCTCCATCTAAGAAGTCCATGTGCAGCTGGTGTATCTTTGACCCCTCAGTCAGCTATGCTGCTGTTGCCATGGAGGTAGCACTAGCAGAGATGCCTGTGCTTGAAGCACAGGCACCTTCTGCTGCCCCTGCTTCCCTGGTCCCTGTCATTTCCCTTCCTGAGGTGATGTCCTATGCCCTGTCCCTGAGGCCCCTTGTGCTCCAAGTACCTCCATGGTGCAAGATTCCACTGCAACCTCTGCAGCGGACTCCTGTCCCATCCTGGCCAAGCAGTTGGCCAGGAAGATAAAGAGGTCAAGGAAGAGCAGGGCTGCTCATCGGCCTGATCTGAAGAAGCCCTCCTCCTTGATGCATCAGGACTTCAGAAAGAACCACAGGGACACAGTCCTCCTGCCCACCATTCTCTCTCTACTTGTGGATCCCCCCCGATAGGGGACCACCTTGTCGTGGTGGGGGGGCCTAGGGTCCGGCAACCCGGCTGAAGGCTATGCCGACCGGATTGGTGTCCCGGTTGGACATGGCTAAGGCCAACCGAGGTCGACGATGCTGCCAACTGGTTCCCTGGCCAGTTGGTCGGTGACAGCGTCTGAGACCTCACCTCTCAGGAGCTCAGTGGAGCAGTTCGAGGGCTCGGCAGAATGGGATTGGCTCCTAGTAAGCCAGAGCCCTCTCAAAAGTCCGGGTCCTACTAAGAGTCTCCACCCCGGGTGCCGATCGAGCTTGGATCTTTATATCCTTGCACATTTGCAAACCGGGGAATAGATTAAAGTTAGGTTTCTTCCGGTGGTCAGCTTTCCTTCTATAGGACTGCTGCCATGTGAGGCTGGGGATGAGGTGCGCCTATAGGGCGTATTCCTTGCCCCCGGCTCTAGATGGTCACGGCTTTTCATAACCAGGTAGTGCTGTACAAGCAGAACCGGGAATTGCCGTGGTTGCATAAGATCGCAACAAAAGAGATTCTACTTGTGGATGTCATCAAGGTCGTAACTTCCACTCTACCAGAGGAATCTCAACCTTTGACGATCCTTAACCAGTTGGCCTCCATCATATTGCACTTTGTGGACTGCTAGACACTCTGTGTTGACTAGCTTTTCTCCAAGTTTCCTTCTTCCCACCCTGATTATGAGCATGGCCAACAGAGTGTCTAACATCCCTTCCATCCTTTAGTGAAACTACAGGGGCTTCAGAAGCAAGGCTGCTGACATCAGGAACTACATCAATCTCATGCCAGTTCTCATCTTTGCTCTTTATGAGGCCAACCTCCCTGATCACTATTGTCTTCAAGCCCTATATTGTGCACATGAGCAAGAGTCATCCACTCTCCTGCAAAGCGGTAATTCTTGTGCACAAGAATGTCGTACATAATGCTATTGATCTCACTTTCACTAATGCGAACAGTGATTTCGTAGCATGCTGCATCCGGCTAACAGCCATGATATCACCCTGATATCCTGTTACATCCAACATTCCACTGCCTTTCCTGTATCCACCTTACAGGATATTCTATCGCAGTGCCTTCAGTCCTGGATTCTCTGTGAGGACCTTAATGCCCACAGTCCATCCTAGGGTGGAGACATCAGAGATCAGCGAGGGGAGGATATCAAGAATGTCATCTTGCAGCACAATCTCTTTATCGCCAACGATGGCTCGCCCACATTCTACAGTCCTCTGAGTACCTACTGCTCCATTGACCTGACCCTCTGTTCTCCAGCATTGGTCAAAACCTCAGCTGGTCAGTTGACCCTGACACCTAGGGCAGTGACCACTTTCCACTGCACATCTCCTTGCTTCCCAAGGGATGTGCAGCTCCGAGGAGAATGTCGAAGCTTATCGACTGGCAGCTCTTTCAGCAGATCTCATCTGAAGGACTCACCGCCATTGAAGCTACAGATCTCAGTGCAGTGTCAGAGGCCATCACTGCTGCTCTCAACACCCAGGCATCTTCCCCCCCCCCCCCCCCAGATATCCACTATAAGCAGTTTGTACCATTTGCCGCCGAGTTGAAAGGCATGCCTGCCGTTCTAGTAGATTTCCAGACATTCTTCATGCTAGAAGGCTACATACTGTGATCAGAAGGTATCTGAACAGCCATGAAAGGTTCAGGTGGCAATCCTTCTGCTCCAGCATTAATGTCATTACCCTTCTGGGTAAGTCTGGAAGTACATCAGGAACCCGACGGGGATGCTGCAGCCTACCATCCCTTTCCATAACCTTGCTATGTCCCATGGGGAGGATTTAGCCGCCAGTTCTAATACCTTATTGTGGAACCTCACCTCCTCCCTTCCTGCCCCATTGGTGACTGATCAGGATATGGCTCAGCAGCCCTGGGGCTGAGCCTTGCTGTAATGATACTTTCACCTTGCAGGAAATCACTTCTGCAATTGGGGCTTCGAAACGCTCGTCGGTCCCAGGCCCTGACAGCGTCAGCTATACTCAGTTAGCTAACATATAACCTGAGGCTCTGCTTTTGCTTCTTAAAGTCTTCAATCATTCCTGGAACACCTGCAGTATTGATTCATGGAAGGCAGCACATACGCCTATCTTGAAGCAGGGAAAATTCACTACTGAGCTGTCCTCTTACAAGCCCATTGCTCTATCATCTTGCCTCTGCAAGATCTTAGAGCCAGAATAGAAGAGCCTTGGAAGTCCAGAATGTATCTAGAGTCCAAGGGCCTCCTCCCTGTCAGCCTCTCAGGTTTCTGCAAAGGGAGGTGCACATCTGATAATCTTATCGACTTCACCTCCACTGCTGATCAGGAGCTGTCCGAGGGATAGACTACAGTCACTGTCTTCTTCGACATTCAAAAGGCATTCAACTCCCTGTCCGACTCAGATATTCTCTGAAGGCTCCAGGATCTCGGCCTCAGAGGCAATATCATCCACTGGATCTTGGCTTACTTCTCCAACAGGACAGTTTGTGTGAAGCTGGGCAACATGCTCAGTGCCTCCCACACTATCAGTCATATAGTACCTCAAGAGGGTGTCCTCAGCCTGATGTTACTGAACACCTTGCTGTCAGGCCTACCCTCTTGACTGGAGATTGGTTGGTTGGTTGGGGTTTATTGGCGCATTAGCAACTAAGGCTATAATGCGCCAAACATATGTCCAAAAGGTAAAAGTATAAAAATCATGGTACCCCGTAACCAAAGTTAAAAATAAATGACAAAGGACAACAAAATAACAGATGTCATTAAAATAAAACAGGTAGAACAACAAGGAACAAATGTAAAAATATGTTAAATGAATAAAAATAGAAAAATAACCCAGCTGTAAGCAGACTGGGTTAAAAATATAGAGAGAGTAAAACTACAAGCGATTAAAATATCCAGTAAATTTTAAAAATTGAAAAACAGAGTTAAAACAACAATGATCTGATAAAAGATGTCCGAGTGTAAGGGGCTCGGACATAAAATTGTGAAAGTTAAAAAACATATGACGTTCCATGTGAAAACATTGACATGATATTAAAATGTGTTTGATAGTTAAAATGGTGTCACAAAACTCACACCTAGGTACGTCGTCCACCCGAAGAAGAAATGAATGTGTAATATACGAGTGACCTAAGCGGAGCCGAGCAAGTACAACTTCCTCCTTGCGATTCCTGCGGTAACAAGACTGCCATGGTTTGATGATAGGTTTGATCTCAAATAGCTTGTTTGTAAGCTGTTCTGACCAAGATCTCTGCCACTGTGCCCGGAGCTCGGTGGTAAAACGCTGCCGGAAATCCAGATAGGGAACCGGCAGCGGAGAGTGGGACAGGGGCGAGGCTTGGCAGCAGCATCTGCCAAGTCGTTGCCCCTAATCCCGACGTGACCGGGCACCCAACAGAAATGGATGGTGGTGGTGGCTGCCAGACGATGTAGTTGCTGGCGGATCTTAGTAAGAACAGGGTGAGGCCGATGCCTCACCGAGATCAAAGCCTGTAGCGAGCTAAGCGAGTCGGTGTAAAGCACACACCGACGATGATGCTTAGTCACTATGTGGTCCAAGGCGAGACTGATAGCGTGCAACTCTGCAGTGAAGATGGAACATTGCAGTGGGATCTGGTCTGCAATGATTACATCACAGCAGACCATGGCTGATCCCACTGAAGTGCCGGACTTCGAGCCATCTGTAAAGACAGGCAAGAAGTCCGGGTGCTCAGCACGATGGCTGGCAAAGAGTTGCCGGTACACACAGTCGGGTGTAAAGGCCTTCCCCGTCCTGCACAGGGAAAAATCGCAGGAAGGGGAAACAGCGAGCCATGGTGGAAGTGGCTCAGCTGTCGACTGTGCAACGCTATCGAGACTGGTGTTGATGTCTCTAAGGTAGCCTCGGACTCGCAAACCAAAAGGACGAATGGCAGTCGGCCGATTATTGTAAAGCGTTTCCCACTTCAGACTGAAAACGCAGTCCCAAGTGGGATGGCCAGGCAGGGATCGCAATTTAGAAGCATATTGTAGGGACAACTGCTGACGGCGAAGAGATAATGATGGTTCGTCGGTCTCAACGTAAAGACTCTGGACCGGTGAGGTGCGGAAGGCTCCCGTGCAAACACGGAGGGCCTGATGATGGAGGGGGTCCAGCACCTTCACCACCGAATCCCGGGCCGAGTCGTACACCTGGGATCCGTAGTCCAGTTTCGATCGGACAAGTGCACGGTACAGGCGGAGCAAAGAACATCGGTCCGCCCCCCAAGAAAGGGAGGAGAGGACCTTGACGATGTTCAATGCCCGCGTGCACTTGGACCTGAGATGACGTATGTGTGGTAAAAAGGTCAATTTCCGATCGAATATGAGACCGAGAAACTTGGTCTCCACCACAACTGGAATGATGTTACCCCCGAGCCGCAGCTCGGGATCCAGATGAAGATTACGCTTGTGGCAAAAGTGCACACAAGCAGTCTTCTGTGGGGAGAACCGAAACCCGTTTGCCGTCGCCCAAACCGAAAGATTGTTCAGGGCAATTTGCAGTTGTCTTTCAATGACCCTCATGCTGGACGAAGAGCAAAAGATGCTAAAGTCATCAACATAGAGGGCATTGCCTACTGATGGAGGAAGTTGTCTAGTTATAGAATTAATCTTGACAGCGAAAAGCATAACACTCAGAACGCAGCCTTGTGGCACCCCCTGTTCTTGGGGGTACGGCCGCGACAGAGTGTTACCGACACGGACACAAAAAGAGCGTGTCGATAAGAAGTTGGAGATGAAGATCGGTATGTGACCTCTCAAGCCGAAGCTGTGGAGGTCACGAAGAATGCCGAATCTCCAAGCCGTGTCGTACGCTTTTTCGATGTCGAAGAAAATTGACACCAGGTGCTCTCTACGTAAAAAAGAATTTCTGATAGCCGATTCGAGGCGTATCAGATGGTCAAGAGTTGACCGTTGCCTGCGAAAGCCACACTGGGTGTTGGAAAGAAGGTTGTGATGTTCTAAATACCAGATGAGTCTGGCATTTACCATTCTTTCCAACACCTTGCACACGCAGCTCGTCAATGCGATGGGACGATAATTGGAAGGAATCTTGGGATCTTTGCCTGGCTTGGGGAAGGCCAAGACGATGGCCTCCCGCCAGGAGTCCGGAAACTGCTCCTCGAGAAAAATGCGATTGAAGAGATGGAGCAGCCGATCTTTACTCGATGGTGAAAGATGTTGGAGCATGGCATAATGGACATTGTCCGGCCCTACAGCAGAGGCACGAGAAGAGTGCAGAGCAAGGCGAAGCTCCTCCGCTGTGAATGGCCTGTTGTAAGGCTCCAGGCCATTCGAGTGGAAAGACAGCGGAGAGTGCTCCGCCCTGCCCTTCTGGGCCAGAAACTCGGGGGAGTAAGAGGAAGACAAAGAGATGGAAGAGAATGACTCCCCCAGAGTGTCGGCAATTGCTTTGGGATCAGCAATTGCCTGTCCATTGTGCTCCAGGATCGATAACGAGTGGGACGTGTAGTTCCCACTCATCTTCCGGACTTTATCCCACACGACCTTAGAAGTAGTCATGCAGGTGATAGAAGATGTATACTTGATCCAAGATTCCTTCTGGCTCTGGCGTCGGACGAAACGAGCTTTCGCCCTGGCGCGTTTGAAATTTTCGAGGTTGGGGGTTGTCGGATACCTCCGAAACACCCCCCAAGCCTTGTTCTGAGCCTTAGGAGCTGCGGTGCAATCTGGATTCCACCACGGTTTCGGAAAGCGAGGAAACCGTGTAGAAGTTTGAGGAATTGTTGATGCAGCTGCATCTACGATACAGTCCGTTATCTCCGCTACTGCCACATTGATTGGCTCCTGGCTGACAGAGTGGTCATTGAGCTCTGAGAGCAGCCCGAAACCACCCCAGTCAGCGCGATCGAGCCTCCACCGCGAGACGCGTGAAGGGCTGCAAGGCCCCCCACGGGAGATGGTGCACACCACGGGGAGGTGATCGCTTCCATAAGGGTTGTCCTCGACCTCCCATGTAAAGAGTGGAAGGATCGAGGAGGAGCAGATGGTAAGGTCAATGGCAGTGAAAGAGCGGGTTGGGGAGTGAAAGTAAGTACTGACACCGGTGTTCAACAGGGAGAGAGAAGGATCCAGGAGCCACTGCTCCAGGACCCCACCCCTCCCGTTGGTGTCAGCACTGCCCCAAAGTGGACTGTGTCCGTTGAGGTCCCCCATAATGAGGAAGGGGGATGGCAGCTGCGAGACGAGATCATCAAGGTCTTCCTGGAAGACGATGCTCCCAGGTGGAAGATATACAGAGCAGACAGTCAGCGAGAACCCCACGAAGAGATGGACGGCTACCGCCTCCAAGTTGGTGGTGAGGGGTACGACCTGGAATGGAGAATGGTTGCTCACGAGGATGGCGACACCCCCGCGAGCTGGACCACCTCCATCCCGGTCCCGGCGAACTAGTGAAAAGTGCCGGATCGTGGGATCTGTGACTGGCTGCAAGTATGTCTCCTGCAGGCACACACAGATGGGCTGGTGCGCCTGAAGGAGGGCCTTGATGTCGTCAAGATTCCTCTGGAATCCACGACAATTCCATTGTAGGAGTGTGGCCATCTCAGGACTTAGAAGAGTGGGCGGACGACGTGTTTCTATTCAACTTAACCGCCGCAGAGGACGGTTTAGTGAATAGGGGGCGGTCGGTATCCATGTCCTCGGAATCGTCCGAGGGGCATGGATCGGTGACCGCCCTTTGAGGTGCAGTGATTAGTTTCTTTTTAGGCCCCGGTGGGGGCCCCTTAGGTTTGGTAGGTCTTGCTGTCTGAGGTCTGGAAGGAGGAGGCCTTCCGGTGGAGGTGGAAGGCTGAGCTGCAGGAATGGAAACCAGGGTTGATGTCGAAGTCGACACCACCCTCGGTCTCGCCTGCGTGAGGAGGTACTTCGCAGCTGGCGAGAAAGACTCAGTAGGTGGTACACTGATGTCAGTCTGCACCGCAACCGAAGTCATTGGAACGATGGGCTTTCCAATGACTGCACTGGCATAGGAAACCTTGCCAGGCGGGGCAGGCGGTGCAGCAAGCTTTCTCGCCTCAGCATAAGAGATGTTATTTATGACTTTGAGGCGTTGTACCTCCTTTTCCTCTTTCCACTTCGGACAGTCGCGGGAGTACGCCGGATGTTCGCCACTGCAGTTCACACAGCATGCCTTTTCTGCTGTGCAGTCAGGATCGAGATGATCCTTACTGCCACAGCGAGCACAGGTGGGCTTGCCCCTGCATGCTGTGCGGGCATGACCGTATATCTGACACTGAAAACAGCGCAGAGGGTTAGGTATATACGGCCGTACCTCACAATGTAAATAACCTGCCTTGATGTAAGAAGGCAGGCGTGGCGTGTTAAATGTGACAATCAGCACCCGGGTGGGTGTCAATTTTCCATCACGGCGTGTCGAAACCCGGTGGACCGCTGTTACTCCTTGAGGTGCGAGCTCCGAGAGGATTTCCTCCTCAGTGACTTTGAGGAGGCCCCACTCAGTGATCACACCCCAAGAGGAATTCAAAGTTTTATGGGGAGTGACTTCGACAGCCACCCCACCAATATCTTTTACTTTCAGGAGTAGTTCAGAATGTTTTGTACAAGCGGTCTCAACCTGCAAGTCGCCAGATCGTAAGCGCTTGACGGATTTCGGCTCTCCCGCAAGACCTTGTAAACCTTTGTTAACAAAAAAAGGGGACATGTCCCCGAGCACCTGATCACCTGTGGAGTGGATGATCAGGAACTTCGGGAACGAAGACACAGACACAGAAGACGACGGCAGTGATAACGTAGACGAAGAAGAAGACGGGGGTTCATGTCGAGCCCTCTTGTTGGCAGTGATCGCATTTTCCTCATTAACTCGCATGTTTGTTTTTGTGTGGTTCAGTGCCCGCTGTCCCCACCCTCCACGGAGCCCAACAAGGGGACGCCCAGTCGGGCGCCAGGGCTACGCAGGCACTATACCCACACAGACAGTGAGCCAAGCCCTCACAAATAAATATAAGGAAAATAAAAAGAGAAATGTGCAGAACAAAACATTCTACACAAATCAAACAAAGCGTAAAATAAGAAAAATTGTGAATGGCCAAACTGGCCTCACAAAGAAAGGATAACTACAAAAGGAAAATAAGTTGTGAGGAAACTTGTAAACCTGTACCCGGACCGTGGGCAAGGTTACTCACCGCACTGCACGGTTGACCCTAGCAGGACCTGCCCACCAGCCGATTGCTCCTGGGGGGGCCACCCCAGGAGCTCCCGTTTACCGGAAGCAGAGGCCAAAGCAGTGTATAGCAGAGGCCCCGGAATCCGCTGCCCAGCCCCGCGACAGACAGGCTCCCCAATGGCAAGACTGCTAATGGCGACCCCGCCAGTCATGAGCTGAGGAGAGAAGACGGGGACCTCCGAGCAACTACCAGGATCCTCCTTTCCCGGGACACGGGTCTCCGCGCACGGCAAACACGCGGGCGAGCGTTTAGGACCCTGCGAAGGTAACCGAGCCAGCGGAACCTTCACAGGGTAGTCCCCCTCACCACGTACAGGCGCTCACACCAAGGGGGCTTGACTGGAGAATAGAGTGGGTATTTTCATCTATGTGGATGACATCTGTGTCTGTTTCCCTAGCCAGGATCCCTCCTATGCTCAACTCAAGATGAAATGAGCTGTGTCCACAGCCGTCAAGTTCTTCGACAACCTAAGCCTCACTCTTTCCACCGATAAGACTGTGGCCATGGTTCTCACGAAGAGACGTCTTCCGCCCACCTTCCCTGGACAGACCACATCAAGGTCGTCAAACAACATAAGTTCCTTGGTGTGGTCCTGGACAACAGGCTGACCTGGGGACCTCACATCCAGCACCTTAAGACAGTTGCCCAACTTGCTCAGCAGTGAAGCAGAGGCATTGCTCAGAAGGTGACCACTGTAGTTGACGCAGGAGAACAGGCTGACCTGGGGACCTCACATCCAGCACCTTAAGACAGTTGCCACTGCACAGAGGAATATATTGTCTTTCCTTGCTGGTACCCACTGGGGAAGTTCCTACAAGCCCTTCCTGGTCTTATACCAGCACTTGATCCTCTCCTGCGTCAACTACAGTGGTCACCTTCTGAGCAATGCCTCTGCTTCACTGCTGAGCAAGTTGGCCATTATACACACTATATCTCTGTGCCTCTGTCTCAGACTCTGCCCTAACACACCAAATGCGTCTATCATTGCAGAGGCTGATGACATGCCTTTCCACCTGCACCGGACTGAGAGCGATACTGTGTCATCTCTCGAGGCTCAATTCCCTTCACTTTAACCATGAGCTTCTCAGGAAATTGCAAGACAGGCCAGATTCTGCCATCGCCATGTCTGCCACTGACTTCTAAGACCAAATCGTCACTGTCAGCTCCACTGCAGGCAATACGCTCTTCCCTGACTGACCTTCCACCCTGGAAGAACAGTGATCTTATGATCAATGTCACTGTCCCTTCTATAGGTGAAAAGAGTGACTCAGATCCAGTGGCCATCACACTTCTCTCCAGCTCCTATGTCACTGCACGATACGAGAGATGTACTGAGGTCTACACTGACGGATCTGTGGACCATGAAAGATTACGTGCTGCTTCTGCCTTTGCCATCCCCGATATGGGCATTGTCAGAGGTTTCTGTCTTTTACATCTCGTTTCCTCCACCTGTGCAGAGCTTCATGCTATCCTTGAAGCTGTACTCTTCATCCTCAGTCTCGAGAGTGGCAACTTTGTCATCCTCTATGACTCAAAGTCAGCTTTGAAAGCTCTCCAGAAGCGAGACAGCAAGAGCTGCAACCCCTTCCTCATCCAGAAGATCATGGAGACTTGCTCCAAGGTCACTTCTGCTGTAATCACGTTTCATTTCCAGTGGATCCCTTCCCATGTAAGGATACCTAGCAATGAGCTCACTGATCACATCATGAAGGAGACGCTGGAGAGTCAGAGGTGTGTAACTAATTACCCTCTCTCTCTCTCAGTGACTGCAAGAGTTCTGTCCCACAACTGATGAGCCAGTATCATCTTGCCCAGTGGCAGAGGGGCACCAGCTGTTCCTCATTCAAGTATACCAGGTTGACCTTTCTCTCACTGCTCCAAACCTCGGTAGCCGCCGCAGATCTGAGGAGACCCTCCTTCATTGTCTCCGAGTTCATGTCATCTACAGAACTCTATGCTTCACACTCTCGCCAGAGCTTACAGTCCTAACTGTGCCACTTGCAGCACACCTGAGACTGTATCCCATGTTCTGCTCAACTGCTCCCACTACAATGCCAAAAGAGATGCTTTGTTCTGGGAGCTTCATGCTATTGGAACCACCGACTACTTCATCACCTGCCTACTTAGTAATCACCACAATGTGAAGCTGCAGTGAACATGCTCCCGACTGGTCATTGATTTCTTTCAGAACATTGACCTCTTCTGCAAGGTCTAATGTTTTCTTTATTTCTTTCTCAAGATTAGTATGCTAGTTAGCTTCGAGAGATAGCTGAGAGGCAGTTTCTTCTGCCTCCGCTATCTTGCCCTTCTATTGTGACTGGTATAGGGAGCCCCTTATTGGAGGCTAATTTCACCATGAACTTACAACACCTTGAACCTTTATTTTTCCTCAGTAACTAGTTTCTATTTGACAAAACGGTAAACTTCTTCCCGTGTTTACTCCTTAGGTGGATGAGACAATCCCCTTCAAATCCCCTCTACACGACTTTCCTTTCATTAATTGAGTAATGCACTGGGGAAATGTGGAATTCAGTGTTGGAACTCCATATTTCTCCAAAGTATTGCAGCAATTATTTGATGTATAAACAAGTTTAAATTATTGCATTCTCTTTTCACAGCTTCTACTACCGATAATACTTTGTACATGTTCAAAGCATGGGAATAAAAGTCTTGAAGTTGTTTTTTAATGCAGTTTATGTTACCTGCAATGCTCATCTTCTAAATCTTGCTGGTGAGATATTACAATGAGAATTCAAAACTGTTAAAGCTTGGGTTGCAGCAGTTAAACACAGATTCATCACTTGGCCTGCACATAAATCTCATTTTAAGGTGTTTCTTCAAGAAAAGAAAAAAAACCTAACTAAGCACCAGTTCCCTTTGACACAAGATAGAACACTTTGTTCCAAGCTGTACTCTATCACTGAAATCATATAGAAAATTACAAGGAATTTTTCAAACAGAAAATGGGAAACAGTTGCAGCAGCATATTAAAAGATACCTTTGAAATTTGTAAACATAATTAATTTCAAGTGATTTCAACAAAAAAGATATAAACTGAATATTCCTGATCCACTAATTTGAAGTCCTTATAAATCAGCACATAAAGTCTATAATGAATTAGAAGAGATTTCAATCAAAAAAAATGCACCAAATATTTCTGATCTTCTATGTTGTTTAAAGTCCTCATATATCAGCACATAAAATCTATAATAAAAGGGATAATTTCGAAGTAAAATTACTCAGCAGAAGCCAAGACTGTGATCTAACAAAAAAACACACTCCATATATACTAAAAAAAAAAAGGGAGAATATTTCAATGATACGAAAAAGTGCATATTTTATCAGTCCGGAACAGATTTTTCTAATGCACATCGAATTTTCGATTCCAATTAACTATGGTGCTTAAATATTTCTGTGAATGATGTTGGATAATATAATTTTGAATAATATGTCCATCTCAAAGATCATAACAGCTTAAAAGCCACACAGCAATGCTATAAAAAAAACTATGAATGAAGTAAATAACTGACAATATAATTATTTTCTGGTTGTTTCAAAAAGAATGATTTCCCAGTCTCTGATATTTATCAGTCTTAATGAACAGTGTTAATTCAGAGCAATCTCTTTCTAAATATAGAGGCATCATGCAAAATGTTCATCAGAGTATAAAAGAGAGCAATTGATCTATGTATGATATACTGTATCAGAATTCATTGTTAATGATTTGATATGCAACTTCTGAATAAAACATAAATAAAGTCAATCATTTATTTTTTTTCTTTGTTCTTTTTAAGCAGTTGCATGTATCAAACTATCATTATTTTACTTGTGTGCATGCCACTGATATGCATTTTCATAATTTGTAAATCTAAATAATGCATGAATTTTGTAATTTTGTTCAGCAAAATCCCCACGAATTTTACCATTTTTCAACAAGATTACTCCACATATTTCCCCTTTTTCTCCCATGAAAAATTTACTTCTCTAATTATAAGCTCTTTCATACACATGACAGGTCTAGAATATGGTACCAACCACATGAAGCAAAGGATACCTCATATGTCACCAACACATCACTCACTGCTAGAGAGGTATTTTGGTTGTTTACCTCTGTCCCCCCTCCCTCAAGGGCAGAACTGAGTAAAGGACCCAATGAATGGCTCCCTGAGAACACAAAAGGAAGTCTCCTTGTCAAGGCCATTCAGTATGTTATTTAATGTGTACAGAGCCTAGCTCTCCTTTATGTGAGAGCATGGCTTAATGTCTCATCCAACAGGAGGTAGCTTTTCCAAGATCAATGGTGTCTCCTTTCTCCCAAGCAGGGTGAGGGGTTAGCAAAGATAAACCTCAATGCTGGCACAGTTGAAACTTGAACCTGGAAACACCAGATTAAAAGCCTGGTACACTATTGACTGAGCCAACCACAACCCTACTGGAAGGAGAGAACAGTGTGGGGCAGGGAATATTTGATGGCACAAACTGCATCCACTGATGTCTGAAGGATCAACAAAATGTTGCAGCACATTTAAATAATACATCTGATCATATACTGCATTCAGATACAATTCATTTATTCTATGATGGAAATGGAGTTTTAAAATCATAAGCAATAGTCTATCATGCAAAATCTGGGAGTGGTTTGAGGAATATGATAGTGAAATTAGTCATCTTCCCTAGATACCCACACCTGATCTACATCATCATCATCATCATCATCCTAGAAGCCATGGGCTAGGCAGGTCCAACCAGACTATGCAATTTAGTTCTCCAAGCATATCTCCAGAGTGACATCTGTTGCATCTAGCCACTGCACACCAATTCTAACATAGTCCTGTTTGACATTGTCTGCCTAATGCCACATCCTAGGTATGCTGTTCATAAATCTATTCGCTAATCTATAATTATCCATACAGGCAACATGGCGACACCAATGCAGTCTCTCTCTGCACAATATGCTGCTTAAAGGAGGTTGCAAACTCATCATTAGCTACAAAGTTAAACCACCTAATGCCCAAGATACTGCGTAAGCAACTGGAATCGAAAGCATCTAATTTCCTGTTATCTTGTTTACAAAGTGCCCAAGTTTCACTACCATAACTAACCCTAGAGAGAACCAAACTATATACAGTCCAATTTTAGACTTTAGATGTATACACCTATTACTCCACACTCTCCTTAGGTTCTTAAAAGTCCCAGCAGCAATCCCTATTCGTCTGTTAATCTCATGTCGCACCTCATCAGTATTTGTTACATAGCTCCCAAGATAATTAAACTGTGACACCTGCTCAAGACTGCAACCATTCAGATTAACTGAATCACAGCCTGCCTGACCAATTTTCATCACTTTAGTTTTCTCTCTGTTTATAACCAAACCTACTCTACTACCAGTCTCATCAACAGCTCGAATGAAAGAGTTCATCTCATCAACATCATTTGCCAAAAGGGCTAAATCATCAGCATAATCTAAATCAGAAATTTTCGTATCTCCAGCCCATTTAAGGCCAAAATCTTTCCCTTGAAGTGAATTTCGCATAACATAATCAACAACCAAGCTAAAGAGAAAAGGAGACAAAATGCACCCTTGTCGAACACCAGAAGTAATGCTAAACCAATTGCTACAAGCCTTACCAACTCTCACACACGACTCAGTGTTATTATAGAGAGCTTTCATTATGGTAACTAACTTCTCAGGTATACCATATGATTTCACAATCAACCACAAATTATGACGATCAACAGAGTCGAAAGCCTTTTTGAAATCAACAAAGCTAGCAACCAAAGGTTTCTGAAACTCTAAACATTTCTCAAGAATCTGCCTAAGTGAAAATATCTGATCCACACATCCCCTACCACTTCTGACTCCACATTGCTCATCACACAATTGACTGTCAACCAGATTCTTAATTCTATTAAGAACAATCATGCAAAAAACTTTACCTGGAACAAAAAGTAGGCTGATACCCCTATAGTTATCACAAGAACTGCAGTCACCTTTTTTGAAAACAGGAATAATAAGAGCTCTGGTAAAATTGTTAGGAGCCATGCCTTTATCATTAAAGACATTCAAAATTGAAGTCATCAATGTGGCAACCAAAATATCCACAGCTCTAAGCATTTCAGTAGTAATTTCATCTAGCCCAGGGGATTTATGTAGTTTAAGTTTAGAAATAGCCAAAATAACTTCAAACTGTGTTATAGGGAAAATAATAAAGCTAGAAATGCATCTATCATTACAAACAATGGGAGTAGAACTAACTACATTGTTCAAATATCACTGAAATGCTCAGCCCACCTAGACATTACAGAATCCTCACCTTCTATAACCTTACCTTGTTTATCCTTCAATCCCTGTATACCTGTCCGTTTTCTACCACACAAAACATTAACTGTCTGGTACAGCTCTCTGCTGTTGTGCTGTCTAACTGCTTCCTCGGCTTTGTCAACCAAGCCATCAAGCCAAAGATTCTTATCAGTAGCTAACTGATCCTTTACATGTTTATTAAGCTCTCTGTAATGCTTTCTATTAGGACTAGTAGGGTATTGATTAAGGACATTTCTGCAGTTCTTTCTTTCTGAAAGAAGCTCAAGTGTCTTATCACAATAATTCTGCCTCCTCTGCTCCTTTTTTCCTAAAAGAGTACTGTTAGTTTCCAAAAAAGCCTGTTTAAAATGGTCCCATTATTCCTCAACTTCAGTAGTAAGCAAACCATGACTGTCATAATGACTAAATAACCTATCATGGTAAGCTTTAGCTATAACTGGGTCTTTCAGAGCTTCAGTATTAAAGGTAAATTTTTTAACCCTAGCACAACACTTTTTAATTTGGTTGGTTGTTTGGGGTTTATTGGCGCATTAGCAATTAAGGCTATAATGCGCCAAACGAATGTCCAAAAAGAAAAGAGATAAAAGTAATGTTTAACCCTCAACCAAGTTTAAAAATAAACCACAAAGTCAACAAGAACAATGTAAAACAATAAAAGGAAATTTTAAGGACAACAAAAACAAATGTATAACTATGTTCAATATAAAAAATAACCCAGGTGTAAGCGACCTGGGTTATATACACAACGCTTAAAGGTGTAAAATCAAAGTCTATTAAAATATCCAGTGTATTGTAAAAATTTAAAGACAGAGCTAAAACAACATTCATCAGATAACAAGTGTCCAAGTGTAAGGGCCTCGGACGTAAAATCATGAAATGTAAAATACAAACGTTGTTCTAGATTAAAACATGGACAATGAATTAAAATATGTTTGATAGTTAAAATGGTGTCACAAAACTCGCACTTAGGTACGTCGTCCGCCCGTAAAAGAAATGAATGAGTAATAAACGAGTGACCTAAGCGGAGCCGAGCAAGTACAACTCCTCCTTGCGATTCCTGCGATAACAAGACTGCCATGGTTTGATTTCAAAGAGCTTGTTCATAAGCTGTTCTGACCAAGATCTCTGCCACTGTGCCTGGAGCTCGATAGTAAAATGTTGCCAGAAATCCAGGTATGGAACCGGCAACGGAGAGTCGGAAAGGGGCGTGGCTGACCTGGCTGCAGAATCTGCCAAATCATTGCCCCTGATTCCGACGTGACCGGGCACCCAACAGAAATGGATGGTGGTTGTGGCTGCCAGACGATGTAGCTGCTGGCGGATCTTAGTAAGAATTGGGTGAGGCTGATGCCTCACTGAGATCAAAGCCTCTAGTGAGCTAAGCGAGTCGGTGTAAAGCACACACCGACGATGATGCTTAGTTGCCACGTGGTCCAAGGCAAGGCTGATAGCATGCAACTCTGCAGTGAAGATGGAACACTGCAGTGTAATCTGGTCTGCAATGATTACATCACAGCAGACCATGGCAGATCCCACTGATGTGCCGGACTGCAAAGGGAAAAATCGCAGGAAGGGGAAACAGTGAGCCACAGTGGAATTAGCTCAGCTGTCGACTGTGCGCCGCTATCGAGATTGGTGTTGATGTCTCTGAGGCAGCCTCGGACTTGCAAACCAAATGGACGAATGGTAGTCGGCCGGTTAGTATAAAGTGTTTCCCACTTTGGACTGAAAACGCAGTCCCAAGTGGGATGGCCAGGCAGGGATCGCAATTTAGATGCGTATTGTAGGGACAACTGCTGACGGTGAAGAGATAAACAGGGTTCGTCGGCCTCGACGTAGAGACTCTGGACCGGTGGGGTGTGAAGGCTCCCATGCAAACACAGAGGGCCTGGTGATGGAGGGGGGTCCAGCACCTTCACCACTGAATCTCGGGTGGAGTTGTACACCTGGAATCCGTAGTCCAGCTTTGATCGGACAAGTGCACAGTAGAGGCGGAGCAAAGAACATTGGTCTGCCCCCCAAGAAAGGGAGGAGAGGACCTTGACGATATTCAATGCCCATGTGCACTTGGACCTGAGATGATGTATGTGAGGTAAAAAGGTCAATTTCCGATCAAATATGAGACCGAGAAACTTGGTCTCCGCCACAACTGAAATGATGTTATCCCCGAGCAGCAGCTCGGGATCCAGGTGAAGATCACGCGTGTGGCAAAAGTGCACACAAGCGGTCTTCTGTGGGGAGAACCAAAACCTGTTTGCCATCCCCCAAACCGAAAGATTGTTCAGGGCAATTTGCAGTTGTCTTTCAATGACCCTCATGCTGGATGAAGAGCGAAAGATGCTAAAGTCATCAACATAGAGGGCATTGCCTACTGATGGAGGAAGTTGTCTAGTAATAGAATTAATCTTGACAGCGAAAAGCGTAACACTCAGAACGCAGCCTTGTGGCACCCCCTATTCTTGGGGGTACGACCGCGACAGAGTGTTACCGACACGGACACGAAAAGAACGTGTCGATAAGAAGTTGGAGATGAAGATCGGCATGTGACCTCTGAAGCCGAAGCTGTGGAGGTCACAAAGAATGCCGAATCTCCAAGCCGTGTCGTATGCTTTTTCGATGTCGAAGAAAATTGACACCAGGTGCTCTCTACGTAAAAATGAGTTTCTGATAGCTAATTCGAGGCATATCAGATGGTCAAGAGTTGACCGTTGCCTGTGAAAGCCACACTGGGTGTTGGAAAGAAGGCTGTGGTGTTCTAAATACCATATCAGTCTCGCATTTAACATTCTTTCCAACAACTTTCACACGCAGCTCGTCAACACAATGGGACGATAATTGGAAGGAATCTTGGAATCCTTTCCTGGCTTTGGGAAGGCCAAGACGATGCCTCCCGCCAGGAGGCCGGAAACTGCTCCTCAAGAAAAATGCGATTGAAAAGATGTAGCAGCCAATCCTTACTCGATGGTGAGAGATGTTGGAGCATGGCATAATGGACATTGTTGGGCCTGACAGCAGATGCATGCGAGGAGTGCAGAGCAACATGAAGCTCCTCCGCTGTGAATGGCCTGTTGTAAGGCTCCAGGCCATTCGAGTGGGAAGACAGCGGAGAACGTTCCGCCCTGCCCTTCTGGGCCAGAAACTCGGGGGAATAAGAGGAAGATGAAGAGATGGAGGAGAATGACTCCCCCAGAGTGTCGGTAATTGCTTTGGGATCAGCAATTGCCTGTCCATTGTGCTCCAGGATCGATAACGAGCGGGATGTGTAGTTCCCACCCATCTTCCGAACTTTATCCCACATGACCTTAGAACTGGTCGTACGGGTGATAGAAGACGTATACTTGATCCAAGACTCCTTCTGGCTCTAGCGTCGGATGAAACGAGCTTTCGCCCTGGCACATTTGAACTTTTCGAGGTTGGGGGTCATCGGATATCTCCAAAACACCCCCCAAACCTTGTTCTGAGCCTTACGAGCTGCGATGCAATCTGGATTCCACCAAGGTTTCGGAAAACGAGGAAACCGTGTCGAAGTTTGAGGAATTGTTGATACAGTCCGTTATCTCCGCTACTGCCACATTGATTGGCTCCTGGCTGACAGAGTGGTCATCGAGCTCAGAGAGCAGCTCGAACCCACCCCAGTCAGCCCGATCAAGCCTCCACCGTGAGATGCATGAAGGGCTGCAAGGCTCCCCCACAGGAGATGGTGCACACCACGGGGAGGTGATCGTTTCCGTATGGGTTGTCCTCAACCTCCCATGTAAAGAGTGGAAGGATCGAGGAGGAGCAGATGGTAAGGTCAATGGCAGTGAAAGTACGGGTTGGGGAGTGAAAGTAAGTGCTGACACCGGTGTTCAACAGGGAGAAGGATCCAGGAGCCACTGCTCCAGGACCCCGCCCCTCCCGTTGGTATCAGCACTGCCCCAAAGTGGACTGTGTCCGTTGAGGTCCCCCATAATGAGGAAGAGGGACGGCAGCTGTGAGACAAGATCATCAAGGTCTTCCTGGAAGACGATGCTCCCAGGTGGAAGATATACAGAGCAGACAGTCAGCGAGAACCCCACGAAGAGGCGGATGGCAACTGCCTCTAAGTTGGTGGTGAGGGGTACGACCTGGACTGGAGAATGGTTGCTCACGAGGATGGCGACACCCCCGCAAGCTGGACTATCTCCATCCCAGTCCCAGCGAACTAGTGAAAAGTGCCAGATTGTGGGATCTGTGACTGGTTGCAAGTATGTCTCCTGCAAGCACACACAGATGGGCTGGTGTGCCTGAAGGAGTGCCTTGATGTCATCAAGATTCCTCTGGAATCCATGACAATTCCATTGTAGGAGTGTGGCCATCTCAGGACTTAGAAGAGTGGGCGGATGACGAATTCCTATTCAGCTTAACCGCCGCAAAGGACAGTTTAATGAATAGGGGGCGGGCGGTATCCATGTCCTCGGAATCGTCCGAGGGGCATGGATCAGTGACCGCCCTTTGCGGAGGAGTGATTATTTTCTTTTTGGGCCCTGGTGGGGGCCCCTTAGGTTTGGAAGGTCTTGCTGTCTGAGGACGGGGAGGAGGAAGCCTTCCGGTGGAGGTGGAAGGCTGAGTTGCAGGAATAGAAACCGGAGTTGATGTCGAAGTCGACACCACCCTTGGTTTTGCCTGCATGAGGAGGTACTTCACTGCTGGCGAGAAAGATTCAGTTGGTGGTGCACTGATATCAGTCTGCACCGCCACCAAAGTCATTGGAACGATGGGTTTTCCAATGACTGCACTGGCATAGGAAACCTTGCCAGGTGGGGCGGGAGGTGCAACTAGCTTTCTCGCTTCAGCATAAGAGATGTTGTTTATGACTTTGAGGCGTTGCACCTCCTTTTCTTCCTTCCACTTCGGACAGTCACGGGAGTATGCCGGATGTTCACCTCTACAGTTGACACAGCTTGCCTTCTCTGCTGTGCAGTCAGGATCCAGATGATCCTTACTGCCACAGCGAGCACAGGTGGGCTTTCCCCCGGCAAGCTGTGCAGGCATGACCGTATATCTGACACTGAAAACAGCGCAGAGGGTTCGGTATATACGGCCGTACCTCACAATGTAAATAACCTGCCTTGATGGAAGAAGGCAGGTGTGGCAAGTTGAATGTGACAATCAGTACCCGTCTGATTTCCAATCACGGCGTGTCGAAACCCGATGGACCTCTGTTACTCCTTGAGGTGTGAGCTC
Organism: Ryuthela nishihirai; assembly: GCA_038380435.1. NCBI lineage: Eukaryota > Metazoa > Arthropoda > Arachnida > Araneae > Heptathelidae > Ryuthela > Ryuthela nishihirai. Next base: position 12,737,170 of record JAWZYU010000016.1, on the reverse strand, counting down.
TGAGAGGATTTCCTCCTCAGTGACTTTGAGAAGGCCCCACTCAGTGATCACACCCCTAGAGGAATTCAAAGTTTTATAGGCCCACCAATTTCTTTGACTTTTAGGAGCAGTTCCGAGTGTTGGGAACAAGCGGTCTCAACCTGCAAGTCGCCAAATCGTAAGCACTTGATGGTTTTTGGCTCTCCCGCAAGATCTTTCAAACCTTTATTCACGAAAAATGGGGACATGTCCCCAAGTACCTGATCGCCAGTGGAGTGGATGATCAGGAATCTCGGGAATGAAGACACAGACACAGAAGACGATGGCAGAGATAACGGAGACGAAGAAGATGGGAGCTCATGTCGAGCCCTCTTGTTGGCACCGATTGCATTAATTTCATCATTCTCTCTCATTTTTTGTTTTGTGTGGTTCAGTGCCCACTGTCCCCACCCTCCACAGAGCCCAGCAAGGGGACACCCAGTTGGGCGTCAGGGCTACACAGGCACTATACCCACACAGACAGTGAGCCAAGCCCTCACAAATAAATAAAAGGAAAATAAAAAGAGAAATGTGCAAAACGAAAACATTTTACACAAAAGGGTCAAACTGGCCTCACAAAGAAAGGATAACAACAAAAGGAAAATAATCTGTGAGGAAACTTGCAAACTTGTACCCAGACCGTGGGCAAGGTTACTCACCATTCTGCACGGTTGACCCTAGCAGGACCTGCCCACCAGCCGATTGCTCCTGAGGGGGTCACCCCAGGAGCTCCCGTTTACCGGAAGCAGAGGCCAAAGCAGTGTATAGCAGAGGCCACGGAATCCGTTGCCCAGCCCTGCGACAGACAGGCTCCCCAATGGCAAGGCGGCCAAAGGGGACCCCACCAGTCATGAGCTAAGGAGAGAAGACGGGGACCCCTGAGCAACTACCAGGATCCTCCTTTCCCAGGACACAGGTCTCCACGCACGGCAAACACGCGGGCGAGCGTTTAGGACCCTGTGAAGGTAAGCGAGTCAGCGGAACCTTCATAGGGTGGTCCCCCTCACCGCGTTCAGGCACTCACACCGAGGGGGACACTTTTTAAGTTTAAGTTGCAAGACACTTTTAACTAGGTAATGGTCAGATCCAATTTCAGCTCCCCTATATGCCCTGGTATTCCTAACAGAACTAGCCCATTTGCTGTTAATTAATACATAATCAATTATATTCTTATGCAGCCCATCTGGTGAAACCCACGTGTACTTAGGTATGTCACGGTGTTTGTAATAAGTGTTAGTTATTCTCAAACCATTAAGTTTACTTACCTGTAGGAGACGTTGTCCATTGCAGTACCAATACCAAAAGGGCCTATCACCCCTCCCCAAAGGTCAGAGTCAGTACCAACTTTGGCATTGAAGTCACCTAGAACAAGGGTAATATCTCCTTTCTTGACAGAATTCAAAATATCCTGAAGTTGCCCGTAAAACCTATCCTTCTCATCCTCATCGGCATCCTCATTGGGAGCATAACAGCAGATAAATTCAAGTCTTTAAATGCCAGTCTGAAATTTTGCTCTAAGAAACCTTTCATTAATGCACTCGTATCCTAGAAGAGCATCACTAGAGTGTATGCTGAGAAGCAGACCTATGCCTTAAAAAAAAAAATACCCCCTCAAGCAGCTGCTTGCCACAGAGGTCTGACAGGAACCTGTCAGTTTATATGCCACAGTAGAGGGTCTGAGAGGATGGCAGGACCTCAGCAGAAAAATAATATGAACATCCATGCGTTACCCAGGGCTCGAACCCAGGTCCCTTAGATCAGTAGCCAAGCGTGCTAACCACTCGGCCATGGGATGGCTGACCTATGCCTTGGAGATGCTTATTAACTTCCCTCCCTAAAAAGAGAAAGTTAAGATTATTTTTAAGAATCTGATCTTTATCTGTCCATCTAGTCTGTTGCAAGCCAAGAATATCTAAATTATAATGGTGGAATTCCTGTGTGAGGTCATCCAGAGAATAAGCTCTGTGCAGAGTCCTCACATTCGAACTACCTATGGAAAGAAAATGGTTAGTGGGATGTTTAAAGAAACTATGTTTATTGAGAGAGGTAATGCAACAATATTAAACAGCCCCCTAATCACAGGAATGGAACAAAACCTGTTCCCCAACTACTAAATGCTGAAGCCATCTACACTGGAAGACTTCTTCTAATGTAAAAGTTGGCAATGCCTGTAGAAGCAAGAGTTCAGGTTCCTGCAATTACCTCTGCTCAGAATTATCCACCAGTAGATAAAACATATCCTGTGAATCTATTCACTTGGGCTGTCAACCCACAAACAGAAAACACATTGTAAGATTTTCCCTAAAAAAAAGCCCACCAATACAGCAAATTCAGGATCCATAATCAAGTTCAGAGCCTTGTTCCAGTAGGTTTATATGGTCAGCACCAGGACCCTGTGTGGCTAACCACTCCTCAGAGGGTCGAAAAAAATGAAAAGTAGCCATATTTGTCCAAATCAGTAGACCACACTAATCTGGCAGCCCTCCCCTTCCATTCACTTCCATAAGAGAGTATCTCTTTTGAAAGGTACTAACGGCCTGCACCATGAGTAGATGGGATTGGGCATTAGGTGCTAAGCCTGGCCGGTTCTATATACCATTGAAAAATTGTGGGATGTAGTTGAACATATCATAACAGGTATGTATTACACTGCACTCAATCCTGACAGATCTATGTGCTTCATTGCAACAGGAATAGCTTCATATCCTATCAGACACTTCCAAACACTCATTAAATCTATTCCATATCAAAATCAATATGTTCTGAAAGCAAATGGGATTGCTATATGACAGTGAGGTAAGATTTCTAATTTTTTGGTAATGTGATATATATACCCATGGTGTTTACAAAGTCTCAGTGTATTCCAAACTATTCAATGCACATTTTGAACAAAACAATTCTGCTGAACAATGTTAGCAAAATGGGGAGAAACTCAGACTTTTGAAGAAAAAAAAATCAGGATGAGTATACTATCTTGATTCTAAAAGAAAAAATTGTCTTGAGCCAAGTGTAATATAAACTCATGACCTTCTGATAACATGCCAGGTGCTCTGACTGCTGAGCTACTGATTATCAACCAAGATCTCCTCTATTGATGACTTTACGCATTATACCATGGGGCCAATTATTAGAAGCTGTCTTGACTGCAATTGGAGAGTCTGATCATCACAGCAATTCTAGTTATATGCATAAGACCAGTCAATCTTGAATATCAAGAACATGGTATATATTTTTTTAGCCAGTCACACTTTAATTAAGCATAAGGATAGGTGTAATAACAAGCCAACAAAGGCAATCAAGACAATTTATTCCTCTATAATCAAGATTGTTTAGAGTTTTCAAATGCTTACCATACTTGCTTGTCATTAAGATTAATATCATCTGCAAGCTGTGGTTTTAGAAATTTATACAATATGTTCACATAATTTTCTCCTATGTTTTCTCTGCACACAAAAATGAATCATAATTTTTTATCTTCATTAAATCTAACTAAGAGCTACCCTTTTAGTGCATCTCTTCCTTTTCTACTATTTCATTTAGTTGTTCTTCAGCACATACCATCCCTGACTAAACACATTTTTAACAATAGAACTAGTTTTTGATTAACATGGCTGGTTGTTCAAATTAACATGATTTCACCACTAGTTTTCTAAGATAGTTTATATTATTGCAATTACCTGAGAAGATACCTGGGATGCTTTCTTTGTCTCACCTATCTGTCCTACTCTTGTTCATAATTTCAGCATTTCCAAAAAGGTTTTTCATGTAATCATTTATATTATATAATTAATTCCAAATATAAAAGACTTTCCCGTATAAATTAGTGTGTACTACATAACATGTAATATATTTTAACCAATAAAAAATATATTAATGTAACAAACCAATGACAACGTACTTAGATACAAATTCACTCTAATTGGTTAAAGATAACACCTTGTCATGTGCAGAGTAGAAATGTTTCTAAACATACAGTTAGTTATCTCAACTAATTATTAAAATAATCACTTTCTCATTTTCAGCCATTGTTACTAAACAATCATCTACACCATACATTAAAATAAAACTACATTTAGTTGTTTTTTCATTTCTATCTTTTTTTACATTCTGCAAAATTAGCTACATGTATGAAACATACATAAATAAAACACACAAAGCATTAACCAAATTACAGTCATAATAGAGAAACAAAGTTAAAAATATCTAACTCAGGTTAGGATTCTGTAGTGCATCCCTTCCTATTTGCATTATTCTTATGAGAAATTTGTGCCTGACTAATATAATTTCCCCTTATACGATTTTTTTTTGTAGAACACATCTGTTATGTTAGTTAGGGACTGGGTGGACTGAAATCCATATAGACAGTGAATCAGCTTCATCAATGAAAAGAATGTTAACACTGTTCACTACCAATACTTGACAAAAACTTAAAAGAATTTCATTATTTTTATTAAATAGTAGCCCCCCCCCCCCCAAAAAAAAAATCCAGTTTTCTAAGAATTGCATGTAATTTAATGAGATAAGGTAAACATTAATTTCAATTATGCATTCATAAAACAAATTTCAGGCTAAAATAGTACTAATAATTGATACTTACTTGGCGATCCACTTGTTGATAAGTAACATATGGAACACTAAAACGCTGCCTTGTATTGTTTGAAAAACGAATGATAAATACAGCAACATCAGATTTGTCCAACTGAAATAAATTTATCATATTAAAAAATAAACTGAGCATAGTAGTCTTAATATGGAAATGGATACAAAAAGGGTGAATTAATATAAATTACTATATTTTGAGGTAATTTCAATAAAAACAAGCTATTGTTTTCATTCTGTCATCTGTTCATCTGTAGAAATTCAAGTTTCTTACTTTAAGAGATAAATGGGAAAAAAAATGGGGGGGGGGGGGTTACATGCACTAATTAAATACAACTATTTCCAAATTTACCAATAGTTTGAATTTCCACATCAGAGAGTACTAAATAGTAAGTCCACAGAGTTACCTGTTGACTTTGAAGTTAATAAATAAAAAAAATATAGGTTGTTGCATATCAAATGGCCAATTTCACAGATGCATGAAGTTTTCGATGTTTTGAGGACTAAAAATATTACCAGATGGTGCTTGTCATACATTAAATCATGAAGCCTATTTACAATAACACAATAGCCATTTCGCCAGTAAATTTTGTGGTAAGTGGACTGTAAGAGCTTAAAGGGAACAATGGATCAGTGTCAAATTCGTGTTTTTTTTTCTTATATGAGTTTAAACTAGGACACAATGCTGCAGAGGCAACTCGCAACATCAATCAAGCATTTGGGAAAGGCATGGTTAGTGAATAGACAACATGACGATTTGAACAATTTCAGTCGGGCAACATCAGCCTTCAAAATAAGCAACATGGTCGACCATAAGAAGCAACTGATAACAATTGACTGAAGGTTTTAATTGAATCAGATACATGCCAAACTGTACGAGACATCACAGGCAAATTAGGCATGTATTATTCAAGTTTCACAGCATCTGGCAGCCATTGGGAAAGTAAAGAAATTGGATAAATGGGTTCCATATGAATTAATGGACACTCATAAGGCATGTCAACTTGAAGTGTGCACTTCCCTTCTCACATGAAACCAAAGGAATCCGTTTTTGTATAGAGTTGTAATGTGTGATGAAAAATGGATCCTATATGGCAATCGTCAATGTTCTGCTCAATAACTGGATGTTGTGGAAGCACCCAAACACATCCTAAGCCCAATCTTCACCTGAAGAAGGTTATGGTCACTGTTTGGTGGTCTGTAGCAGGTGTTATCCATTAATAGATTCTGAAAAAAATTCATCGCCGCCACGGCGGGAATCGAACCCGCATCTCTCCAGATTCATGCCAGAGCGCGCTACCATTGCACCACGCGTCGGACAACGAATATTTTCAGAATTTGACCTTTTAAGTTTTTCTTCTTGAGACGTGACTGAGACAGCGCCATCTATACTCAAGGAGATGTAACGTTTACAGTCGTTGCATTTGATCATCAGATGGTAATGAGAAGGTCGCTAACGCTACCGCGTTAAATATATAATTGAAATCCAAAGTGAATGCACAGTATTCCCTGTTAAGAAACAATAATTAATAGATTCTGAAAAAAATTCATCGCCGCCACAGCGGGAATCGAACCCGCATCTCTCCAGATTCATGCCAGAGCGCGCTACCATTGCACCACGCGTCGGACAACGAATATTTTCAGAATTTGACCTTTTAATTTTTCTTCTTGAGACGTGACTGAGACATTGTCCGACGATTCGTTGTCCGACGCGTGGTGCAATGGTAGCGCGCTCTGGCATGAATCTGGAGAGATGCGGGTTCGATTCCCGCCGTGGCGGCGATGAATTTTTTTCAGAATCTATTAATTATTGTTTCTTAACAGGGAATACTGTGCATTCACTTTGGATTTCAAGTGTTATCCATTATTTTCAAAACCAGGTGAAACAATAAATGCAGAGAAATATTGTGCAGAACTCTAAAAAATCTAATAATCTACTTACTATGACCTCTGCTCCATCCAGATATTTATAACCTTTCCTACGAGTTCCTGTTGTAGCATCAGCTCTGCAATAAAGAGAGAAAAGCACAGCCCTTTGATTATCAAATATCTATATATTAAAATTTTGGTTAAAATACATAAATTTCCCTCAGACAGGCCTTCATTGTGCCACAATAGTCTGATAAGATACTGTCAGTAGACACCACAGAGAAGGCCTGTATTGAAAACTAGAAGGGGGAAAAACTTATTTGCATATTAATGAACTCCTTTTGAGACATTGCTGCCCAGACTGAAGTGGAAGAAGCATGTATATTGAAGTAGTCATTACTGCTATACAGATTCCACAAGCACTGTTGCTCATGAACATGGGACTCGTATCACTAGTTTTCTTTTTGCCAAATTGCAAAATTAAAGCTAAGCAAATATAAACTTGTTTTATTTAGCTATGCCAATGGAGAAATGGAAGATTATTTGATCATTTAAGGTAACATGGTTTTTTTTCTGCATGTGAAACTTTAATATTTTAATTTAGTTAGTACATTATTTAAAATATGGGAACCATTATTCTACATACATGGTAGCAAATTTCGGTTAATAAGTTTTGAAGCAGTTGTTTTACCCTTGAGGAGTGTTATTTTGATATGTAATGGCTCAAACATTATAAGTTTATTGGCATGACTCTATGGATATGATATAAAAATACAGAACAAATGAGGAACATTTGGAGAGAATAGGCACCCCTTTCAAAAATGTAAGCCTCTTTTTCAATGTTGACTGGATATAACTCTGCTTCAAACATAACCACACCTTAATGCCACATATGATGAATGGCAAAATATGGTGAAAGGCACATATGATGAATGGATGAATGGCTGCATATGATGAATGGCATTCCTTATCTACTGATGTCTGCTTTTTAATCCTAGAAGCAGTAACCTGTCAATTCATTGACCTGTCATTCACTTCTGTAGTACAATATCAATATTTAAAGCTGCAAACAGTTCTTGTATCAAGATAGTGGTGGCTGGAAGACATGAACACTATTTATAGCTTCAAATCAGCTTCAACAAGGTATGAGAACTATTTGCACTTTCAAACATTGACAGTTTACTGTGTTAGTGGTAACTTAAGGCAGAATAAGAAAAGTTACAGAAACTTGCACACATATACAGTTGGGATTCATGACTGAAAACCCTTAGGTATGAATAAAGGGCATGCGTTGATTGCATCATTCATGGCTTTAACATGCTTTTATTAGTCTGTTAAGATTGCCAATCATTAACACAGTCTCTTTATGAAACTATACACAGAGCCAAACAAACTATTCCAAATCTGCCTGAAAAAAAAAAAGTACTACTGAAGAGAACTTGCATGAGTTTTGTTTACTTTAATTCAAACCTCCTCATAATAAATTTCACATTAATGAATTGATGAATGCTAGGTGTTAGACAATATTATATAATAATATCATATACTTTCATTTGTCAAATCACTGTATACTTTCATTCATCAAATCACTGCTATTCATACATATATCGTCATGAATATTACCATATGCATACATTACAATGTAAAAAATACAAGCATTTATTCAGTAATTAATTTTTTTATTTAATAATTTAAATACATATTACCTGGAAGTAAAAAAAGACATAACTCCCTTCTCTAGGACAGTCCATACTTGTTTCCATCCTAGGAAACGGCTTTTCTGAAATGTTTCACATATTTTAATATCTATTGTTTTAAATAGATGAGTTTGAGTTTCAAACAAAATCAATAAAAAAATAGACATCTAGAAAATTTTCCTTACATTGAAGTATTTTTAATATCATTATAATACAGCCAACATCTGTTGAGTTTTATTCATTAACAAGAAGGAAAATATATTTCATATGATGGCTGTGCCTCATGATTAAATTTGTACATGCTTTACTACATTTCTTTTACACTCAGCTGTCATTCTATTAGATACAGTCCCATGTTAGTTAATACTAACTCAGATACCAACTCAGCAACTTCTTAACTAAGCTTTTTATGTAAAAACATGACTGAAGAAAATTTAAAGATCTCAATCAAATATATTTAGTCTCAGTTTCCCAAAATATGCCTTCGATATTTAGAGTAGTGGAAGCTGAAACATTTCATAAGTTCTGCAAAAAGAAAATCTGAACTAACAAAAATTAACAGAATTATTATGTGAACTGTTAAAAATACTCTTACATATTAGTCAAATTTAGTATAATGGTTATTGCTTTTATTTTAATTGTTTTCATTAACTTTTCAGAGCTATTATTTAAACTGGCATCATTGCTATTAAATATTCCAATTTCCATACTCTATAAATACTAAACAAATATTGTTGGAAATCGAGACTGAAATAGATTTAATTGTATTTTGTTTAATTGTATCTTCACTGTTTTCCATAAAAAGCTAATTTAAGAAGTTACCAATTCTGTATCTGAGTTACTATTGACATAATATGGAACTGTACCTAATAAAGTCCATCTCAGTCTATACTGAAAACAGATCACAGATAAATTATACTGATTATGTGTAAGTCTTTAAGAATCCATGCCACAGTTGTGGTAACGTTTATTAACACTTGAATGCCAAAAATGTGTTATCATCTCAACAGTTTTTTGCATTGCAGAAGTTAGCATTTATGTAATACTAATCTATTTTTTTTTCTAAAATAACTGGACTTATTTTTTTACACTGAAGTTGAAAATAAATATTTAATTGATTCCCATATTAAAAAGCTTAGAAATCTGGAAATATATTCATTGGTACCTCTGTTGAATATTCTTACTCGATTTTGTACCTCATTTAGCTGTGATAGATGATTCTAGTAATTTTCTTCATGATTCAAATTTCCACAATTAAATTATCAGTCAAAATTCTTTCTACACCATTGCAACAATTTATTTTGGTGATTTTGCAATTTTTTTTTTAAAAAAGGTAAGCATTAGAAATTTAGTGTGTGATTATATGAACACTTAAAGATTTGGTTACTTCAAAACAGCAACTGTTAATTTTTTTCATGCATCTCGTGTGCATTTTTACATCTACTTTAAAATGGCGTACAGTGCGCTTGGCAAAGGATTTAATGTCATGAAGATACCACTTGTTAATCACAATACACTTTGCACATATATCTTCGTAACTTGTTCAAGAAACCTTTTCAAGAACAACAAAGGCACCATTTCAAAAGTATCATCAGGATGAAATTGCTACATTTCTGTTATACTTATCACTGAAAACTACAGTCTATGATAAGTGCAGTGATTTTTCAGTTTAATGAATTATTAAGACTAACAGTTATATATATAGGCAATTACACTACAGGAAAAAATTGCAACACATGGAAAGATCAATGCCAGTTTATTGAAACACAGCAACAGTGGTTGGTGCACCTCTTGGGTGTTGTTGGAGCTGTCGGCACATCATGTCCCAGGTTCTGTGCTGCTGAACAAATGGGACAGCCATTGGCAGGAAATGTTGGTAACTTATCAATGGGCAGTTAGAGATTCTCTTATGATGACCAGTTCTGACCGAGATTCCCGACTAATGGCACCCCACACCAAGACAGGTGCTGGAGTTGTGTGACAATGTTGCATGCACTGGGTGGCATTCCTTTCCCCTGGATGGCAGCGAACACATTGTCTACCATCATGCTGACCAAGACAAAAATAAGATTCGTCACTAAACACCACAGTACTCCACTCTTGTTCATTCCAGTTCTGTCTGAGGCAACACCACTGAAGATATGCTCACATGTGGGCAGGTGTGAGGGGCAAATGCAGTACCGGACGATAGGCTCACAACGAAAACTGTAAAAGCCTGTTGTTTACCATCTGCCTGGTAGGTATTCAATGTGTTACCTGTTGCCAGTCCCTTTGCAGTTGCATTGTAATCGCAAATCTGCCATGCAATGGCACTCCAGTCGCTCCGTGATCATACGTCGTCTGTCTATCCTTGTCAGTGTGTGCTGGATCCTTCTTGAACCCACTGGTGCCATATGTGTATGATGGTGCTGGGATTGCAGCCAACAATATTAGCCACATCTTTGAATGACAAACCAGCTTCTCTAAGTCTGTTGATTCTTCCATGCTCAAAGTCTTAACTGTTGGAACGGCTGTTGTAGTCTGAGTAAGGGCATCTTTAACAGTTTAGGACAATTTCCACAACATTTGGTCAACCAGGGAGCTTTGGTTGCCTTTATCTGTGTTTGACTGTTCCGCACCTGTGACATCAGCTTACACCTGTATAATTGTTTCGATCATTCTGCAAACCTAATAATTTCCATGCATTTCCATATACTATTGCCTCCCAAAATTTCACCACATTTGCATAACTTCTTGCAAGTGTTGCATTTTTTATTTCCTGTAGTGTATATATTATGCAATGACTAAAAAACAATAACTATGCAATCAGCTTAACATAACTAAAGTTAGGTCACACTGGGCTACTAAGCCTACAGGATCAGAATGGGTTGCGAATTTCAAGCCCACATTAAGTATTAATTTCAACTACACCTTAATTACCTACATAGGTTAAATAGTCAAGATACAAAATAAATTATTCATATTTTTAATTAAGCATTTTTTTAATTCCTACTAAACAGATGGAAAAAATGATAATACAATTTATATGCTAAATTAACGGTTTTTTAACCAAGTTCTTTGCTTAATAAAAAATTAATTGTTTTAACTGTTTAATATGTTGATAATTTGTCTCAATTGTTTAATAAAAAAAACTTAAAAACTCCAAATATTAAACCATGATGAAATGAAGATGATTATGATGAAAAAATAATACTGTAGAGAATAATTAACAAATCATCTTTACAAATTTAAATATATACAAATTTATTGATCACATGAAAGGAAAACAAATAATACGAAAATAAAACATATCAAGTTTTTCATTGATTTGCAAAAACTCACTGATATTTTTCTTTTTCAGTGAAAAAAAAAACTGTTACAAGTGCATATTTCTGGATATGTCAAGAAAGTTTTTTTTTACCAGAAATCATTGATGATGATCTGGAAGAATCTTGTGTTTGGTGAATCAAGCAACACAAGCTATAGTTAGAGCCCAATAAATGTGAATATCCACATTTAAAAGCATTCTGCTGATAAAAGCTTAGTGTTAATTTGATAGTGGATAAAACCTTTTGTAAAAAAATGGATGTTAATGCTGATATGTATGACCATACATTCTGGTTTGACCAGGACAGTACTGGTTTCAGGTCATTTGTCCTGATGCCCCAAAAGATACCAGTTTTGTCCCCGTTTTTGAATGCACAATAAAAATCAGAAGTCTTATATACATTTTACAATAATGAAATTGTATCAAACACAATAAAAAAAATAAATATAAATACCCCCTCAAGCAGCTGCTTGCCACAGAGGTCTGACAGGAGCCTGTCAGTTTATATGCCATAGAAGGTCTGAGAGGAGGCAGGTCCTCAGCAGAAAAACGACACAAAAATAAATAATAAAGAGGAAAATAGTAACATTTATATGTCACTCCCTTACAAGCCACAGAAACATCAGTTTATTTACTTATTTCTAGTAAAGAGTGCCATTCATGCAAGCTTATACACTGAAATATCATTGAATTAGGGATAGGAGATGTTATCCAAATTCAGTACTGCAAGTCCCACATTTACACGCATGTGTGACTGAAACTCTGGTCATATATAGCTGTCAGCTTTAGCTTCCCCAAGCATTCATCATGAGAAGCATAATGGGAGAGATGCAGGATTTAGATGTATTTGATAGATAGTAGGTGCCCAATGGATAGGACACTCAATGTCCGAAATTGACAACGAACTTGGATTTTCTCATGACAGTTTCAAGAGTGTTCCGGGAATATGAAAATTGTAGCAAAAAAACAAGCACCCGGCATACTGCAAAGAACAACAAGCCTTGAATGATCGTGGGCTTTGCCGTCTGACCCACATCGTATGGACCAATAGGGGCCAGACATTATCTGAAATCACCTACCATCTGAACGTGGATCCCAGCCGGGAAGTCAGTGCACGGAGCATGCAATGCTCACTTCATTGTCTTGGCTTTGGGAGCTGCTGACCTGTAAGAGTCCCACTTCTAATAGCACGATACTGGGCTAAAGAACATTGAAACTGGACCATCAAAAATTGCCAATGGATATCCTGAAGTGATGAATCCCGATTTCAACTTCAACACGCAGATGGGAGACTCCATGAAGCCATGGATCCTGCATGTCAGGTCAAAACAGTACAAGTTGGTGGTGGCTCAGTGATGGCCTGGGGTGTCTTCAGTTGGTCTATGGGACCTTTGGTACATGTACCGATGACTCTCTATGCATCCCAGTACACAGAACTCATGGCTGGCCATTTACACCCATTTATGGCCATCATGCATCCCAATGAAGATGGCATCTACCAGCAAGACAACTGTTCATCTCACAGGTCCAAGTTGGCTACTGCATGGTTGCAGAAGCATTCTGCTGACTTTGAAATAATGAATTGGAAACCTAGAAGCCCAGATTTAAATACCATCGAAAAACTTTGGGATACCATCGAGCAGAGTGTTTGGCCGTGTCCCATCAGTGATGACCTTGAGAGAATTCTGGACAACTCTGAAGGATGCATGGGTCGCCATACCTGTGGAACATTTACATAAGCTTGTGGAGTCCTTGCCTCATCGTGTGGTGGCCATTATCATGGCCAGAGGGGGTCCAACACGTTAGTAGGTTGCTCTCCTTAATTCAATGGCACTTCAGTGTATGTATGAGCAAGTCTACGAAATTAACAATCTGATGGGAGATGAACATTACATGGCCACTTGTCAGTGCAGGTCTGTGCATACCAGTTGTTTAGTGACTAGTCTATTAAGTTTGTTACCTTCTGTGCAATAATAGTGTTTTTATGATAAATGATAATAATTTTAGAAATTTTCACTGTGAACGATATGGTTTCTAGAAGTAAATGCAAATTTAATAAGGACTTACATAAGGAGTTCAGTTTTATTATGAAAATCTGACAATGAACTCAAAGTGATATGCGATACTTGTGGAACAAATTTTTCTATAGCTCATGGCAGTCGATCTGATATTAACGACCATGTTAAAAGCAATAAGCATCAAATATCTCTTACTGTGCAAATCCATTTCACACTGTTACATCTTTTTTTTAGAAAACAAGAGATGGGAAAAACATTTCCTTTAGCTGCAAAAGAAGCTATGCATGTTTGTTTGTTTGTTGTTTGGGGTTTTTTTGGCGCAAGAGCAACAGGGCTATATTGCGCCAAACAAAAGATATAAATTGATAAAAGTCATTGAACCCACAACCAAAGTTAAAAACACACAGAAACAGAACCAGAACAAGAAAGATAAGTAAAAATGGCAAAAAGTAACAACACGTGTAAAATCGACAATAAAATGGATGTATAGGACCCAGTAAAAATCAGAAACAAGCGTAAAATCAAAGTAACAAAGTAAAAAGGTTCATAAACACATAAAATATCCAGTAAAACGTAAAAAGTCAAAAACAGGAGTTAAAAACGATTCATCGGATAAAAGATGTCCGAGTGTAAGGGGCTCGGACATAAAATCATGAGAGTTAAAAAACACTCGTCTTTCAAAGTTAAAACATCGACATTCAATTAAAATATGTTTGATAGTTAAAAAGGTGTCACAAAACTCACACTTAGGTTCGTCGTCCGCCCGTAAAAGAAACGAATGAGTAATAAACGAATGACCTAAGCGGAGCCGAGCAAGTACAACTTCCTCCTTGCAATTCCTGCGGTAACAAGATTGCCATGGTTTGATGATAGGTTTGATCTCAAAGAGCTTGTTGGTAAGCTGTTCCGACCAAGATCTCTGCCACTGTGCCCGGAGCTCGGTGGAAAAACGCTGCCAGAAATCCATATAGGGAACCGGCAACGGAGAGTCGGACAGGGGCGTGGCTGACCTGGCAGCAGAATCTGCCAAATCATTACCCCTGATTCCGACGTGACCGGGCACCCAACAGAAGAGAATCGTGGTGGTGGCTGCCAGACGATGGAGCTGCTGGCGGATCTTGGAGAGAACAGGGTGAGGCCGATGCCTCACCGAGATCAAAGCCTGTAGCGAGCTAAGCGAGTCGGTGTAAAGCACACACCGACGATGATGCTTAGCTGCTATATGGTCCAAGGCAATGCTGATAGCATGCAACTCAGCAGTGAAGATGGAACATTGCTGTGGGATTTGGTCTGCAATGATTACATCACAGCAGACCATGGCTGATCCCACTGAAGTGCCGGACTTCGAGCCATCTGTGAAGACAGGCAAGAAGTCCGGGTGCACAGCACGATGGCTGGCAAAGAGTTGCCGGTACACACAGTCGGGTGTAAAGGCCTTCCCCGTCCTGCACAGGGAAAAATCGCAGGAAGGGGAAACAGCGAGCCAAGGTGGAAGTGGCTCAGCTGTCGACTGTGTGATGCTATCGAGACTGGTGTTGATGTCTCGCAGGTAACCTCGGACACGCAAACCGAAAGGACGAATGGCAGTCGGCCGATTCTGGTATAACATTTCCCACCTGGGACTGAAAATGCAGTCCCAAGTGGGATGGCCTGGCAGGGATCACAATTTTGATGCATACTGTAGAGACAACTGCTGACGGCGAATAGATAAAGATGGTTCATCGGTCTCAACGTAGAGACTCTGGACCGGTGAAGTGCGGAAGGCCCCCGTGCACACACGGAGGGCCTGATGATGGAGTGGGTCCAGCACCTTCACCACCGAATCCCGGGCGGAGTCATACACCTGGAATCCGTAGTCCAGTTTCAACCGGACAAGTGCACGGTACAGGCGGAGCAAAGAACATCGGTCTGCCCCCCAAGAGAGGGAGGAGAGGACCTTGATGATGTTCAATGCCCGCGTGCACTTGGACCTGAGATGTCGAATATGAGGTAAAAAGGTCAATTTCTGGCCGAAGATGAGACCGAGAAACTTGGTCTCCACCACAACTGGAATGATGTTACCCCCGAGCCACAGCTCGGGGTCCAGATGAAGATTACGCTTGCGGCAAAAGTGCACGCAAGCGGTCTTCTGTGGGGAGAACCGGAACCCATTGGCCGTCGCCCAAACCGAGAGATTGTTCAGGGCAGTTTGCAGTTGTCGTTCAATGACCCTCATGCTGGACGATGAGCAAAAGATGCTAAAGTCATCAACATAGAGGGCATTGCCTACAGTCGGAGGAAGTTGTCGTGTAATGGAGTTGATCTTGACAGCGAAAAGCGTAACACTCAGGACGCAGCCTTGAGGCACCCCCTGTTCTTGGGGGAAAGGCCGCGATAGAGTGTTGCCGACACGGACTCGAAAAACACGAGAAGATAAAAAGTTCGCGATGAAGATCGGCATGTGACCTCGCAAGCCGAAGCTGTGAAGGTCACGAAGAATGCCAAATCTCCATGCCATGTCGTACGCTTTTTCGATGTCGAAGAAAACTGACACCAGGTGCTCTCGTCGTAAAAAGGAATTCCTGATCGCCGATTCGAGGCGGATCAGGTGGTCTAAAGTAGACCGGTGCCTGCGAAAGCCACACTGGGTGTTGGAAAGAAGGCCGTGATGTTCCAAATACCAGGCCAGCCTGGTATTTACCATCTTTTCCAACACCTTGCAGACGCAGCTCGTCAACGCAATTGGACAATAATTGGAAGGAATCTTGGGATCTTTGCCTGGCTTAGGGAAGGCCAAGACGATGGCCTCCCGCCAGGAGTCCGGAAACTGCTCCTCGATGAAAATACGGTTGAAGAGTCGGAGCAGTCGATCCTTACTCGATGGTGAGAGATGTTGGAGCATGGCATAATGGACATGGTCTGGCCCCACAGCAGATGCACGAGAAGTGTGCAGAGCATGGCGAAGCTCCTCTGCTGTGAATGGCCTGTTGTAAGACTCCAGGCCATTCGAATGGAAGGACAGCGGAGAGCGTTCGGCCCTGCTCTTCTGGGCCAGAAACTCGGGGGAGTAGGAGGACAGAGAAAAAGAAGGTGGAGAATGACTCCCCCAGAATGTCGGCAATTGCTCGAGGCTCAGCAATTGCCTGTCCATTGTGCTCCAGGATCGATAATGAGTGGGACGTGTATTTCCCACCCATCTTCCGGACATTATCCCACATGACCTTAGAACTGGTCGTGCGGGTGATAGAAGAGGTATATTTCATCCAAGATTCCTTCTGGCTCTGGCGCCGGACGAAACGGGCTTTCGCCCTGGCGCGTTTGAATGCTTCGAGGTTGGGGGACGTCGGATATCTCCGAAACACCCCCCAAGTCTTGTTCTGAGCCTTACGAGCTGCGGTGCAGTCGGGATTCCACCACGGTTTTGGGAACCGTGGAAACCGAGTCGAGGTCTGAGGAATAGTAGAAGCAGCTGCATGGACGATGCAGTTCGTCAACTCCGCCACTGCGACATTGATGGGCTCCTGGCTGACAGAGTGCTCATCGAGCTCAGACAAGAGCTCGAAGCCACTCCAATCAGCCCGATCAAGCCTCCACCGGGAGATACGCGAAGGGCTGCAAGGCCCCCCACGAGAGATGGTACACACCACGGGGAGGTGATCGCTTCCGTAGGGATTGTCCTTGACCTCCCATGTAAAGAGTGGAAGGATCAAGGAGGAGCATATGGTGAGGTCAATGGCAGTGAATGTGCGGGTTGGGGTGTGAAAGTAGGTACTGACATCGGCGTTCAACAGGGAGAGCGATGGATCCAGGAGACACTGCTCCAAGACCCGGCCCCTCCCGTTGGTGTCAGCACTGCCCCAGAGCGGACTGTGGCCATTGAAGTCCCCTATGATGAAGAAGGGGGACGGCAGCTGCGAGACAAGGTCATCAAGGTCATCCCGGAAAATGATGCTTCCGGGCGGGAGATAGACAGAACAGACAGTCAACGAAAATCCCACAACGAGGCGGATGGCAGCCGCCTCTAAGTCGGTGGTGAAGGGAATGACCTGGAATGGGGAGTGGTTGCTCACGAGGATGGCAACACCCCCGTGAGCTGGACCATCTCCATCCTGGTCCCGGTGAACGAGAGAAAAGTGCCGGATAGTGGGATTGTTGGCTGTCTGCAAAAATGTCTCCTGAAGGCAGAGGGGTTCGTGTGCCCTCAGGAGGACCTTGATGTCGTCAATATTCCTCTGGAATCCATGACAGTTCCATTGAAGGAGTGTGGCCATCTCAGGTCTTGGAAGAATTGGCGGACGACTTTCTATTTATTTTAACCGTCGCTAGCGGCGGTTTTGGAAAAATTGGGCGGTCAGTGTCTATGTCCTCGGAGTCGTCCGAGCAACACGGATCAGAGACCGCCGAATGAGGAGGTAAAATTTTCTTTTTGGGCCCCGGCGGGGGCCCCTTGGGTTTTGTAGGTCTTGCTGTCTGTGGGCGGGGTGGAGGGGGCCTTCCGGAGGTGGATGTGGAAGGCACAGACACAGGAATAGAAACCGGTGTCGATGTCGAGATGGACACCGACGTCGGCTTCGCCTGCGTCAAGAGGGACTTGGCAGCAGGCGAGAAAGATTCAGCAGGTGGAACGCTGATGTCTGTCTGCACCGCCACGGAAGCCATCTTAACAATGGGCTTTCCGACAACCGCACCGGCATAGGAGACCTTGCCAGGTGGGGCAGGCGGTGCAGCGAGCTTTCTCGCCTCTGGATAGCTGATGTTGTGGAGGGTCTTCAGGTGCTGTACCTCTTTCTCCTCCAGCCACTTCGGACAGTCGCGGGAGTACGCCGGATGTTCACCACGGCAGTTTACACAGCATGCCTTTTCTGCTGTGCAGTCAGGTTCAAGGTGATCCTGACTGCCACAACGAGCACAGGTGGGCTTGCCCCGGCATGCGGTGCGGGCATGGCCAAACCTCTGGCATTGAAAGCAACGCAGAGGATTGGGGATAAATGGCCGCACCTCGCAGTGTAAGTATCCTGCCTTGATGGAAGTAGGCAGGCGTGGTGTGTTGAAAGTTAGAATAAGTACCCGGCTGGGCTCTAACTTTCCATTATGGCGTGAAGAAACCCGGTGGACTGCGATCACTCCCTGGGCCGAAAGCTCCGAGAGGATTTCCTCCTCAGAAACCTTGAGGAGGCCCCACTCAGAGATTACACCCCGGGAGGAATTGAGCGTCTTGTGCGGAGTGACTTCGACAGCCACTCCACCAATCACTGTAACCTTTAATAGAAGCTCCGAATGCTTGGAGCACGCAGTTTCCACCTGCAAGTCACCAGATCTTAGGCGCTTGACAGATTTCGGCTCTCCCGCAAGACCTAGAATACCCTTATTTATAAAAAAGGGGGACATGTCTCCAAGAACCTGATCACCTGTAGAGTGGATGATCAGGAACTTCAGAGACGGAGACACACACGAAGACGAAGGCAAAGACAAAGAAGTTGGGGGTTCATGGCGAGCCCTCTTGGCGGCATTGACCGATGAATTTTGAGTTGTGGAACTCATGTTTGTATTAAAAAATTCAGTGCCCGTTGTCCCCACCCACCATGGAGTCCAACAAGGGGACGCCCAGTCGGGCGCCAGGGCTGCCCGGGCACCATACCCATACAAGCAGTGAGCCAAGCCCACACAACAAAACAAAAAGAAAAGAAAAAGAGAAGTGGTGAGAACTCATCTGAGTTCCCACAAAAGAAAAGAAGCAACAAAGCAATAAAGTGTGAGGCAAGAGCTGGTCTCACAAAAGAAAGAAAACTACAAAATTAGTAAATGTGTGGGGAAACTCGCAAACCGTTGTCCGGACGGTGGACAAGGTTACTCACCGTTCTGCATAGTTGACCCTAGCAGGACCAGCCCACCAGCCGATTGATCCTGAGGGGGCCGCCCCAGGACCTCCCGTTTACCTGAAGCAGAGGCCAAAGCAGTGTATAGCAGCGGCCCCGGAAGTCGCTGCCCAGCCCCGCGACAGACAGGCTCCCCAATGGCAAAACGGCCAAAGGGGACCCCACCAGTCATGAGCTGGGGAGAGAAGATGGGGACCCCTGAGCAACTGCCAGGATCCTCCTTTCCAGGGACACGGGTCTCCGCGCACGGCAAACACGCGGGCGAGCATTTAGGACCCTGTGAAGGTAACCGAGCCAGCGGAACCTTCACAGGGTGGTCCCCTCACCACGGACAGGCTCTCGCATCGAGGGGAAGCTATGCATGCATTTCATACCATCATGCACAATCGTAGTTTTAAGTCTGCAGATTGTATGTCTCAGCTCATACAGCAATGTAAGAAAAAAAATTCAGCTCTGCCAGCACAAAAACTGAAGCGATTGTTTTGAATATAATTTTTCTAGTAATAGAGCAAGATGTTAAAACTAATTTGGCTGAATGAAATTTTATTTCAATGTCTGCAGGTACATCCAATCACAAAGAGATTAAGTTATTTCCCATTATGATGAAATTCTCTCTATTTATCATCAAACCTACTCTATTATTAGTCTTATCAACAGCTCTAATGAAAGAGTTCATCTCATCATTTGCCAAAACGGCCAAATCATCAGCATAATCTAAATCAGAAATTTTCAGACCTCTGGATCATTTAAAGCCAAAATCTTTCTCTTGCAGCAAATTCCACATAACATAACCATTGGAGGCTTATAATCTCATGGAGGTTATTTCCTCCAATAACCAAAATAAAGAGAAAAGAAGACAAAATGCATCCTTGAACACCAGAAGCAATGCTAAAACAATTACTACAAGTCTTACCAACTCTCACACATGACTCAATATTATTATAGAGAGCTCTCATTATGTTAACTAATTGTCTGGTATGCCATATGATCTCGCAATCAACCACAAATTACGACGATCAACAGATGATAAGATGATATAAGATCAACAGATGATATGAGTCGAAAGTCTTTTTGAAATTAACAAAGCTAATAACCAAAGCCAAAGGTTTCTTCCAAAGGCTTCATAAACAAAGTAACCAAAGCCAAAGGTTTCTTCCAAAAGCTTCATAAACAAAGTAACAAAAGCCCAAGGTAACAAAAGCCCAAGGAGTTTCAAAGAATTCTGAAACTCTTAAACATTCCTCAAGAATCTGCCTGTGAAAAATTTTGAACAACACATCCCCTGCCACTTCTGAATCCACACTGCTCACCATACAACTGTCAGTCAACCAGAGTCTTAATTTCTATGAAGTACAATCATGCAAACAAATTTACCTGGAACAAAAAGTAGGCTGATACCCCCTATAGTTATCACAAGAACTACGTTCACCTTTCTCAAAAACAGGGATAATACTACTTTGGTAAAATCCTTAGGAATGATGTCTTTATCATAAAAGATATTCAAAATGTCAGTCATCCATGTGGTAACCAAAACATATCCAGCTCTAAACATTTCATTAGTAATTTCATCTACTCCAGGGGATTTATGTAGTTTAAAGTTAAGAAATAGCCAAAATAACTTCAAACTGTTTAACTATTGATTGTGATATAGGACCAACATTAAAGCCAGTAATGCATCTATCATCATTACAAACAATGGGAGTAGAACTAACCACATTGTTTAGAATGTCACTAAAATGTTCAGCCCACCTAACATGACAGAATCCTCACCTTCTATAACCTTACCTTGTTTATCAGTCAATACTTGTGTACCAGGGTAGTGGGTTGTTTTACCTCTGAGCGGCACTTTTTTGCACACCATGGGCTAAATGGCCAGGTCACATGGACCCCGAAGGCTCAGAGAAGGTTGGGAGAAGGGACCCACTGGAACAACTGTTGGGAGACAGATGGTAGCTTCCCGTCAAGGCCATCCAGCGTGTTCTTTAACGTGCACAGGGTATGGCTCTCCCACACACGGGGCCACAGATTAACGTCCCATCCGACGGACGTCAGCCTTTCCAAGCCCATCAGTGTCCCCTACTGACCGTGGGCGGGGAAATTTGCGGAGATAAATCTCAACACTGACCCAGCTGGGACTCGAACCTGGGAACTACAGATTACGAGCCTGGCGCGCTGCCGACTGAGTCACCCCCGCCCCCACTTGTGTACCAGCCTGTTTTGCACAACACAAAACCTTAACTATCTGGTCTTTCTCTTGCAGCAACACAGGTACACTGGTACAGGCTCTCTGTTGTTGTGCTGCTGTCTAACTGCTTCCTCAGCTTTGTCAACCAAGCCATCAAGCCAAAGATTCTTATCAGCTGCTTATTGATCCTTTAAACATTTATTAAGCTCTCTTATATTTTGTAATACTTTCTAATAGGACTAGTAGGGTATTGATTAAGGACATTCCTGCAGTTCTTTCTTTCCAAAATAAGCTCAAGTGCCTTATCACTCAAACAATTCTGCTTTCTCTGCTCCTTTTCAAGTAACTGTTAGCTTCAAGAAAGGCATTTTTAAAAAGGGTCATTCTTCCTCAACTTTCTGTAGTAAGCAAGCCATGACTGTCATAATTTAAGTCTGTCTAAAGTATCCTATTATGGCAAGTTTCATCTATAACTAGGTCCTTTAGAGCTTCAGTGTTAAAGGTAACTTTGTTTAACCTTAGCACTTCTTAAGTTTAAGTTGCAAGACACTTTTAACTAGGTAATGGTGAGATCCAATTTTAACTCCCTTATATGGCCTGGCATTCCTAACAGAACTAGCCCATTTGTCGTTAATTAATATATAATCAATCATATTCTTATGACGCCCATCTGGTGACACCCACATATATTTATGTATGTCATGGTGTTTGTAATAGTGTTAGTTATTCTCAAAATATTAAGTTTACCCCCTTGTAGGAGATGTTGCCCACTACCATTACAGCTACCAATACCAAAGGGACCTAACACCTCTCCCCAAAGGTAAAAATCAGTACCAACTTTGACATTGAAGTTCCCTAGAACAAGGGTAATATCTCCTTTCTTGACAGATTTCAAAATATCCTGAAGTTGTGTGTAAACCTATCTTCCTTATCAGCATCCTCAGTGTGGGCATAACAACAACGATAAAATTCAAGTCTTAATGCTTGTCTGAAATTTAGATGTAAAAAATTTTTTTCTTAATGCAATTAAATCCTAGAAGAGCATCACTAGCATGTCTGCTGAGAAGGAAACCTATGCCTTGGAGATGCTTTTTATCATTCCTCCCTGAAAAGAGAAATTTAAGATTATTTTTAAGAATCTGACCTTTATCTGTTCAACTGGTCTCTTGCAAGCCAAGAATATCTAAATTATAATGGTGGTATTCTTATGTGAGGACATCATGAGAATTATCTCTGTGCAGAGTCCTCACCTTTCAACTACTTATGGAGAAAAAATGATTAGTGGAATGTTTAAAGATCCATGTTTATTGAGAGAGTGAATACCAACAATATCAAACAGCTCCCTAATTGCAGGCATGGGGCAAAGACGTTCCCTCCACCACTAAAGGCTAAAACCATCTACACTGGAAGACTTCCTCCAATGTAGGATTTGATGATACCCATAAAATCAAGAGTACCTACAATGGCCTCTGATCATGATTATCTACCAGCTGATAAAACATATCCTGTGAATCTATTCACTTGGGGCTGTCAATCCACAAACAAACAGAAAACATAGTCTTTCCCTCAAAAAAAGCCCACCATGCAGCAAATTCAGGATCCATAATCAAGTTCAGAGCCATTATTCCATTCATGTTGGTATATACGGTCAGCACCAGGACCCTGTTTCGTTGACCAGTCCTCGGCAGGGTAGAAAAAAAAGTAGCCATAGTAGTCCAGATCAGTAAGCCATACTGATCTGGCAGCCTTCCCCTTCCAATCCATAAGAGTATGGAAGCATGTAAATCTATCATCCATCCAGGCTCAGTGTTAATGCAGTCATATCCTAGAAGAGCATCACTGTGTATGTATGAGAAGCAAACCTACATCTTGCAGATGCTTTCTGTCCTCCCTCCCTGAAAAGAGAAATTAAATTATCTTTAAGTGTCTGACATTTACTTGTCCATCTGGTCTTTTGCAAGCCCAGAATATTTATGTTATAATGCTGTATTTCCTGTGTGAGGATATCAAGAAAATAATCTGTATTAAGAGTCATCACATTTCACATATCTGTGGAAACAAAATAGTTTCTTTAAAAATCCCTCGAACCATGTTTATTTAGAAACAGAGTGCCAACAATATCAACCATCCCCACAATCACAGGCATGGGGCAAAGATCTGCTCTTCCACCATTAAAGGCTTACGCCACCCATGCTTGAGGAACTTCCTCCTGGTAGGTTTGCCATTGTTCCTAGAAGGGTTATGATGGTCTCTGATAAAGATAATCCACCATATTATATAAGTTATTTTGTGCATCTGTTCACTGAGGGATGTCAGCACACAAACAGAAAACACAAAAGTAGATTTTCCATCAGCAGAAGCCCACCATGCAAAAGTTCAGGATCCACAATCAAGACATTACCCACTCTGGTAGGTATAATTGGTCAGCACCAAGACCCTGTGAAGTTGACCACTCTTCAGCATGGTAGACAAAAAAGAAAAAAATGGCCATAAAAGTCCAGATAAATAGGCCAAGCAAAAAGCATGAGGTCAAATAGGATGTCAGTTCTTCAAGCCATGTCATATGCCTTTTGATGTTGAAGAAAATTAACACCAGGTGTTTTCATCTTAAAATTGAATGCCTGATAGCTATTTGAAGACATATCAATCAGGTGGTCAATAATATACCCTTGCAAACATCACACTAACAATATACACTTGCACCCACCCCACTGGTGTCAGGGTGTTTTAAGTCTGAGTGGCACATTTTTGCACACAATGGACTAAGTGGCAATATCCAAGAGCTCAGAGAGCTGGAGAAGGGTTGGGTTGTTTTACCTCTGAGTGGCACTTTTTTTGGAAAAAAATGGGCTAAATGGCAAGGTCACAAGGATCCAAGTGCTCAAAGAAGGTTGGGGGAACAGATGGTCCAACAGAGCCTTTCCAAGCCCATCAGTGTCTCCTACTGACCAAGGGAAGGGTGGGGAGTTTTGAAAAGATAAATCTCAGTGTTGTCTCAGGTGGAACTCAAAACTAGGAACTGCAGATTATGAGCTTGGCATGCTACCAACTGAGCCACCACCACCCCTATTGGGGAAGGGGATCCACTGAATAGCTGTTACAAGACAAATGTAAGCCTCCTGTCGAGTCAATCCAATGTGTTCTTTAATGTGCAGAGGATATGGCCCTCTTGTTAGCACAGTTGGGACTTGAGCCTGGGAATTGCAGATTAAGAGCTTGTATACTACTAACTTGAGCCAACCCCCACCCACTAAATGGTGTCAAGCATGCACCAAAGCAGATTGTATCCACTGAAGAACCTCTAAGTAGGGGAACAGAAGCTGTAAGATTAAATCATCAAGGTTGACCTGGAAGATATTATTCCCAGGCAGAAAATAGTGCAAAACGTCAACAAAATTCCCATAAAGAGATAAACAACTTTAGTTAAAGATAGTGGTGAGAGGCACAGTTTGGAACAGAGAATAGTAGCTCAACAGAACTTTCAGAGGATGGTCCACTCACTATAAACAGGTTCCTACACTGAGGAGTTACGTTTGAAGCTGTAAAGCTACTTTGAAATTACTCTGTATATCAGACAACCAATCATAAACATACTAAGTAACCACTGTAAGAAGTAACCTCAGTGTTGAAATTACCCTGTATGTCAGACAACCAACCATAAAAATATTAAGTAACCACTATAAGTTACATTACCTGTGGTAAATTACTAACAATTACTCATTTTAATAAATCCCCTGACTCCCACATAAAAGTTTAAATGCCACATAACAAAGTGTTTTCAAGTTAGACTGACAAATCTACTCACTCTCAACAACAGTCCTTCAAATCTTGATGCATTCTTCTGTAGCTCCCTCACTGGCTGTACCCCAAGAATTTGCTTCATTGATGGATTGATGGCCAAGTCTATAGCAAGCTGACCTTAAAAAAAAACACTGAATTACAATGAGAACATATTAAAAAAAGAACTGG
This sequence comes from Ryuthela nishihirai, assembly GCA_038380435.1. Lineage (NCBI taxonomy): Eukaryota > Metazoa > Arthropoda > Arachnida > Araneae > Heptathelidae > Ryuthela > Ryuthela nishihirai. The sequence continues at coordinate 12,711,653 of JAWZYU010000016.1, read as the reverse complement.
GCTATAATTAAAACTTATCTATTCAATATTACATATTGAAGTAGCAAGATGTATAAATATTAAGAACTAAAAATAAGTTCCAAACAACTAAAATATACAAGACAGGAAAAATTAAATATTTCAAACAAAGAAAAAAAGATTATTAGTATTACAATTCACACACAGAAAGCAGAAGCCTGCAGAATTTCCTATCTCTTCAATGCAAGACACTTATAAAATTTCTATATCACAGGTCTCAAACAACATGCATCTCAAACTCATAGGGAGTCAAGTCAGTTACTTCTCAGTATTCACAGGGCTGCACTTCATTTTAAACAATCAATGGCAGGTTGCATTTTATTATAAGCAATAATACAAAAGCATGATTACTTATATTGTTATTTTAATATTTGTAAATATTTGTATATTACATACTTTTAATACCATATTTTTTTTATAATGACTTCATATTCAGCTGATGGGACCATTATTTTCCATGCTCATGCAAGATCATTGCAAGTTGCCAAGCTAGTAAGCCACAGTTTGCGCCATGATTATGATAGAACATACTATTTGTGGGCCACATATGATTACTTTGCAAACCACATTTGAAACACCTGGTCTATGCCATTCCAAACTAACTATCCTGTAATCTGATGATTTTATAGCTAAAATATTGATAGTACTGTGTAATTTGAACTATACTGCTTCTGCAAACTTATACAAATGATATGTGCTAAAAAAAAGAGAACAAACTCGCAAGATTTTAGGCTGCCTATGTAAATAATTTTCTTGTAAGATTCAAATCTCTACTAACATTATAAATAAGCTTACTAGTAACAATAAAAATTGATCAAAATATCCCAGTTGGTCATTACAAAAAAAAAACCCTAATATATTACCATATCTTCACTGGTGTGCTGTTATCCCCATGGTGAAAATCCTGCAGTTTAGCAGCCATCTTTTTAAAAGTCTGATTGCAATCATTAACTTGAGTGAACATGTTCTACAATACAGCACCAGTTATTGAAGTAATTAATCTTTAGGATTGGCACAAACAGTTTTCAAATATCTGATGACATTCACAGTTGTAGACAGCACCCAATGAGAATGTACAGCAAATCTGTACCATATATTTTTGAAGAAATTTTATTACTTGCCATATTTGTTAAACATCAGTGTTGGTATAGAATTAAAAATAACTTAAAATCCTCTGTCATTGAGCAATAAAATTTTAAAATTTATCCTTCAAACTATCTGCATGTTAAAAGTTTTTAGGAGAAAACTCGGAAGCTTCTCGGAGCAAAAACAGCGCTCTGTCTTCAGTAAAGTGATGCTATGTATTGACGTTAGGTCTGTTTAGACAAAGAACTTCTTTCCGTATGTCATGAAAGGTAATTCCAGTGTCTCTGTTGCAGGTGGGAACAGACGAGGTAATTATTTCAATAGTTTCATGGACTATGGTTCTATAGAAAGTGGACGCACGTGCAAGCAGTGTGGCGTGCTCCCAGTCAATTGTTACCGGGTGTTGTACTGCTAGCTCAGCGGTGGCAAAACTAGCAGTACAAGTCAGTGGAGATGTAGTATTGTAGTGGAGAGAGATGTAGTAGAGATTTAGATAGATGTGAGTTGCTAGTACTCCAACTTTTGTATTCATCAATGAGTTTGGTGAGTTTTTGAATTTTTTGGAAATAAACTTTGTTTTAAGAACTTTTGAATTTTTGCTATTTTTTTATTGAGCAATGTTAATTGATTTCTGATTAAATTTAAACTTTAAACTTGACAATTCTTTTTGAATTCTTACTCGATAAGTAACATTAGCGAAATACCTAACAAACCCTATTTCAACTTTATTTGGTAAATTAATATTGCCTGGCTCCCAACAAGTTATCTAGAATTTTGAATAAGTTTCGATCAGACAAAAGGTCCAACTTGAAAAGTTAAAAATCTTTGGAGTGTTATGGCAGCAACACATCTCTCTATAGCATCCCACACATGCTCAATCAGATTTATGTCGGGAGATTGAGCTGGCCACTCCATGCACATAATGGTCTCTTCCTGAAGGTATTGTTCCACTAGTCGAGCTCTGTGTGGACAAACATTATTGTCTTGTAAGATGAATGTTTCACCCATTGCACAGTGTAAGGACATACATAAGGGTCCAGGATGTCATCTCTATACCTTTGAACACTGAGATTCCCACTCGTCAACACTTAAGAGGTCTGTGCATCCACCTAAGGAAATGCCACCCCAAACAAATACACTACCTCAGTCATAACCGTTTCTTTGACAGATGTTACTGGAATGATAGCGGGTACCTCATTCTCTTCATATCAGACAATGTCCAGAATCACTCTGCAAGCAATATCTGAACTCATCTGTGAAGAGTATGGACCTCCATTGCTCTTCTGTTCAGTTAACCTGCATGCATGCCCAATTCAACTGCTCTCTCCTGTGACATGAGGGATATACAAATTACTGGCCTTCTAGAGTAGACCTCCCTCATGAAGCCTTCTACACATAGTAGAAAATGATACAACCTCTCCCCTTCGCTGCTGCAAGAGAGGACGTCCCGTTCCTTCATGTTAATCGCAGATATCGGACTTGTACAGCAGTCATAACAATAGCCCTTCTTCAGCTAAACCTCCGAGATGCAGAATCTGTGCTAAAAAATTTATTCCAGTCTATGGACCACAAGGACTCACATTCAGCCATCATGCCACATCTGATTTTGGCCTGCTTCGAGCCAGTCAATAACTCTCCACTGCAGTTCATTTGGCAAATGGTCTTGAGGTCATTACTACAAAAAGGCTATTTCGAATTTCTTTACTCACAATTACAACACAAAATAATGATCCACTCCCAAAACACGTTTTTATGCTGCTATCCAATTACGCATATTGATGCAACTTAGACTAATTTGCATACAATATGCTCACTCGGCATTACTGGTTACATGAACAAATTTGGTGAGGATCACACATTTTTTTCGTGAATTATTGCAATTTTTCTCATTTTTCTTTAATTTATGGAAACCAGTGTATTTATGCCTTAACTAAGCATTGTTAGTAGAAATGATGGAAACAAGTGTTATTTCTTTCTTATATATATTTAGTACCTGAGAATCTCAGTGCAGGTACACACTTGCAAGTTCTGAGCAAGTTTGGAATGTATGTGGACCTCACTGTAGTACAATCACCCTTCTTTCATTTCCCAATGGTTGGTTTTTTGTAAGGTATTTAAAGTTGATATCATCCTTATGCAATGCAAATTCATAGAAAACTGGTAAAATAATTTTGGTCCAGTCTATGGCAAAAATTAAAAAAGATGCAATTTTTTCAAAACAAATCCCAACTTCAATGTGCCATTTTCTAACAAATGCTTTCTTGACCTTTATGGGAAAGTCAACAAAGTTTTACACCATATCCCATTAAACCTTTTAACTGTTTTATGTTAAAAAACTTCAAGCTTTTTTAACTATTTTGCTTCCAAATATTTAGAGGTGAAACATAGCATTAGCTGCTAAGAACTACCCAACTTAACAGTTGGTGGAGATTCTCCTTAGCAATACTTTGTCTTCATGTTTCTTAACAGTAAGCATCAAATAATATTGTTGTATACTTTTCTGTACAATAAAGTTTCAATTTATATATTATGTTTAATATTAGGGTGCTGCCATAGCTTTGGTCATTGTGAAACTGTATTACAGCCTCCAAGGTTAAAATATCTAGTCCTAGAGAAATTAAATTTAAATGTTAATAGAAAATTCCAAACTATACATAATATTTTGCAATTAAAAATCCACACTCAATACACTCAAGTTAATTTACCTCGTTTATTTTTTATAGATGAATTAATGCCATTTTGCAATAACAGTACAGCTACTTCCTTTTTACCCCTGTAAGCTGCACAGTGTAAAGCTGTATTGCCAAGTGAATCACTGCAATTTATATCTGGAGAATGATCTTCTCGTAGCTGAAAAGTAAAATATTATGTATTAGATATCTGCACTCTTTTCATGCTTATTAGTAATCATTTTTATAGTGTAAAAAGCAGTCATTGTGAACAATTTAAGAATACAAATATAACTTACCAATTGCTCAATAGTATGAACATCACCTTCTCGTGCAGCATGAAGTAAATGGTCATTTTTCTTTCTTAAATCTGTTTCCTCAGCAGCTGTGTATTAAAACATTATTATTTTTCATAATAAAAATTTTAAAACTAGAAAAACAATTCAATAACAGTAACTCACATGCAAATACTCTGCTAACTTAAAACTACAAAGTGAAAAACTTAAGTTTTAACAAGAGTATTAATATCCTGATAATTTGTCAGTGTTCTTAACAGCTCAGCTTGTCTGAAAACCGAAAATTGAATGGATGAAATAGAGAACTGGTAAAAGCACCTGATGTACAAATTTTTACAACTGTGAAGCAAATCACAGAACTCAAGAAATTTGTGCAAACATTATTTTATTATACAGAATATAAATTAGTTAATGGCTTAAGACACAGATTAATCAAACATCTGTTACTTCAAAAAAGTGGAATTTTTTTAAGTTTAAGGAATAATACATTTATATATGAAATTGACAATTACATTGGTAAACTTATATTTGAGAATCACTGAATTAAAATAACCTGAGAATATAATCTGCATATGATAAAAAGACGAAGAACTGTGCACCATTCCCCTGGGATAATATATGGAAATGGTAAGGCATAGAGTCTAATTTTTCACCTTGCCTTAGCAATGGAAATAAGTACCTTTCAAAGATTGTTTTATGGTTGTTTTACTTCTGGTAGCCCTTTTTAACCACTATGGGATTAACCCTTCTAGTGTCCACGTCATCTGTATACATTCGCAGAATCTGTAATGAGCAGCCAAGGACATATGTATATGTTTTTAGTACAATAAAAAAATCGATCTTTTAAAAATAAAAATTGCTGTTCTGATTTATATATAAATATATAATTCAGGCTTGAAAAATAATATTTTGTTTTTTATTTGATGCATATTTTATTAAACTACAATATAAATAACTTGATAAAGACATCTGATTGCCATTTCTTAGAGGCACTAAATGATATTGCCGATTTGCTTGTTAACGTTCCTATTTGCTGAAGCAACCTTCTGGTTTAAGCTCACAAGTTTGATTTGAACTATTATCAACAAATTTTTCCTTAAATTTCAAAAAAAAAAATTTCCTTAAATTTCAAATTAAAAAAAGTAGATTTTGGAAGTAATTACAAAGCACATACTGCCATTTCTTTCCGTTTCACACTTTTTTCTGTCATAAACCTATTTCATTATTCCCAAAATTATTTTTAAAAATTTTACCAGCATTCTATACATCTTTCCCACTCTGAAAATCGAAACTAGAAGTAAAAATATCCTTCTTAGAAATTCTGGTACAGCTGAACTGAGGCAAACAAAAGGCAGATGGCTGAACAAGCTATCTCCATTCCATGTGCTATGTGGCTCCCATATTGTTTACAGCTTTGATCCAGCATATTGGATACCCTTTGTAGAGTTAGTATTTACTTTTTTATATTTAAACCTTAGTTTTCATTTCAGTAGATTTATTTTCATAAATTAGCAATCTTTTGGCCGATCGAAAAGTATTGATTTTCATAGTTATGCTACATTGGATGGCCGGCCTACAACTTGTCGCTGTGGATATTTTAATATCGCATCAGGCTATATATCAAGTTTCATTTTATTATTTATTACTTTTCCAATAAAACTTTGATATGGTTTCATTTTCTGAAAATAAATGAGGTCTTGGATATGGAAACAAATTCATTTCTGTAGATTTCCACAAGTTAGCTATTATTTCAGTTGGCTGATTTATCCATCGTTTTGAGTTATGCTACATCGAAGGCCAGCTTAAAAGTTGTTGTGGATATTTTATTTAACATCTCTTTAAGTTATATGTAATTTTTATTTTATTATTTCTTGTTTTTTAGTAAAAAAAAACTTTTAGGCTTGTACCATTTTCTGAAAATGAATGTCTTGGATATGGAAGCAAAATAGACTTTCTTACTTGGAAATCAGCTGTCATGTGGGAGGGCAATTTTGGGAAGGCTTGCCCTCCACTAAATTCACTGTGAACATTTCATCCCCTCCCCCTCTTTAGAATAATATATATATTTTTTTAAATTACGAGTTTTTTTGTTTATACTAAATGATTTTAAAGGCAACCCACCCATCCTCAGTACCTTGGCTGTGCCACACAGACAATATAGTGTTTTTTTTTGCTTTGGTGCACAAATCTTTCTGCACTTAGCCACGATCACCAAATTTCAACACCCAAAAAAAAATTCATAACATTTAGTAAAAAAACAGCCAAGGAAGTTTTTTTTTTTATTTCATAACCAGTTCAGAAAATCTCTGGAATGTGAGAAATCCATGTCACTTTGTATAACACTGGCCATGTTTAAAATATATGATACTAAGAGAATCATTAAAAGAAATAAAAATTATATTTCAGGTTGAATACTGTATTATTTGGGAGGAAATCTCCTTTTGATTAATATACAATTTAACTATTTTTATTCATCAGGTCTTCCAAATTGAAGCCTTAATTGTATAGTACGATCTTTTTTTTTCACCATATCACATTGAAAAAGGCTTATTAAAATCAATATGCTTGTAATTTGTTTATATTATTTATTTTCATAAAATTCGTAAATTCTATTTAATTTGGTATGTAACATGGCCTATTTCCATTGATCAGTCATTTTTTTAAAAATTATAAAGTGACTTGTTTATTTGACTCAGCACAATTGGCTAAAAGCCTGAATTTTTTTCAAAAGTATGGTATTGAGAAAAAAATTACAAAAGAAATATTTACTTGAAACAAGAATTTTTTTTGTTTCTCAGAAATATATAGCCATGAGCATTGTATTGATTTCTGTCTATTAGTTTTTTTTAACAAATTTTTATTTGTGTTGCCAGTTTTTTTACTATATGACTCTAAAAAGTCCTATTAAAAAAACTAGTTGCCATTTTTGTTAAATATTTTATTTTCAGAAAATCCACAATTAAATGCTGATTAATTTGGCATTACTGTACATGGAGGGAGAGTTTAGCATCTAATGAAGGGCAACCTTTCCATGCTCATCAGTGTGTCCCTTCTCCCAGGAGGCAGAGCCTCAACATAAGCACAATGGGGGAACTGGAAACCAAATGAAAGTTTGGCACATCCTACAGAGATCCCCCCCAAACAAATTTTTCAATGAAAATATTCTCTCCTCTGAAAGGGAGATTATCTTAAATGAGGGCTGCCAGATCATCTTAGCCTGTAGTTCTGAACTTCTATTGACATTTTTTGTTCTTATACTTTACAACCTACTGAGGAGTGGTCAACTTCATAAAGCTTCGGTGCTGACCATTCAAATCACACAGAATGTTTGGTGGATAAGTAGCTTTTATTAAATTGCTTTATTAGCTTATGATCATTAGATTCTAGACTTGCAGCAGTGGTGTATATCTGTTTTAAGGAAAAATATACCATTGTGATTTCTATTTATTTTGTTATTTGCCTTACTCTAGTAAACAGATACACAGAACATCTTATGTCAGCTGATGGCTGATCCTGATAAGAGGTCATCACAGATGCATGAATTCTTGCTTCTAGAGGCATTGTTGACTCTAAACTTGAGTAATGTATCTAGACAGTCTGGTTTTACTGCTGTTGAAAAGGCTACACCTACATGTTTGATATTACAACCAATACAGTCCGAGTTTAAACCCTTAGCAGTTGAGGAATGGATCTGCTCCATGCTTACAATTAGAAACCTTTTTAAATTAGTTGAAAATCTTATTGTGTACACAACAGAAATGTAAACAGTTAAAAACACCTTTAAATACTGATATAAAATTGTACATGATGTAGATCAAATTTCTTGTATGCAAAAGGTGGTATAAAGTCAATGAAGATGAGAAATATTTGGCAAAAGTCCAATTTAATGCAGTCAATCAAATCAGTCATCATCCATGTCAATAAAGAATTCTGCTGCAATGATGTCTTACCAACTTTACCTACAGCCTGAAAACGATTATTAAAGTACTACCCTAATCCCAATATTTTGATCAACAACAATAACCACATTTTTTTCGCAACATGCTACAATAGATACATGGAGTTACCTATCATCCACTCAATAATGGCACATCAAATACGTGCATCTGAATAACGATATATCATATATCATACATACTACAAGTTTTCAAATAAACCTTCTCACAACAGACTTTGATGCAGAACTGATCACTGAAGAAGAATATAGAGTGCATTTGAAATCTATATACTTTGTAATTTGTGCACAATATATTTGGTACTACTTTAGTTTTTACAATGTGATTCTCATCATTCTTCTTCTTAAAATGTGTGTGATACAACCATGATGTTATTTTCGGCAATTCACAACAGTGCTATCAAGTTTGTTCATCAAAGATATACTCATTTTCTACTATTCAGAACTGTAAGTGCATCTCTAACAATATTAAATTGGATTCATCATTATTGACTTTGTACTTCACTTTTGCATACAAAAAAAAAACTAATCTACATAGTACATGATTTTACATTAGTGTTTAAAAGTGTTTTTCAACACTTTTCATCTCTAGAAACTGTTTTATTATTGGTCCAGAAAAGACAAATTTATCCTCAGACAAACTCACTTGTGTAGAGGCCTGTCAGTATTATAAAAAAAAAAATACCCCCTCAAATAAGTGGCAAATAGCTTTATAAGATGAGACTCCATCAGAAAGTAATATAAATCAAAAAGAAAAAAATACAAGTCTTATCTAGAACTTGAACACAACTCCTTGTGCTCTGCCACCAACACACTAAATTGCTTGGACACTGTGATGGCTATTATTCCTCTGTCTCTCCCAATAAACATAGTTAAAGAAACACTTAATGTAAACTTTTTACAAGTTAATAGAATGTGAAGAATCTAAAACAAAATTACTCCCTAGATGTCCTCACAAAGGTATAATTGGGCATTCTCCTTACAAAACAATAGACAGGTGATGTAATTGAAAATGAGCTTTGTTTTTTTTTTAAGTTGCAATAATACATAAGCAAAGGTGTAGGATTATTACTTGCAGAAATGCTAATTTTCAAAACTGTCTGTCCCATTAAGTTAGCATGTTGTGCTATAGAGCAAAAGTACCCAAGCTTGAATCACAAGATTGAGTTGTTTTTCAGAGCAGCACTTTTTTGCACACAATGGGCTAAATGGCCAGGTCACAAGGACGACCCCAAAGGCTCAGAGAAGGTTGGGGGAGAGGGTTGTTGGGTTGTTTTACCTCTGAGCGGCACCTTTTTGCACACAATGGGCTAAATGGCCAGGTCACATGGACCCCGAAGGCTCAGAGAAGGTTGGGGGAGGGGACCCACTGGAACAGCTGTTGGGAGACAGATGGTAGCCTCCCGTCAAGGCCATCCAGCGTGTTCTTTAACGTGCACAGGGTATGGCTCTCCCGCACACGGGGCCACGGCTTAACGTCCCATCCGACGGACGGCGGCCTTTCCTAGCCCATCGGTGTCCCCTACTGACCGTGGGCAGGGCGGGGAATTTTGCGGAGATAAATCTCAACGCTGACCCAGCTGGGACTCGAACCTGGGAACTACAGATTACGAGCCTGGCGCGCTACCGACTGAGCCACCCCCGCCCCAGTTGGGGGAGAGGACCCGCTAGACAGCTATTGGGAGACAGATGGTAGTCTCCCATCAAAGCCATCCAGTGCGTTCTTTAATGTGCACAAGGTACGGCTCTCCCACACACGGGGATCACAGCTTCTTGAATCATATATATATATGTTATCTTTATGTTAAGTCTAACCAAACTCCTTTATTACACAGATTTATATCAATAAGCTACTGTCAGCCTTCTGTAGCAAGTAGATACCTGAGAATTATTCTATACCACCACTAAACTACATATATAAAAATACCTTTGAGTAACTTCTTGATATCTGCATCTTTGCTTATATCTCTTGCAGTTTGGCCTTCTCCATTTCTTATAAAAACGTTTGCATTTTTTGAGAGAAGCAGAAGCACCAATTCCTAAAAAAGATAAAATTAATCATTTTAGTACATTTAAAGGTGCTGGATTTCTAATAGTAAATCTATTTGTGACAACTGTTACAATAAAGAGCTCTGGCTAAGAAGATTCTTTTCACTATTATTTTCGACTTGAAGAGTGAGAAAGACACACAAAATGATGGAATAAAAATGATATAAATGATAAAAAAAATTCAAGGAATATTAATATACATTTAAGGTAGAAAAGTGTGCAAAACCAAAAAAAAAGACAATCGAAGTATGTACTTTGCACACTAATAGGAGCACGAAGTTTAGAATGACACCCAGTGACTCATACCACAGAGGCAGCAAAATGCAACACCACCACGCTTAAGAACTATATGGGGTGGGGGTGGCTCAGTCGGTAGCGCGCCAGGCTCGTAATCTGTAGTTCCCAGGTTCGAGTCCCAGCTGGGTCAGCGTTGAGATTTATCTCCGCAAAATTCCCCGCCCTGCCCACGGTCAGTAGGGGACACCAATGGGCTTGGAAAGGCCGCCGTCCGTCGGATGGGACATTAAGCCGTGGCCCCGTGTGCGGGAGAGCCATACCCTGTGCACGTTAAAGAACACGCTGGATGGCCTTGACGGGAGGCTACCATCTGTCTCCCAACAGCTGTTCCAGTGGGTCCCCTCCCCCGACCTTCTCTGAGCCTTCGGGGTCCATGTGACCTGGCCATTTAGCCCATGGTGTGCAAAAATGTGCCGCTCAGAGGTAAAACAACACAACAACAACTTAAGAACTATCACCAAGTGAGAAGCAACAATATCGGGCCTATAAAAATATCAGCTATTGAGAACAGCATACAACCAGGAATTGTCCTCCTTGAACAACAGACGAAGCTACCTCTAGAATAACAAAAAAAATGCAGGAATGACTACTTAACCAAACTTCACCAAACCAATCTACAACCATCAATTACCACATTAGCATCAATGAGCCATTTGTTTGTCGCAATATCAGTAACTAATCCAGCACCAACAGTGTTTATAGAGTTAATTAATCTATCTTTAATTCAGCACACTGTGTTTTACCCTTCATGTTTAATTATTTATATTGTAGTTTAATAAAATATGCATTAAATGAAAAAAGAAATTATTTTTCAAGCTTTAATTATGTATTTTTATCAGATATATATATATAAAATTTTCACACTGCAATTTAAATATTTTTTAAATTTAAATTCGAATTTTTTTGTTGCACTGAAAACAGATACAAACATACTCTCTTTTCTGTCAACATACATAAAAACTGGATGTGGGAAGGGTTAAACAGCATAGTATGAACACATTATGATATCACTGAAAGAACAGTCCATTTCATGAAAAAGGAAGTGTACCTAATAAAGTATTGAGTTCTGAAAAGAACTCAATCTTCATCCTCCAAAGTGCACTGAGGGTTGGGTTTTTTTACTCCTGAGTGGCACTTTTTTGCACACTATAGACTAAATGACAGGCTGCAAAGACCCTGAGAGCTCAGAGGAAGGGGATCCACTGAATAGCTGTTAGGTGACAGATGGTAGCTTCCCTCAAGGCCACCCAGTATGTTCTTTAATGTGCAGAGTATGGGCTCTGACACACGAAGCCATGGCTTAATGTCACATCGAACAGATGTGGGTGAAGGAATTGAAAACCTCCTTTGAGCATTGTATTGCGCAAAGAGAGAGAGAGTCCTCATTGATTTGGTAACGTTGCCCATTAAAGATTAGCAAATAGAGTTATGAACAATATGCCTAAAGGCCTAAGAGGGATGAACAATGTTAAACAGGACTTCATTAGAATTGGCCCACAGTGATCAAATGCAACATCTGTAATTCAGGACAGAAATCTTTGCAGAACTAAATTGCAGAGTCTGGTTGGACTTTTGCAGCCGATGGTTCTTAAAGATTCTGTATATATATATTTCAGCTGTGTTAGGATGCATGGAATAAAAATTATTTTATTTCTTCCAAGTTTATAAACTAGCATTGTTTATTACATTTTATGTCAGTGCTGTTTTTCTTTGCTTTTTTTGTTTTTTTTTTCAATACTCATTTTGTATTTATGTTGTCATTCCTCTGTAGTTCTCTTCCTTTTTCTTATGCATGGTTGTGGGTTTTTCTTTTTCTTTTTTCAAATAATGAACACTTATAATTAAAAGAATTGAGTTAAATGTAATAATAATATGTATAAAATAGAACACAGTACATATGAGGGTTAAAACTTTAGAAGCTGAAAAACTAATACAAATTTTGTTTCTACAGTAATTTTCTGTTGTTTTTTATTTGCAACCCATAGGACAGACACGAGTTCTAGAAACAACTCCAGGCTTGTAAAGTTCAAACAAATAAAATGTGTACTGCAAAGTTTCAAGATCCACCACACTCACTAAATTTTTCCAAATTCTGTAATGAAATAGTTAAGATACTTTAATAAAACATCCCTACACACATTTCTTAAAATTTTTAACTATAACCAAATATTACATTTTTAAATTTCAATAAAATTACCCTTAAAGTGGCAGAATATTTATCATTTTCAACATAAAAATTTAAACAGCTGTAGAATTTTATCCTGAAGTAAACAGCTGACACAACTTGGTCATGTTATTGTGTACAGTGTAATTTGTTAATTTTCATGTTTAATTTTTGTAAAAACTTTTAAAAAGAAAATTTCTTTTAGCAAACATAAAAACTTGCAGAAAAATTCTCTGGGAACTATAGTCTCATCTGGCACTTTAAGGGTTAAATGATATTTATTAACTTATTACTTCATTTTCTTACTACTTGGATTAACTGCTAATCAACAACACCCAAGTATCACTCCTATCCATGGCACCCCATTTCCTGACCCACAACACACTTCAAAAATTGTGGAACTGTCAGTACTAGATCAGATAAAATATTTCTACTTATTTTACCTTAATATTTTAACTTCTTTTAACTATCCTTTTATTAAGTTGAGTGACTCTGATTTTAACTCAAAATAATAAAATTGAAAATATTACCTAACTTGTAAATTGCTGAAGATGATATATGTATATAGTACACTGAAAGATGTTTAATGAATCTATGTTAATAAAAACCAAACAATAATCAACTTAGCAGTGCAATATATTATAGATTAGTAATTTAATGATGCACAATTCTAATTTCCAGACAATGCAATATGACATATGTAAAATTGGAAGGTTGGTTCTTGGAAGTTTAGTTGCCAACACCATTTCTATATCTATATATTACAGTTAATTTTCTAATAAAATGTATACTGCATATAAAGGATTAAAAAAAAGTCTTACTTCTCGACCTGTATATGCAGCTTTATGGAGTGGTGTATCTCCTGTATCATTTAACTTATTGACATCAGCTCCATTCTAAAGTGCAATAGAACATTATATTTGCATAATGCAGAATAAACACAGCAACTTTTAAACAACATAAATGAAAATAAGAAAATCTTATAATCTTCAAAAACTATCTAAAGAATATAAGTTTCCATAACTTTTTGCTTTTAGAGTTAAAATATCATTCTTGACAAGTCAATCTTTTAAAGCTTTCTTATATTCAATTGCCATGTTCAGTAGTAAAATCCTAGACTGAATGCATGCCATCAATTTAGCTTTAACAGTATGTTAAAGTTAGAAGAACAATGTATTGCCCTGTGGCAAAAATGGGATAACTGTTTTCAAAGAATAAAATTTTATTTCCACTCTTTAGCACTCTCTAATGGTGATTTAAACTAATGGATGGTTGGGAAAATGCAAATAGTAATACATTATTAGTACCTATAAAAAAAAAACAACCCTGAAGCAACTGCTTGCCACAGAGGTCTGACAGGAGCCTGTCAGTTTATACGCCACAGTAGACGGTCTAAGTGGATGGCAGAAATATAATAATAAATAAAAAAAAATAAAAAATTACAGGGACATGACCCACCCCCTTTTAAAGATTTTACTGCTACCAACAAAGCAGTAAAAACTATGCTTTTGTCACTCTAATGTTAATGACATCAGTTTGCTGGTGAATAATGTCCTCACCCAAAGATTGTCCAGTTAGTTTATTTGGAGAGCACTAAACATCACTGTTACTCAGAAGTAATTAACTGCAGTTCACTTCTTTGCATGTCCATAGACTTGATGACCTTCATTGTTCAAATAGAGCATCTCCACACTGGAGCAGGGTGGATTCCATCACTTCTCATTTTCATACCCTTTCTGAGTTGCCATCTCTACCCCTTTCACTGCAACCCCTAACCTAATTACCCCCAGGAACTTTCTTAATGGCAGTGCTTTCAGATGGAGTGAACTCTGATCGGTTAGAACTTCTTCAGGCCAGCCGTGCACATTTGACTTTTGCTCGATGTCCTGTATTGATAACAATGACGCATCAAGAATTCTCCCTTTCGATTTCCCTGACATCTGTCAAACTCTTACTTCTTGCATAATTAGATTCTATTTCTTGTGCTTTATCTTTCATTTTGCAATTCTTCCTCTTTATTATGAATTCAAAAGTACTATTCCTTTCAAACTTCATTACTGCCTGTTTTCCTATGGACTTGTTTCCTTTGCCTTCCAACATTTTCCTAATAAATCATCTGTTTCTTCTATCACAACTTTTTATTGAGCTTCCATTTTTTAATGAAACATTATTTTTGAATGAGATACCATCCTTTACTTCATAAACAAACCTTTTTGCCTCATTCCTGTTAATACCGAAATTGCAACTACTATTAATATTTTCTTTATTAACAGCTAGTGACTTACTTAGGTCTACTTCCGTATTTTCTTCTACCTTTAACCAATTTTTCTCCAATGACTGTACAAAGAGCAGAACCTTTTTCTCTAGATCAGCACCTCAGCTAAATCTTCCTCTAATCATGTCACTATCTGTCATTAAGACCAAATTGCCTCTTTTCATATCCTTGACAGCACTTAACTGTACTTTTAACACTTCCTATCATTAATGATAGAATCTACTTCCTTAAGATCATTTCTATCCAAAAAACTCTCACCTATCTAAATCAATGCTCTCATCCTTCTCAATTCCGCCCTTAGTTTTATTGCGACTTCTAAGCATCGCTGGCAACTCAAACTAGAATTTAAAAAAAAGACAGAAAAACCACAGATCTTTCCTTCCTGCGAAGATGGGATTCTGCTCACTTGCCTGCTGCACCTGGAGTGTCCTTCCAAAATGAGGAACCTCTTCCACAGTGACAGACCCTTGGCATATGGAACCTTAACAAAGATCTCAATGACATAGTACTTGGGGGAAATTGCACTCTGTGGAACACTGAACTGGATGTGGCTTAGCCCACTGAACTGCTTGCAGCTCCTTACTTTCACAGAATTGCTGACATCGACTCTTCTAAATTCCTTGCACCTTTTCCTCTTCCTCACAGCAGAAATTTTCTTACACTTTTTCTTTTAGCACAATCGAAATTCTCTTCGGCACACCAACGGTAATCTTGTAGCGACTGCGCCAAATGTGGTTTCAGATCACGTGTAATTACGTATGCGGACTGAACTGAGCCAAACGTCATGTTGGGCTAGATGACATAAATTTCCCTCTTTAACAGAGGTCAACTAGTCCCTTAATTACCTTCACCCTTACTTAGGTGAAATCACAGGTTTGTGGGTTGTTACACCTGTACCGACATATGCCTCAGACTTTCTGCGCCAAGTGATGTGTAGAATTATGTCCAACAATCGAAGCATGAGATTAGTATATGGATGACACAGTTTATTTAAATTTATATACAATTATGTGCTGGGAATGTGCTTGATTCCTTGGGCCTTCACTGCTTTGCTACTGCAAACAATCATGCAATGAGATGGAGATCTGCGCTTTGCAGATTCTCACTTTATTGACCTCACCTTTGGCGAGAGAATATTTACTCCTTGCCTACTACTAAGTTACACAGAACCATACTTAAACACAGAACTGAACCCTGGTTCACACAGAACCAAAGCTTTTCCTTAAAGGTTTTGTTATTGAGCAAGAGAGGAAGCCCTTGACATGTGTTCAAACATCCTTCCAGTTTGACAGCAATGCTCCAACTGTTGTTCAATTATTGCTGCCCTTGTCTCCAGTGCTAGCACTGTGCAAGAGCTAGTCGTAGAAGTGCTTTTGACTTATGAGCATATGCTGTCAGTCAGCTCACACTCGAAAACAATTTGTGAGTTGCATCCCCATCTCAGCACTTCCAAAAATACACTTAATACAGATATAATTAAATTACAATAAAAATAACAACAAAAATACAATAATAAATTTAAAAAAATAAATTAGAGGGACATGACAATAAGTTAATTCTTAAAAACTTTGAGAAATGTATATTTCTGCAGTAGGAAATCCTAGGAATTCCTTTTCACTGGATTCCATAGAATGTTTCAGAAAAGAATCCTGATTTTTCATACAGAAGTTTATTTAAATTTTCATGCATAGAACAATAAAAAAAAAAGAAATCACTGTAAAAAATCTATATGTATATTCATTAATTATAATATGCATAAACTAAATATATATTTTTTTTTAATTTCTAATAAATATATATAATATAGTAATGCAAGACCAATCCAAATCATTGCACATCGAACAAATCATTTCAGAATTAAAACTAACCTTAACCTTTTATGTGGTTGTATTATTTTCCTGTGGCTTAAGTTAAAAAAAAAAAACTGTGTTGTGAACTACAATATATATATAAGCTCACCGGACAAAAAATTAGTCATCTCCTGCTTTAAGAGGGTTATGTATGTTCGACAGCAACAGAGGGTGCACCAGTAAAAAAACATGTCCTACAAATAGCTATGCTGTGCGCTAAGAGGTTCATACAGTGACAAGAAGTGGTTGTGTGCCACATGTGTGTTAGCTGCGCTGTCAAACATGGATCGTGCCACAGATGTGAATGAGTGGCAAAAAGGTGTTATTATATTTGGCTGAGCCAAAGGGCATAGTGTACAAGAAGTTGCTGCCTTTGTAGGTGTGTTGAAACACTGTCCAAAGGGTTTTCCAGCAGTGGTATACATCGCAGTCCACTGCTAATTGTCACCAGAACTGTGGCAGAAAGACTGTGTTCACCAATAGGGACCACTGTAATGTGTCATGCACTATTAGAGCAAACCACTTTGCAACAAGGCAGGAATTGCTCCATTCATTAAATGCAGGCCTGCAACAAGCTGTTTACGAACGAACACTCTGAAGGGAACTGCATGCCATGGATATCTGGAGCAGAGTACCATGGAAGAGACACATGTTAACAGCTCTGCACAAGGCTACACAGCTACAGTGGGTGCAGTGCCACAAAGACAGGACTGTTGACTCTTGGAAGATTGTGATCTGGTCAGATGAGTCACGTTTTTGCTTGTATTTGAATGATGCGTGGCAACAGGTACATTGTAAGCCACATGAAGCCTTCCATGCAGACTTTGTGGAAGTTTCTGTTCAAGCTGAAGGAGGCTATGTGATGTTCTGGGGGTGTTCCACCTATGAGGAAAGGGGTCCTTTGGTTGCAGTGATATCACACTCGAACCAGAAGGGCTATATGGAGCTACTGGACGACCTCATGTTGCCTTTGTGCAGCATCTCCACAGTGAACACCAAAAGGATACCCTAGTCTTTCAAGATGACAATTGTCACGTGTGCAGGGCTCGAAGTGCCCTGGACCACCAAATCCCTGGATTTGAATCCCATAGAAAACTTGTGGGACTATTTGGGGGCAATGAGTGAAGTGCTGTCCCAGCCATCCAGCCAATCTGGCTGAACTACGGCATTTGCTGCTGGAAGAGTGGATGAATATTGATGTGCATTACATCCGCACACTGGTGGCATCCATGCCAAACAGGATTTCTGTTGTTCTTCGGTCGCATGGAGGCATTTAGGTGACTAATTTTTTTGTCCGTTGAGCTTATGTAATGAAACAAAATATACTTTAACAGCAAAACAATTTAAAAACTGGAAACAGTAAAAACTTCAAAGC
The DNA here is from genome assembly GCA_038380435.1 of Ryuthela nishihirai. NCBI lineage: Eukaryota > Metazoa > Arthropoda > Arachnida > Araneae > Heptathelidae > Ryuthela > Ryuthela nishihirai. The sequence goes on along the minus strand of JAWZYU010000016.1, from coordinate 12,693,619 downwards.
TTAGATAAATGCATTCCTACCAAATGATGTGATAAATCTTCTAATTAGAAAATCAATTTTACCAACTTAATTTTGAGACAGTTTAAAAAGTTTAAGGAAAAGTAAACTGGCAACAGTTAAAAGAATGCTCTTTGCGAAACTTTAATTTCATAACAGATGAAAGAAGAAAACAACCTAAATTACCTTTAAATAAAATATATATCCTAAATACCACCAAATTTGCTTATGTTAAAATAATTCCATTTTAATGCTTTCCTGTAGAAGAAATTGCATTTAAGGACAATAAATACGATGGCTCCAATCAAAAGGTTTTACACTTCTGAAGTTATTCCATCTTCTATTTGTTCTTTCCTCCGTGTGAATAATAAAATCAGGCTCAAAATGCTCACTACTATAACACGTCACCATAATAATGTTCCAGTGGCAACATAAACAGAGACAAGGAACATAGCAACAACATTAGATACTAATTGAATCAACTTAGCTGTGTAGTTTATTGAAGTAAAACCAACTGAGCATAAATGATTAACTGTTTTAGTCAAAATGCAGATAATGAAGGATATTTATGTTTTTAATACTTTAACTTGAAAGATGGTTTATTTCACAGTACTGCAAACGTTAGTGTCTATTTACTTATTACTATTCTATTTAACTGCTAATTTAAATTTAATGTAAAATACTTACATTTATTAGCAGCTCAGCAATGACAGTATGACCAAAGTAGCAAGCTAAATGTAATGGAGTCCAGCCATGATTGCTTTTCTGTTTACCTGAAATTATTAACATTTTACTTTTATTTTAACTGCATTTCAACATTAGCTTAAGTTTACTTTATGGCACAATTTGTAAACATTCACAAATTTATGAAGAAACTATAATTTATTATAAATTCGATTTATAAAGAAAATGATTATTTTATGAAGTAACACATTTTTGGTTTGAATCTTGTCCTTTCTCACTAGTCAACAACATACAGATAAAAAGTATTATTTAAATTCAATTTAATACACATGCTAATGTAAATAAAAATAAATAAATACCCCCTCAAGCAGCTGCTTGCCACAGAGGTCTGCCACAGAGGTCTTGCCACAGAGGTCTTGCCACAGAGGTCTTGCCACAGAGGAGCCTGTCAGTTTATATGCCATAGTAGAAGGTCCGAGAGGATGGCAGGACCTCAGCAGAAAAACGACACATACATTCATGCCTTATGTGGGGCTCGAACCCAGGTCCCGTAGATCAGTAGCCAAGCAAGCTAACCACTCAGCCACGGTCTCCTAATATGATCATAACATCTTAACCAGACTATACTGCCATATGTACAATACATAAGATATATCTCTTAAAGCCACAGTTAAGCTTGACATCCACTTTTAATTATAAAAATTAACACAATGTAAAAGATATTAGAAATATTGGGCATTTTTGTAATTAAAAGTTGATGTCAGTCTTAACTGTGGCTTTAAGAGATATATCTTTTGTATTGCACATGTGGCAATATAGTCTGAATAAGATGTTATGATAACCCCTATGCAACCATATTAGGAGAATAGGATTGATTTTAAATACTGTACAACTAAAGATCATGTGTATTTAATTGATATAGAGTAGTTGTGATTGTAATCTTTTTAAATAAAGTATTATTTAAACATACAATATGAAAATGAAGTGATTATAAACATTATGCAAGCAACGCATGCAAAAGCACATGCTAATGAACGATAACTTAAAAATAAATCAGAACTTGAAACTTTATGACTTTCATAAACTGATCAATGAATTTATAAGATAAGAAAGAAATTAGTAATTTTGAAATCACAATCATATTTTTTATATCGAATACTAGAGGACTCCTGCAGCCTAGTCTGCATGTTGACTCACTTCTTCCAGAGAAGTGACTCGTCAAACAAATATAATAAATAAAATAAATACCCCCTCAAGTAGCTGCTTGCCACAGAGGTCTGACAGGAGCCTGTCAGTTTATATGCCACAGTAGGAGATCTGAGAGGATGGCAGTACCTCAGCAGAAAAACGACACACACATCCATGCCTAATCCGGGGCTCGAACCCAGGTCCCTTAGATCAGTAGCCAAGCATGCTAACCACACGGCCACGGGACGGCCTTATCAAAATTTCCATTTATTAGAAATGAGTTCGTGATCAATTTTTCACACCCAGGTCAGCCTGAGACTAAAACATTTAAACAATTGTACAGCCTGATTTGAGGAAAAATTTCTCTGACACATCATAAGACATCTATACAGAAATGCACATCACTAATTTGTTTTTACTCTGTTATTTTAATTTATATATTTATTTTATGGCAAAATTAAAATATTTCTACACCGAGATATAAATTAGAATTGAAATACAGTGCTATGTTATTAAATAATTTAATCACAATCTGCACTATTTAAAATGTGCTTTTCAAATAACTTTAGTTAATGCTCATAAGCTTATTCTATCATACATCATTGCAAACAAAAACATGTAGTAGTATTACCTTATATTCTTCAGTACAATAGTACTTTTACAAAGAGAAGCACTAAGTACAGGACTTATTAACACAAATCTGAGTTTTAAAGTTCTTATTAATACTCACATATACAGGATGTTTCAAAACTCTGTAAAAATTTCAATGGGAGATAGGGAACACCAAGACAAACCTTTTGCGTCTATGAATGTATATCTGCTGACATAATCCTTCGGTGCTAGAGGGCACTGTTTGGTGGCACTGCAATTGACTAGAGGGGTGAAAGTGGGAATGCAAAATGGACTTGTGTTTTCTGTCGACATTCATAAATCAGACATATTACATGTAACATGGAGTATTTCACGACTGCTGAGATGGCTGATATGCATCTGGCATATGGGGCTACCAATGAAAATGGATGAGCTGCTGTGAGGTTGTACTGACAGCATTTCCCAAACAGACATGCAAAACCACCAAACATTTGTGCGTTTGCACCGGTAACTGCGAGAAATTGGAACATTTCATGCAAACATGCATGACAGTAGTCAGGAGAGAACCATGCACACTCCTGACATGTAAGAAGAGATCCTACGGCGGAATGAGGACAATCCAGGCACAAGTACGAGTTGTTGCACATAGCCTTGGTATGAACCACGCCCTCATGTGGAGAGTGTTGCATGAGCAGCAGTTACATCTGTTTCATCGTCAGAGAGTCCAGATATTGCAACCTCAGGATTACCTTCTTCGTGTGCAATTCGTGTGCTGGTTTCTGCAGCACATCAAGGTGCAGTCTGATTTTCTGACTCATGAGCTCTTCTCAGATGAGGCCTCTCACACATGAGAGTGTTTAATGTGCACAGTTCTCATGTTTGGGCACATGAAAATCCACATGCCACAATGCCGCATAGTCATCAACAATGGTTCACCATCAATGTTTCGGTGGGCATTGTCCATGACATTTTGATTGGGTCATACCTGCTGCCTCCCTGACTCAATGGGCAGATTTAACAGGTATTTCTTGAAGAAACGCTGTCAGGACTGCTAGAAGATGTTCCCGTGGCTATCTGCAGACAAATGTGGTGCCAGCACACTTCAGGAATAATGTGCGGGATTATCTGAATGCCACTTTTGGGGGCCAATGGATAGGCGGGGGTGGACCCATTGCCTGGCCACAAAGATCAGTCTATTCAACATGTATCGATTTCTTCCTTTGGGGACACATGAAGAACCTCGTGTACAAGACTCCCATTGACTCAGATGAAGACCTCATCACAAGAATTGCTGTCAATGCTGCAACTGTTCGCGAAATTCAGGAAATCTTTCAACATGTACAGCACTCGATGCTTCAAAGCTGTTATGCATGCAATGCTGTTGCCAGTCACAACTTTGAGCACCTTCTTTAAATAAACATGTTGTTCACACTTGTTTCCATTCATTTACATACCAGCTCCACTGAAATTTCTGTCAGCGCCCTCTAGCATCGAAGGGTTACGTCAGTGGACATACATTCATAGACGGAAAAAGGTTTGTTTTGGTGTTCCCTATCTCCCATAGAAATTTGTACAGAGTTTTGAAATACTCTGTATAATGGAAAATTGCTAAATGCATTTTCAGAAGTTATGCCTACATTTGTCAGCATTATATCCATTGAACTGGATGTTTGTATGTTGTAACATCTGTAGAATTAGCTGGTACACTCAACACAGTAAATGGTATAGTTTGTAAAGAAACACAGTTCATGCAATTTGCAGAGGCCTAGCATATCAGCTGTCAAATAGTAAGTGAGCATCAACTTTCTTTTCAGCTGATACACTCGCCACTACATATTGGAGATGACATCACCAATGGTAACTTTAGTAGTAATATTGGTGATTTAACTGATATTACTATCACAGCTAGCATTGAAAATTGAATTTTTGAAAAAATGGTGAATTTTTTCCAAAATTTTGGTTGATTTGACATGGAATGACCCACAACTGACCATGCCCATATTGCATTTCCAACATATTATAGAAACAGCTGTCATAATGAACAAGCTTGTCTTTATAAGTTATAACATGCATAGCACATCAATAATTAAATATGATGTATGCCAACTGTACGGCTCTTCACATTATCAATTTCAACCAACTAGAAACTATTTTGAAATTCATTTTCATTCTGTTCCTGCATGGTTTGGGCAGTGTTTATTCCAAAATTTCCCTTTGTATGATTAACAGTTGTCCACCTTCAGATAGTCATAGCATTCACTTTAATCATAACCACTCTTTATATCTGTGCAAGTCTAATTGCTAAAAATTCTTTTCCAAAAAGAATATGTAGATCCCACATTATTTTAAGTGAGCCTTACATATTTTGATGTTCTCAAAATATCCCTTCTAAGACAATAGTGTGTCTCAGTTTACTTAACAAAAAAACCTTTCCTTTGATTGCCAAAAGAGTGAATTGCAAATAAAGCCAGCTTAATTAGAATGCAATACAAAAGAATCATAAGAAAGCTCCAGGTTGCAGAATCAAGTAGGAAGTATACCATTTAAAAGAAATTAATAAAATGATGCTAAATGAAAGGACTGCACATTGCTGTTATGATGAAAGCTAAAAATATGAAGGCAATGGTTAAGAGGATAATGTGACAGGGAGATGGCAACACTGACATACGTGAAAAGTTCGAGGATGCAGTATAAACATACCTAGAAATTTTCTTTGGTGTATCACCATCTTCCACATACTCAGATAAACATATTATATATATACTGTATATTAAAAATAATTTATGTAAGCTTCAAATTTTATGTAATTTTATTATTTACACAAATGAGATCTTAAGGGATCAGCAGTACCCTCACTTTTTTATATACTGCTGAAGTGTAGCAAGGACACTGTAAAAACAAGTGGATATCCAAGGCCAATTCATGATCAGAGAAAATGAAAATGCCTTAATATACTATAGTACCTATTTCTTAAAATTATTATTCAGGTTTCTTGAAAGTGCCATGAATAAAAATACATTAAGTTACAATGAGAAAATAAAATTATATAGTTTCCTAAACAAATGCACATAAGCCTTTCTGGCATTATGCATTTATCTCTATGTTTTGAAAGTGCCACAGTAAAGCATAAGTAACAGTAATGTGGTAGTGTTACTATGTCAGTAGTGCTACAGGACCAGATATCTATAGCAAGGAGAATATGTTTCAACTGTCAGGAGAGTTTAACTGTATAAATATCTAATATAAACATTATTTACCTTTGCAGTTCAGATCTAAATCAATTTCCCCTTCTTCCTTAAAATTTAGTAGTTCAGATGTTGACTTTATATCACCAGTACGTGCACTTAAAAGCAACTTTTCTTCTGCTGTTTTTGAAGCTGAAGATGGTTCTGATGTTTCATCCTCTTTTGACATGTTTTCCATCTATGTATCATTCAATTGGATTATTACTTATTAATCTGGAAATTTTTATTTGATTAATAATACATATTGTGTATACACAAATATATTTATATGAAAATAAGATTCAAGCAACTCTTTTCAAATATAGTTCTATTATATATCTGGCATAACAAATTGGGCTTTTCTTAAAATCATGAATGTATTAAAAAGGCTCAGCCCTGTTGGAGTTAATAAAATAATATAAAAAAACAATATTTATTTCCATCCTTATTGAAGGGTGGAAATATTTTGTTCTTCAGTTTTACTGGGTTTTCATTAACTCATGTGGAACCAGTAAATATGATTGCACATAACATTTTGCCAACAATAAATGTTAGATGGGTTACATTAGTGCTAACATTCACCTGTTGAAAGCGAAATCAGTGAATAATTATTGGAATTAAATAATAATTAAATAATTATTGGAAATAATTATTGGAATTTTGAATATTATCACAACTATAAATTAACACATCTATACTGTTGCTCTATCAAGTGAAATGGAACATATAGAGAATTAAAAATACATTCATAATGATTTTGGAAAGTGAAAACGGGGCCAACCATGTATTAAATAACTCTATTTTAAAATTATTTTACCTTCCCTTCCCATGTAATGCAAAATAACACTCAGACAGAACTGACTTCTTTTCTTCTGTTACACTTTTACTTTTGCATACTTTATTTACTATTCTGTTTGTATACCTACAGTTTTATCTCCAAACTGAAGTATACTGATAAAAAGAAGAGAAAAATTTGAGCAATTAGCAATTTTTTATTAGAAATGGCAAAAATTACTAATTGAAGAAATGAACATACTATAGAAATTAACTATCATACCTCAGATCCTCTCCCATGTATCACAACCTAACACAATCATTAAACTACCCTCAAATCATTATATAGTTTTGGGATATACCCTGCCAACCAAAACAATAACCATGAAAGTAATCATAATTCTAAATCACTGAAGCCATAACAGTGAATGTGTGCTCCTTATGTATGCTTGCCATTTTTAAATTTTTAAATTAAAAATTATATTTTTTTTATTTTTACAATCATGAAGAAAGGAATGCAACTGGAATAGCTGTGGAAATTTTAATGGTAACATTTGTTATAAAATTCAGTAATAAATTATCACAGGAAAAGTCCTATAGACAAGAAACACTTGAAAAAATGAGTGGAAAAAAATTGGTTGTCCTCACTGGGATTCAAACCCAGGTCTCCCAGAAGCATGCCCAGCATGCTTCTGGAAAACCGGGCATTACTGGTCTGGATGTTCTGGACCAGTCTGGATATTCTGGATGATCCAGCACTACTAATTAGTTTACATAACACTGTGAGCATGAGCGACAAATATTACTACCATCAAATATGTGGCATTTGGCTGCCCAGCTTCTGATAATAGATGGCACCACTGGTGAATCAAACAGGAAAGCTTATATGTCACTTAGTTGGAGAATTGGTCAGCTCCTTGGTGGTCTAGTGGTTAAGACACCCAGCATGCTTCTGGAGACCTGGGTTCAAATACCAGCCAGGAAAACCATTTTTTTTTCAACTCATTTGTTATAAAATACTGTATAAATTCATGCAATAAATTAATATTATATAGGGTTGATGCAAAAGTAATGGGAAAACACGAGACATGCAATAATTATCGTCCCATGATAAACCAGTGTTATTCAATCAAGAACATAATTACCATTAGTAGATATGACCATGTTCCAATGACCCACAAGTTTGTAGGTGTCATTCCTGTAGAAACTCTTGTCCTTCGTGGCAAAGAAGTCAACAGTGCACTCTTTTGCCTCATCATCATTCCAAAACTTTCTATCAAAAATGAAATTGTTGGGATCAGAACAGATGGAAATCTCAGGGAATTAAATCTAACGAATATGGGGGATGCATTATTTCCCAGCACAATTGCCGCAACTTCTGCTGTGTCTTTAATGCAACATGGGGCATTATGTTGTCCTGATGGAACACAACACCTGTTTACCAACACCAGGTGTTTGGCCATCAATGCTGCACTTAAGCGGTCCAACTCTTACAGTAGACATTCGAGTTGATGGTTTGTTACCAGTTTAAAAGATCATGGTGGATGATATCCCTGCAATCCCACTAGCAACAGAGCATCACTTATGAGAATGTAATTCCAGTTTTGCCATTGACTGGGAAAATTCTCCTGCTTAACACCATGATCTTTTATGGACAATATTATCATAAATGATCTTCTTTCATCCCCTGTAATCATGTAGTCAAGAAAACCTCAGCCTTTTGCTGAGCAAGCAATGAAGCACATGTAGTACATTGATATTAGTGGATATTGAGCCACCTTGTTCTGCTGTGACAACTGTCATGGGATCCAGGGATCCAGTTTTGACACATAACTTAGCTTTTTCAGATGTCAAAGAATTGATTGGTGTTTAGTAACTGTGCCAATTTCTTGGATATCTGATGTGGATTTTTGTTCAGCAGTGCCTTTAAATGATCATCATTCAACTCCACTGATCAGCTGCTTCAGGGTTTTTTTCTGAGCTAAAAGTCACTTGATTGGAACTTGTCATATCACTGACTACAGGTGTTTTTAGAGATGCCTTTGTCCTCATAAGCTAAGCACAGTTTATGCTAACACTCTTGGACACTGACACCAATTCTGAATTCATACAGCATGATGGAACAAATATACACTTCTTGATTGCTATTGTGATATACCTGCTGCCACTTCTACAGACTAAATAAATATAGGTACAGAATGTCATTAGATACTGAAGTTATGCATGTTCTTTTATATTAATTTACAAGACCGCAGTAGATTTTCTGACAATGGTAAACACATGGTTCATGTTTTTCCCCTGTTACTTTTGCAGCAACCCAATACATAACATATAATTTATAACATTCAGTATAAAATAGCATTTAAAACATTTAAAAATCAGATTATTCATTTCCATATTTATATGATTTACTTCCATTTTTTTCCTCTGAAACCGAACAAAAAGATACATTCAAAACCCCTAGCTTACAAATATATCTTTTACAAATAAATGTCAAAGAAAACTAATTGAAAAGCTTAAAAAAATTCTCCAAATCTCACTTTTGAACAACATTTGCGAAATATTTAATGAATTCTGAAGCTAAAATATTTAACAGCAATGCTATTATTAGTTATGGTAGTGAAACTTGGTCCCTTTGTTTTGTAAACAAAGATAACAGGACGCTTGATGTTTTTGATTCTAGATGCTTATGCAGTATATCTTGGGCATTAGGTGATTCAGCTTTGCAAGTTGTTGGGTTGTTTTACCTCTGAATGACAGTTTTTTTTACACACAATAGGCTAAATAGCCAGGTCACAAGGACCCCAAAAGCTCAGAGAAGGTTGGGGGAAGGGATTCACTGGATCAGCTGTTGGGAGACAGATGTTAGTCTCCTGTCAGGGCCCTCCAGCATGTTTTTTAATGTGCCCAGGGTATTGCTCTCCACACACAGAGCCACAGCTTAATGTCCCTTTCCAAATCCATCAGTGTCCACTACTGACCATAGGCAGAGAGAGGATTCTGCAGATATAAATCTCAACACTGACCCAGCTGGAACTTGAACCTGGGAACTGCAGATTATGAGCCTGGGTGCTACCAACTAAGCAACCCCCACCACAGCTTTGCAATGATGAGGTTAGGAAAGGAGTCTGCAATCTCCTTTGAGCAGCATATTGTGTAGAGAGACTCTCCATTGGTTTAGCCATGTTGCCCAAATGCATAACTATAGATTGGCAAATAAGGACTCAGAAAGAGGGGGAGAACTAGGATGGAGTGGGCAGACATCAAAGAAGTGGTCTGCAGTGGTGAGATGCAGCAGATGTAGCTCAGATGTATTTGGAGAACTAAACTGCATAATCTGGTTGGACCTCCATAGCCCATGGCTGATTGAGGAGGAGGATGAATGTTGCTAGCTATAAGAATTTACTTCAAAAGTTATAAGAAATAATTTACTAAAATAAATGTAATGAACGAGCTAACAGAACTCGAATGTTGGCACCTTAGGCTAAGTGTCTAATGTGTCTTATGGGAAATCTGGCCCTGGCTGTTAGGAGACAGATAGTAGCCTCCCATTGAGGCCATCCAGTATGCTATTTAATGTGCACATAGTGCCACAGCTTTATATTCCATCTGATGGACAGTGATCTTTCCAAGTCCATTGGTGTCCCCTTTTGACCAAGGGTAGGGTGGGAGTTTAGCAAAGAGATACCTGAAAAAATTACCTGAAAAAATGACTATAAACGGTCAATACTACACCAACAATGTTTTGCCCAAAATGATTAAGGAGATATAAAAGCAGGGTCCAACAACAGGCATGCCAAGGGTTCTCCTTCATGGCAATACCAGTGTTCACAAAACCAGCAGGTTACAGCCCATCTAGAGCAGGAAAAACTCAAACAGCTAACCCTTCCTTCATATTCACCTGATCTTGCACCATGCAATGGCATTTTGTATGGTGCAAGATCAGTTTCAAAAATGAAAAAGAAACTTGCTGGGAAGCCATTTTTAAGGGTGCAATTGGGTTGTTTTATCTCTGAGCAGCACTTTTTTTGCACAGAATGGGTAAATGGCCAGATCACAAAGACCATGAAAGCTCAGAGAAGGTTGGGGGAGGGGACCCACTGGAACAGCTGTTGGGAGACAGATGGTAGCCTCCAGTCAAGGCCATCCAGTGTGTTCTTTAACGTGCACAGGGTATGGCTTTCCTACACATGGGATCATAATCTCCTGCACATGGAGCCACGGCTTAACATCCATCCGATGGATAGTGGCCTTTCCAAGCCCATTAGTGTCCCCTACTGACAACGGGCAGGGAGTTTTGCGGAGATAAACCTTGATGCTGGCCCAGTTGGGACTTGAATCTGGGAACTGCAGATTATGAGCCTGGCATGCTACCAAACTGAGCCACATGCTGCAAGGGTGCAAGACCTTGCAAAATGCGTTCGCCAGAGTTCTTTTTTAATCCATTTGTACTTGAGGAATTCTTTTAAAAGGAAAATTAATGAAAAGAAAAAAAAAATAGCTTTATATGCATAAGCACTACACTTTAACTGAAGCAGAAAATTAACTGAGTCAGGAACCAGAAGATGACTTTCCAAGACCCAAAAACTTTGGGTAAAAACTGTAGAGGTAGCAAATCTATGTAGGATCTGAAAAATTCCAAGCCTAGAGATGGCAAACTCAAACCTGGAGACTTCAAATCAAACCAAAGAGGGAGTAACTCTATTTCTATTATGTGTACATTTTTCTACTAGGCACTAGAACGTTACCCACAACCTTTGATACTCACATCCACCACAAATATAAATCTACCTACATAGACTGACTATAAAGAAAGACTGCTATGGAGAAAATTATCTCAAAGTCAGACCTCTGTGGCAAGCAGCTGCTTGAGGGGGTATTTATTTATTTATTATATGCATTACCTGTTGGAATTGGGAAGAGTTTATCCAAAAGTTACACTAATTTTTTTTAATCCATTTGTACTTGAGGAATTCTTTTAAAAGAAAAATTAATGAAAAAAAAAGGCTTGATATGCATAAGCACGACACTTTAACTGAAGTAGAATTAACAACTGAGTCAGGAACCAGAAGATGGATTTCCAAAACCCAAAAACTTTGGGTAAAAACTGTAGAGGTAGCAACTCTATATAGGATCCGAAAAATTCCAAGCCTAGAGATTGCAAACTCAAACCTGGAGACTTCAAATCAAACCAAAGAGGGAGTAACTCTATTTCTATTATGTGTACATTTTTCTACTAGGCACTAGAACATTGCCCACAACCTTTGATACTCATATCCACCACAAATATAAAGCATATTCTTAGCTTTTTTTGTGTAATCAAAAAAAGTTTCAAAAATTTTAGCATTTCAGTTACATATCAGATCTTTAGTAGGTGCCATGAAGTAAGAATTTATGTGACACTAAATTTGATGCCATAAACAATGGATTTTTAATCACATGAGTCTTTAGTGAATCATTCAATTTTACGAATAATATTATGTACTATTTATTGCTAATAATATTTTTTGTATAGTGCATATTAAAAGGTTCCATTAATGCCCTTTTGGTACTTTTCGGTTAACAGGGTGTCAGTCATTATTGTGCGCCAATCTTCGTATCCAGTGAATCTGTCATCCGCATTATAAAAAACGCTCCAATTGAGTGGAGGCTAAGTGAAAATGTTTCAGAGGCAACAATCCTAATTATAAAACCAATGGAAATTCTTGAATATCAGTTTATTTTTATTTTAATGGCTTTACTGACATTTTAAACATTTCTCTCCTAATTTTTTTTGCATATATTCTTACAGCAAAATACAATCAATTTGACCACTAAATAGAATTGCAAATGTTTTTAATGGTATTTCCCTAAACATTTCTCTCATAATTTTTTTGCATATATTCTTACAGCAAAATACAATCAATTTGACCACTAAATAGAATTGCAAATGTTTTTAATGGTATTTCCCTGAAGCACCTGCAAGATTTAGGCCACAAGTTTACGAAATAGATTTCAACAAGGTGGGGAAAATAATGAATGTGTATATTAGCATAAACATGTCAAATATGCATAAAAAATCATCCAAAGTGAGTAACTAAAATAAATCATGCACATATGGAAAACCGAAATTTTAAGCTCCCATTATACCTTCCGTAAACAAACAATAAGCATAGTGGGCGTTTTAAACCACTTCATCGCTACTAATATTTTTACTGAAATCCGCTATATATATATACAGAAAAAAAAATTAAAATTCATAATCTTACAAAACAAATAATACTTAGTCAGCTGCGTTGCTTCAAACAAAAACAGATATTTTCACATAACATATATTTGTACTTTTACAACTCATATTATGACATCGCTTAATGCATCAACTAAATACAATGCCATAATGAAAAACACCGCTGTGTGGCAATTGCCACATGCGCAGGTTCAACAAACAAATTCTGCGTTTATCCTCTTCAAAATGGGAACAAATTCGGCCACTTCGATCCAGATGGTAGAAGTTCGGCCTACAAAGCTGACCCTTTACTCAGCTTTGGCCTCTTAACCAAATTAATGTGTATATATCCATAGGAAAGAATATTATGCTATTGAACGGTTCAGTTACTTCACTGAATAGAGAACTTATTATTTAGTGATTGCAAAATATTATTTAGGAGAGATCCGAATTAAATTAAGAATCTAACATCTGAGAAAGCTCTCTCAGATGGTAGAGATCGAAACCATAACCTTAACTTAATCTGTAGCCTTAATTAAACTATTGAATATAACTTTCGACCACAGATATACAGGGGTTTATCAAAATAATGGAAACACCCACGATAACAGGAATAGACGCAATGCGCCGTATGCATATTGCAGGGACGACGTCACCCGTAATGTGAGGTATTTCAGTTACTTCACTGAATAGAGAACTTATTATTTAGTGATTGCAAAATATTATTTAGGAGAGATCCGAATTAAATTAAGAATCTAACATCTGAGAAAGCTCTCTCAGATGGTAGAGATCGAAACCATAACCTTAACTTAATCTGTAGCCTTAATTAAACTATTGAATATAACTTTCGACCACAGATATACAGGGGTTTATCAAAATAATGGAAACACCCACGATAACAGGAATAGACGCAATGCGCCGTATGCATATTGCAGGGACGACGTCACCCGTAATGTGAGGTATATAAAGGGGAGAAGTACGATGTTGGCTATGAGAGAAAATGTGATGTCTTCCAAGCTTCAAAAATAAGTTTTTTCTTCATACTTAGTTTTTTTTAGTGAAATTAAAATTGAAGATCAGCTTCTACATTTTAAAAAAAGAAGAGAAACTGTAAATTTTTTTATTTGATTTTAATTCATTTTTAAGAAAGTCTTTGTTTTGACACCAGTTCTATCACTGCCATTGACTGGACAAGCCCGTTCGTGTCCTTGAACTTTAGCACCAGGTACAAACGTAGCGGACAGCAAAAACAAAGACATTCCTTGACTGAATAAAAAAATAAAATAAATAAATACCCCCTTCAAGCAGCTGCTTGCCACAGAAGAAAACTGACAGACAGGAGCCTGTCAGTTTATATGCCATAGTAGAAGGTCTGAGAGGATGGCAGGACCTCAGCAGAAAAACGACACAAACAGCCATGCCTTACCCGGGGCTCGAACCCAGGTCCCTTAGATCAGTAGCCAAGCTCGCTAACCACTCATCCATGAGACTATTTTAGGGTTAGATAGGTTAAACCACTAAACTTTACAAATAAAGTTACAAAATTACTACAAACAAGTGATATAAAGTTTTCCTAGAAAAGCACGCCGACTTTTCCTGGATCTCCTCTATGAAAATAACTTAAAGAAAAAGAAAAAACGTGACACGACTAAACTCGTATCGTTCCATTATACTATCCCCTGATAATGATTCTACCACGATTTATTTCTCCACCCCGAGTAAGTCTACCCCCCTTACTAATTTTATACATTCCACTCCCATAGAAGAAAATATAAATAACACTGAAAAGTCTACACAATCAGAAATCTGCCAAGAAACAAAACCTACATCATCAGCTCCCAACCATGCGCAAGGATCTAATCGTAGGCAAGAAGGTTATTTTGATCACCCTATAACCATTATTATTCAAGGTCAATATTTAGCTCTATCCTCCCATAGTACCTCGGACTTACAGGCAGAACTTGCAAAACACTTTGAAAAAACAGTAAAAACTCAGTTTACTCAAAATGGTAATATAAAGATTAAAATAATAGAATAAAAAATATTAGAACTGGTAAAAAAGCTAACAGAACTAGTAAATATCCCAGTAACAATCTCATACCTGCTGAAAATGTATAAAGATCACAATGTGCTATACATGGAGTGCCTATCTCCATGGAAGACGAAACAATTCTAAAATCACTTGAAAATCGAAATATAATAAAAGTAAAAAGAATTAAGAAAAAAGTATTTAATAAATTCAACAAAGAAATTTACTACACAGATATAAAAACGATTATTTTAACCTTCAACATGGAGCAAACGATAATTAAAGTAGAGATAGACGGATTTACTTTCTACTTAAGAGAATTTACTTCTAAACCTATCCAATGCGTGATTGGGATACATGGCCATATGGCGACAAATTTAGAAGTAAACTCACTTTCAAAAGGTATGGAGATTCACATAAAACAAGGAAATTGCCATTCTGAATTGCCTATGCTGCCCAAATTGTGGACGTAGACACCCAGTCACATACAAAGGTTGTGAAGAAAAAATAAAGGCTTTGGAAATTAGAAAAATCCAACTGAGAGAAAACATACCCTGGGCACAGGCAGCCAAAAATTTGAAACAAAAACCAACAAATGGGACAACTATAGATCATAGAACACAGTCTATCAGTAACAAAGCACCTATGAATACAGAATATAACGCCCCCCCCCCCCCCCCCCCCCCCCCCCCAGGGCCATGATAACTACCACACAGAAAACGAGGAAGTTTAGACCACTTAACAAGAAGGAAATAGAAGAAATGGAAAAAACAAAGAATTATAGGTACAATAGAAATTATACCGAACAACCATGTAGTCAACCTACTAATAATAAAATTAAAATAAACACCCATATAAAGAATATACTGAAACCCATAAATAATAATAATAACACGGAAAAAGGACCGCAAAACAGCACATTAAATAGATTTGTAGAAGTGCAACAAGAGATCAGGCTCATCATAGTAAAGAACTTTAAGGAGCAATTAGCAACCTACATACAGAATGCTCTCGAAGAAAGAACTATTCTCACCTCAAACCCAGGAAACAATTCTACGGAAGCTACTACTAATATAACTGACGGAAATAGTCTACTATTGGCAAATATGTAGCTATCTTTCTAGTTCTATAAATTTGTTTTTCTGCCTATATTTTTTTCTGGCAAAAAACACTTTTTGCCTATGCACATTCAAAATAAAGAATTTTCCTCCGCCATCCTACAATGGAACGAGCGGGGATGAAACAACAAAAACGAAGGAATTAATTATCTTTTGAAGTCATACGATTTGTCCGCCATAACCATACAGGAATGTTTCTTAAATGAAAAGAACAAAAACATATCAAATCCCAAATTATGTTTATTACAAACGGAAAAAAATGCGAACAGCAAAGGAACGGGAATATTTATAAAAAGATACTTCCCATAAACTGAAATAGAACTGCCCAAATTCGAAAATAGACTAGAGGTGGTAGTAGTATGTACTAAAATTGGACGACAAAGATTGTCCATATTATGGATATATAATTCAGGTGATACTATCCAACTATAATATTCCATTAACTTATAGAAGCATGCCCAACACCAATAATCATTTGTGGCAACTTTAACGCTCATCACGAAATGTGGGGCTGCAAAACTACATCCCCTAAAGACAAAGTTAAAGAAAATATTTTAGAAGAAAAAAAACACTAATCCTCCTCAACGGATAGATCTAGGGCATTTTACAGACCGAATGTAACACAATCCACTTTAGATCTTACAATGATATCACCTGATTTAGCCCATCTATTAGCCTGGAAAGTTCTTCGGATTGCGTGGGAAGCGATCACAAACCCATTATAACAGACGGCTTTGCACCTTTCAATAACGAAATGACAGACAAAAAAATAATTGACTGGAGACTTTTTTCAGAAATAATACAACAGGACTTACAAGATAACACAGATTCTAATGGCAGATCAATGAAAACCTTTAATAACCATATTGATAAAGCCTTTAATGAAAGTAGAATAAAAGAAATAAAGAAACAATACTCGGCCATCTATGGTATATATATATATATAAGAAAAGTAATAACAATAAGATGCAGAATAGAGAGAAAAGCGATAAGAACTCTAGCCCTAACTGATATCATCTAATATAAAAAAAATAGTCGCAGCCACTAAAAGAAAACTTAAAAAAACTAGACAAAACAATGGAAAAATATCTGCTCCAGTATAAACATCTTTACTCCCCTCACAAAAGCCCAAAAGCCCTTGGAAACTCAGAAAAAATATAAATAAACCCATCGAACAATTTCACCCCTGGAAATCAATCTTACTAAAACAAAACAAGACAGAAGATGAATTAGTTAACTGCTTGCACACCAATTCCTAAAATATAATAATAATAATAATAACCATAACAAAAAAAATAAAGAAATAAAAACGATCCACACCAAAACGGAAGCATATTAGAAGCGAAAGAAATCTGCAGTGGAAATCGAAAAACCTTTCACTTTAAGAGAAATAAAATGTGTCAACAAGATTCAAACGCCAAAGCTGCACCAGACCAAATATCCACCTAGCCTTAAAAAATTTATTTCCTAAAGCAGTTAACAACCTGCTAAATCATCCACTTTCACTGGGAAAATAACATCTTTCCAGACTCATGGAACGAAAGTTATGATTCCACTCATCAAACCTAATAAAAATAAAGAAGATATAAAATCCTACTGTCCTATCACACTAAGCAATACAACATTAAAAATCACAGAAAAAATGTTTAAAATAGATTAGAAGGGCACCTCCAAAAGAATGATATAACGCATAACTGCCAGACTGCATTCCAACCCAATAAATCTGCTCTAGATAGCATAATCGACCTCACAATTGATATGCAAAGTAGCATCTTTTACAATAAAGCCACAATAGCAGTTCCCATGAGTTATTATGATCAAGTTAAAAAAAATTGGTCTTCAAAAAATGCTGCAAATTTTATAAAAAATTGAATTGCAAACATAAGAATAAAAATAAAATTAAACAATATTCTATCTCAAGAAAAGAAGGTGGAGTTGAGTATACCTCAACGATACACAATTTCACCGCTGATATTTAATATTCATCTCTCTGAACTAAATAAATCCCAGAAATGTAAATGCCTTTGCTTGCAATGTGGAAGTAGGGCACAAGCACCCACTTCCACATTGCAGAGGAAAAAATGCAACCTGCGCTAAATACCATCATTTCCTATTGTGACCATTGGGAACTGACCGTCTCTACAGAAAAGACAATAACTATGGCCTTTACAAAAAAAAAATACCTAACATTAGACTATATATATATAAAGGATAAAAATATTAAACAGAAAACCGAATGCAAATTTTTAGTAATTTTCCTGGACTTAAAATTTGATTGCAAAAAACAGATTAAAAATACGATTGATCATGGCAATAAAACAATAAACCTGCTAAGATGTATAGCAGGCGATGAAATACTAACCTACCATGTATTAATCAGATCCAGAATTGTTTATGGCTCTCTCACCATTGATACTGCAGTAGATAAACTTGAGATACTACAGAGCAAGGCACTTCGTATTTGCATAGACCTAGATGATGGGTGCCAACCACACCCATCATCTTCCTATGGGCTGAGGCTAATATAACACCTCTCTACATGTTCATAAATTATATAATGATGAGCAATTTCATCAAGGGCTACAAAAAATAAAGAAAAGAGTCTTTAAAAAAATCAAAAACGGATCAAAGAAAATAAAAATCATAAATACTATAAAAAATAGCAAAATATCAAAAGTTATCAATTTCACAAACCAACAAGAAAACTACACCAATATCCCACCAATATTGACATGGGAGTCACCCATAACAAATGAAAACAATATAAAGCTCATAAATAAACTTCATCAACCGGGAAACAACATGAACAGAAACACCATATAAGAAAAGATTACCAAGATCGAAAATAACCATCTGATCATATTTACAGACGAATCACAAAAAAAAAATCCTATATCAAACACAGCTGGATATTCATAGAAGATTATTAGCGGATAAAAAGCAAATAATGCCCATTAGATTAATGAAATAACTTATACTCCAACACGAAGTAATTACTTAACAATCAAATGCAAACTACAGGTTATAGATTTCTAACAAATCATAGAACAAAAAAGTCAAAACAATATTTTAGTAGCAATCAACGACTAAAAATAACGAAAACGATCAATTCCAATGACACTATACAAAAATACTTATTACCCAATATCACTACAAACTAACCTAGTAAAGATGAGAAAAATATATATGGAAATCACATAAGATAATTTCTCCCTACCCAACGTATTGCACAACAGGCATGAAAAGGAAATAAAAATTGGGCATTATCTTCGAATTCTTTCGATCTGCAAAACTACTATACACAATATAGAAATATGAAGTGAAAAAAAGACAAACAACGTGATATCCAGCTAAAAGATCAACACATCAAAATAAGCTAAAAAGTGAAACAGAAATAGGCCACACAAAGGGCTAACATATGATGATTAAAAAAAAAAGATGTTGGCTATCATGTAGTAGTGCCACAGGCGCAGGAGAAACAGCTGTTGAGGTGTAATTGTCGACAATATCAGATCTCAGTGACCTCCAAAAAGGCAAATCTTGCAGGAGCTTCAGTAACCAGAACGGAGGAAACAGCAGGTGTAACACGATGTATGGAAGATTATGACAACCTAAATATATAAATTTCAAAAACGACAGGGCGTTGCCACGAAACGTGCAAATTGTAGACACCATACGAAGTTGTCAGATAGGATAGGCAAAAGTTGGCATGGATCATACAACAGACGCACAAAACCATGGCACCGCAAATAGCAGCAGAGTTGAGCACCAGTCGGAATGATCCTGTTTCTGTCATAACAATTCGTTGGGAACTTCATCGAGGTGGTATTTATGGCCATGCTGCAATCCACAAACCTCTGATTACCAACAGCAATGCAACAAAACTGTAAGATGGTGCAAAGCACATAAAAACTGTGATGCTAAAGATTGGCAATATGTCATCTGGTCTGACGAATCACGCTACAGATTGTTTCCCACCACTGGTAGAGTGTACGTCTAGTAAAAATCTGCAGAAGCGTACCACCCCAACAGTTTGGTTCCGACTGTGCAGCATGGAGGTGGATCCCTAATACTGTGGGGTGCCATATCATGGCATTTCTTCGGGCCATTAGTTTTTCTGAAGGGTCGTGTCACATCCACAAGCTACGAATCCATTCTCGGGGGCTACCTGCACCCCGATGTTGTGGGTATTGTTCCCTAATGACCATCCCTGGTTTCAAGTGAATAATACACCCATTCATTGTGCGAAACGTCTCAAGTTGTGGTTTGCAGAGCATGAAGATGAGTTACAGTAGCTACCCTGGCCACCTCAATCTCCAGACCTCAATATTATTGAACATTTGTGGAAGTATCTGGAGCGCAAGGTCATATCACACTTTTCACCTCCAGCATCACTTGCACAGTTGGGCCATATTTTACAGAAAGAATGGTCCCACATTCCCTTACCATACGTACATGACTTGTGTAAGTCTATTCCACGTCGAATTGCGTCTGTTCTGAAAACCCGAGGTGGACCTACAGTTTATTATTAAAATGTTCTCTACAAATAGTACATGTTTCCGTTTGTTTGTTTTTTTAAGAAACCCTTGCAGTTTACTATTTTTAAAGAAATCAATTTCCTTCATGCATAAGAATTCAAACAAGTTAGATGCCACAATAAATTGTCAGTAATTCCAGCAGATATAAAATGCAGTCAAATTTAAATCATTATTTAAATAACCTTTGAACTTCCATTACAGTAATAAAAACTCACATTTAATATATTGTAACGAAAGTGAGTTTGGTAATTTGCTTAGAATAGCTTACTGATGTTTTCAGTGGGATTATGGTAAGTTTGAATTATGGTAAATAAGTGTATTTGAAAGAAGTAAACATGGTTAAAGAAGATCTTGCACTGGTTATCATTAGTTATGGAATTAGGAAAAAATTTTGTAACGAATTCATTATTGCTGTAAAATACCGTTATTTAAATGCTTAGTCTACGGACCTCTGTGCTGTCTTGAGAGTTGATGGGTACTTGGATATGATGTAGCATTGCGCACTGATACTGTTGCCTGAGCTATGTTTCAAATGCTATTTTGTAAATTTGTGTTCATTGTCCGTAATGACACGAAAATTTATATTTTAAAAAACATTTATTCCAGAATTTCGCTAATAAGGCTTAGTGATTGGATTACTTAGTCTAAGTGGTTTTCTGAACTGCAGGAAGAACTGTCTTGTTCACGAATCTGCATTGTTTGGAGTAGTTGTCTCTGAGTGTATTATTCTCATATGATGATCAAATAAGGCAGCTCTGTTCCACAATCAAAACCACCAAGGCTAAATAATTCTATCTCTAGGACTTATTAAGGATTTTTTAAAATAAATTATAGCTTTGGGTTGGGTTGTTTTACCTCTGAGCAGACAATTTTCACAAAGACCCTCAAGGCTTAGAGAAGGTTGGCCATCCAGCGTGTTCTTTAACATGCACAGGTTATGGCTGTCCTTCAAATGGGTCCATGGTTCAAAGTCTCATCATAAGGACAGCAGCCTTCCCAAACCCAAAAACCAAATAAGGACAGCAGTGTTCCCAAATGACTGTGGGCAGGGCGGGAAATTTTGTGGAGATAAATCTCAACACTCACCCAATTGGGACTCGAACCCAGGAACTGCAGATTATAAACCTGGCATGCTACCGACTGACCACCCCCATCTCTTAAATTATAGCAATGTCTAAATGCTCTTTAAGTAATTTCATACAACTAATGTAAATTTGCAGACTTCCATTGCTAATATTACTAACTCAACCAAATATATTAACTATGCAAACCTGGATGAACCATATCCATTTGCTTACACCAACTGAAATCCTAGGCAGCAGCAGTGTTCAATTTCTTAAAATTTCAAAGTCATATTTAAAACAGGTTTATTTTTAGAACAATGAAAAATATTTTGACAAAAGATGAGGTGGTGGAAGCAGGAAATAGCTATACAGGACGGACAATTCAGATTAACTAACTCTATTGTGCAGAAGTTCATTAGTCTAGTATTAATAGCAAATTTCACTTTCAGGTTCAATGCATACGTAACATACAAAATCCTAATGCAGCCATGGACTACTGAGGTTCAACCAGAGTGTGCAATTTAGTTCTATAAACATGTATGTCCTTAGCTACAGCTGCTACATCAGGCCACTGTAGACCCTCTTTTTGAGGCCTTCAGACGCACTTTTCATAACCATATTTGCTAATTTGTAGTTATTCGTATGTAGAACATGGCCACCAATAGACTACTTAAGGCCAAAATCTTCCTCTTGCAGAGAATTCCTTATAACATAATCGATAACCAAACTGCGAAGAAAATGAGAAAAAAATGCATCTTTGTCGAACACAGAAGCAATGCTAAACCAATTTCTACAAGCTTCACCAACTCTCACACATGATTCAGGGTTATTATAGAGAGCTTTCATTATGTTAATTAACTAGTCTAGTATGCCACACGATCTCACAATTAACCACAAATTATGGCAATTAGGTCAAAAGCCTTTTATAAAACTAATAACCAAAGGTTTATGAAAATCTACATTTGTCAAGAATCTCCCCAAGTGAAAAAAATCTGATCTACACCACCCCCCTACCACTTTTGAATCCACACTACTCATAATGCGATAGTCCATCAACCAGATTCTTAATTCTATTAAGCACAATTAAACATAGAACGTTACCTGGAACAAGTAAAAAATTGGGGCAAGTTGGCAAAATCTAGGGAAGTTGCCAAATTCGAAGCAACTTGGTAAAATATAGGCGAGTATTGAAAACTGGGCTTGTTTTGTGCCATTAAGGAGAGTCAGTAAAATTTGAAGTGACTTGGCAAATTCAGGGAAGACGTAAAAATATTGATTTTTTCTGTAAAATTATGGCGAGTTGGCAAAATTCATAGCCACTTGGTAAAATACAGGCGAGTTGTGAATTAAAGAATTTTAAAAATACTTATCTTCCTTTATGGCCCTCAAAATTAGAAAATAAACCTAAAGCATATCAATGGTGCAAATCAGTCACCTAGATCGTAATACACTGAAGTGCCATTGAATTAGGGATAGCAACCTAGTAACGTGTTGGACCCCCTCTGGCCCTGATAACTGCCGCCACACGACGAGGCAAGGACTCCACAAGCTTTTGCAAATGTTCCACAGGTATAGCGACCCATGCATCATCCAGAGCTGTCCAGAATTCTCTCAAGGTCGTCGCCGATGGGACACGGGCCTGAACACTCTGCTCGACGGTATCCCAAAGTTTTTCGATGTGTTTTTAAATCTGGGCCTCTAGGTGGGCAATTCATTATTTCAAAGTCAGCAGAATGCTCCTGCAGCCATGCAGTAGCGAACCTGGACCTGTGAGATGAACAAATTGATCTCTATGTTGCGATCTTGTGCAACCACGGCAATTCCCGGTTCCGCCTGACAGCACTACCTGGTTTAAGAAAAGCCATGACTATCTAGAGCCGGGGGCAAGGAATACGCCCTATAGGCGCACCTCAACCCCGGCCTCACATGGCAGCAGTCCTATAGAAGGAAAGCTGACCACCGGAAGAAACCTAACTTTAATCTATTCCCCGGTTTGCAAATGTGCAAGGATATAAAGATCCAAGCTCGATCGGCACCCGGGGTGGAGACTCTTAGTAAGACCCAGACTTTTTGGACAGCTCGTGCCTACTAGGCCGAGGGAAACCTTTCGGCAGAGCCGTCGAACTGACCACCCAAGGTCCCTGAAAGGTGAGGTCTCCGACGGCGTCACCACCCGACCGGCAATCAAGCCGGCCAGCAGCGTCTTCAACCTCGGTTGGCCTTGGCCATGTCCAACCGGCGACCAACCCGGTCGGCACAGCCTTCAGCAGGGTTGCTGGGCCCTAGGCCCCCCCACCACGACAAGGTGGTCCCCTATTGGGGGGGTGTGAGATGAACAGTTGTCTTGCTGGTAGATGCCATCTTGCTGGTAGACGCCATCTCCATTGGGATGCATGATGGTCATAAATGGGTGTAAATGGTCAGCCATGAGTTCTACGTACTGGGATGCATTGAGAGTATCAGTACATGTACCAAAGGTCCTATAGACCAACTGAAGACAATGAGCCACCACCAACTTGTACTGTTTTGACCTGACATGCAGGATCCATGGCTTCATGGAGTCTCCCATCGGCGTGATGAAGTTGAAATCGGGATTCATCATTCCAGGATATCCATTGCCAATTTTCGATGGTCCAGTTTCGATGTCCTTTAGCCCAGTGTCGTGCCCTTAGAAGTGGGACTCTTATAGGTCAGCAGCTCCCAAAGTGAAGACGATGAAGTGAGCATTGCACGGTCCATGCACCGACTTCAGATGGGTAATTTCAGATAATGTCTGGCCCCTATCGGTCCATACGATGCAGGTCAGATGGCGAAGCCCACGATCATTCAAGGCTTGTTGTCCTTTGCAGTTTGCTGGGTGCTTCTTTTTTTGCTAGAATTTTCATATTCCCGGAACACTCTGGAAACTGTCATACAAGAAAATCCAAGTTCGTAGACAATTTCAGAGATCGAGTGTCCCATCCGTTGGGCACCTACCACCTGTCAAATGCATCTAAATCCTGCACTTTTCCCATTATGTTTCTCATGACGAATGTTTGGGGAAGCCAAAGCTGATAACTATATATGAGCTCTGGCTGGGCAAGTGTAGAGATTATTCTCTGCCAAATTCCCCACCCTGCCTACAGGGAATAGGGGTCACTGTTGGGCTTGAAAAGGCCGCCACCCGTCGGATGGGACGTTAAAGAACATGCTGGATGGCCTTGACGGGAGGCAGACACCCTTTTTCCAACAGCTGTCCAGTGGGTCCCTTCACCCAACCATCCACGAAACTATGAGCTTCGAACTTGGACATCTGTCCCAAATAACTGATATTTAAGAAGCGAATATCAGTATTTTAAAATTAAAAGAGCTCAAATTTACCCCTTAAAATTGGTAGACTTTCGGCAAAATTCATGTACAGAGTTGCAGTAAAAATTAGACCATAATGCTACCTAACCATATTGGCAATAAATCATCGGCACGGTTCAAAATTCAAAAGTTCCATAATTAGAGATATGAACTGATTGATTTCCATAATATGAAACTAATGTAGACGATAGGTACTCTCCCAGCTGCTCCGCAGCCTTAATGTCAGCATTCTGATAGGTATCATCCTGCACACAAGGCTCAAAATTCGAAAGTACCAAAATTAGAGATATGAATGAACAGAAGATTTCGATAATACATAAGTAATGCAGACGATAGGCCTCAACCAGCATACAAAGGTGGCTTTTGGTGCCATCCATAAGATGTAGTACTGTCCTGTATAGTGGAACGTCGGATGGCATCATTCAATCATATTCAAGTTATATATGACCAGAGTTTAAGTCACACATGCGCGTAAATGTGGGACTTGCAGTACTGAATTTGGATAACGTCTCCTATCCCCAATTCAATGGCACTTCAGTGTATTCACTTCCAAAGAAAATATGAGGCAAGCAATCTTGTTGTGTAGGTGAATCGGGAAAGTGATTGCACCATTAATATGCTTAAGTTTATTTTTACTTTTTAGGGCCATTTAGAAAAATATGTATTTTTTAAAAAATTTTAATTTATATTTTGTCACTAAAAACACCTACCATCAAAAACTTTCATTTGGTATAAATATCGACCACATTTTCCCTCCCTTTTGGAGTCATGTTTAAGCTAATCCATTTATATTGGAGACGTCACAAGCTTTAATTTGAGATATGAATCGTTAAGGTCAAACTCCTCGAAAATCCGCCCTCCCTTTTTTATCTGGGGGGAATAGTGGGGACAAGGTTAATGGTTTACGACTATCATTATACGAGTTTTCATTTGACATCTAACTCGTAGCTCTAGGCCCTCGCATTCGCAAGGTATAGTAGAACAACTTTCACAGTTCCCATTTTAGGGGGGAAGAATGCATGGGGGTGTCAACATTTTATAGTCTATGACACTCACCACAAGGTTTCATCTGATACATAACTTGTTACTTTCAGCACTCGCTTGCAGGAGATATAGAAGGGATAATCGTTTTCATATCCCCTCCTTTCGGGTGAGGTATGAAAGCAGCGAGGTCAGAGTTGGCCTATGACATTCGCCACGTCAAAAGCTTTCGCTTGACACATAGCTTGTCATTTTCAGCACACGCATTCAGGAGATATAGGGGTACAATCATTTTCGTATTTCCCCCATTTGTTAGAGTGTAAGAGAGAATGGGTCAACGTTTCGTAGACTATGACATTTCCCGCGTTAGAAGAACTCATTTTACTAATAAGTTGTTACTTCGGTTCTCCCGTTCTGGAGATATTAGGGAAGAATTGCTTTCATATTTCCCCCTTTTTTAGGTAGGGAAGAAAGCATTGGGGGTCAATGTTTTATAGACTATGACACTCCTAGGCTCACAATATTTTATATTATTTTTTATTGACTATATATAACTTATAATACACTTAATAATAAATAAATAATGCTTATACAAAATAATGATTTAAAATAAAATCCACAATTCGGTATGAACAAAATATACAACTAATATAAATAAATCCATGTAAAATATTTATTGTGAAATGAAATGCATTAAAATAGAAGCCATATAAGAACAACCAATGAGTTTTATGCTCTTACAGGTTGTCAAATTAAATTAATAGTTTTTAACGATATGCATTTTTATAATACAGAATTAAAGGTTTAAGAGTGGAAAAATTAATAATTTTAGATTTATTCATTAATGACATGAAATAAGGTAAGTCATTTAACAATGAAATAAAGACTCAATATTGTTTATATGTAATAATCTTTGCTTAATTTTTATTTTAACTATATTTTCATTTTTTTTCTTCCCTTATATTTTTCGGTAATTTATTAAAATTTCGTGGAGCTAGAATCATGAAATGTTTAAGGATAATTTCTTTTCTTGAAAAAGGTACATAATAAAGTCTTCCATTTCTAAGATTCATTTTTGTATGTTGTAATTTTAAGAAATCTGGGTTTTTAAACACAAACATAAGGATTTTATATATATAAAATTGTCTTAAATTCAAAAATCATATTATTTAAATTCGTAATATTGTTATTCATAATAACCTTCAGAATTCTGTTTTGTAATGTTATTAATTTATTTAAAGAATTAAAATATGTTCCTCCCCAACTAATTAAACAGTATTGTAAAGTAGATTGAATCCATGAATAATAAAGAGTTATTAGAAAGGAAGGACCTACAATTTTATTTAGATGATATATTCTAATTAGGAAATATCTTAAACGTTTTGCAATTATATTTTGACTATTTAACTTCAAATTATTATCAATAATAATCCCCAAATATTTGCATGTTTTAATTTGTTTAATTTCTGCACATGTACATACAATATTATTATCACAAGTAAATCTGTGTGATTTTTATCTTTGAAATCTCTTGTTAGTGAGCTGAAATACATTGGATACGATTTTTCGATATTTAATGTAAGATGATTTTGATGAAACCATAACTGAATTTTTTCTTAAATCATGAGATATAGTCGATTTCAATTCTCCAAAATTATTACTTCTATATACTATAGCAGTATCATCAGCATAGGATATGGGATATCCTTTTAAGTTATTAAAAAAGAAATCATTGAAATAAATCAGGTATAAAATAGGTTCTAAAACTGAGCCCTGAGGCATTCCTTTAGTAAGCAATAAGGGTGAACTTTTTGTATTTTTTTATGTCTATAATTTGTTTTTTATCTGTAATATATAACCTGAACCATTTTAGCGTATTTCCTCTAACACCAATGTAATTAAGTTTCTGCAATAAGATATCATGATTTACAGTATCAAATGCTTTTGCATGGTCTAAAAAAATTACCATAGTTTTTTGAGAATTATTTATACCATGTAAAAAGTAGTGGTCATTTCTAGTACTGCATGATCCTTGAAAAAATAGTAATATAGAGATTGGACTATAATTATTTGAAATATTTTTATCACCTTTTTTATATATAGGCTTTACAATAGCAGTTTTCAATTGGTTTATAAAAATACCAAAATTAAACGATATATTTATGATTTGAGTTAAAAATGTTGCATGGTATTTATTAATGATTTCTAATATTTTGGGACTTATATTATCAAATCTATAAGCTTTATTTTCATCTGAATTGTTTATAATATCATTCAATTCAGTTTCATCTGTCTTTTTTAAAAACATGGAGTTTTTTTTATTTAAGATAGAGGGATAAATTATGAAAGTTAATACTTGTGTCATTATTATAATTATTAACATTAATGAAATGATAATTAAAGTCATTAGTTAATTTTACTACAGCAGTATACAATGGTAGCGTTGAATCAGAAGTTTTTTCATTCAAAATTTTCTTCACACATTTTCATTGTTTTCTTGTATCTTTTTTTACATTTTTAAATTCAGTTTCATATTTATTTTTTAAATTTCTTACTTTTGAAACTATGTTATTTCTAATTGTTTTATAATCATCATTATATTGCAATATAAATGGATATTTTATTTGTCTTAAAAATGCTTTTTCTCTTTTTTTAATCAAAATAATTATTTCATTAGTTATCCAAGGATTACCATTGATTTTTATGTTTCTATTATCAATATCATGAGTTTGTGTGCTGTTTAATATTGCATTATTAACTAACTGTATAAAAGTTTGATATATATCATTAATATTGGAATTTTCAATTTCATCTAATTTAAAATTTAAATATTTTATCTTAAATTCCAACTGTTTAAAATTGATACTAGTTCTTTGAGTCATTTCATGTTTCTGTTCCATTTTCGTATTAGGTTTAAGAATTTTTAAATTTAAAGTATAGTGATCTGTTATATCATTTAGAAATAGTGCACATTTGTAATCATATATTTTACTTTCTCTAATAAAGATATGATCAATGCAACTTTTAAAATGATTATAAATTTTTGTATAGTCGTTTATGAAAGATTCAAATCCATTTGCTGATAATATATTGAAATATTCATTAGTATTATTGTTATCATTACTTATATCAATATTGATATCTCCAATAAATAAACATTTTTTGCATTATAATTTAATTTAATTAAATTTTAACAAGCTATCATTTGACACATAAATCATTAAGTTTTATCGCGTTCGAAAGATAAGGTGGAACATCTTTTTTGTCCTATCCACAAAGCGACAAATGTTAAAGCCAAAAGAAAGAAAAAGAAAGGTTAAAGTGGTATTGGTTTTGTGAAATTCGTTACTGTTGGCGCAATCGAAAAAAATTTGTCAAATCCAGAGCAGTTAGCAAAATTTGTAACCAATTCGTAAAGTATGGATAGTTGTGAAGAATGTGATGTTTTGTGAAATGAAGGAAAGTATGTAGAATTTGGAAAACGTAGGAAAGGGAATAAAATAAGTTTTTTATTTGCATTGACGAGGAACTTGGCAAAAACCAAAAATCGATGGTAAGTTGCACTGAACGAAAAGCAAGATACGTTAGTGCCAGTAGATACCTAATTAAATTACCGCAAAATTCTTATTTTTTAAGTTGGCAAACTTTTGTTCTCTCCCCACAATCAAAGTCCCTTTGCTACGCCCCTGTAACCACTATTATCTTTTACAAATTGTTCTTTTTTCCTGCAGTGTTAAGTTGTAAAATATACCCTGCCCTGCTTATTACTGTCAATATTGTTATGAATTTATACAGATGAAAACTAAGCATAAATTCTAAAGTATATTTACCAAACCGAAGTATGAATGAAGTAATTTATTACAAACGCACAAAATCATGCAAATAAAACAATCTTATCTAAACATAAGTATTTCTCTTCCTCTTGGTATAAAGTCAAACCATAAAAAGAACGTTTTACTATGTTTAACTAATTTAAATGTTTGAACTACAGTGCTATCAATATTCATTTCTTATGATAAAATAGAACCTATAACCTTGTAACATTCAACAAACAAACCAATTTATATTGAATTGCATTTGTGATGCAAGGCTATCTTAACAATGATCTAACATTGATCTCCCCTTTTTTTCCCTACTTCTTTTTACCAAATAACAAACTTCAATGATTCCCTTTCACCACCGGAACCAGGCTTCATCCCACAGAACCGAAATCTCCATAAGATATCTAAGACGACCCATAGATATCTACTGGTCATCTTAGAAAGCTTAGGGATATTATATGGAGATTGCGGTTTTAAGGATCTTGAATCAAATAAGAGCAGTCTTTTTACATAGCATCACACAACACTATATCCTTCTTCCTTTACTACTCCACTATACCTTTCGTTTTTTCTTCCACAATTCATATTATTCAAAGCGTCTCTCCGTTCTCATCAGTTGATAACGCAATTGAAACGCTGAAGCATTCACTAGGTTTCATGACACATCTACCATAAGTTCATTGTAGCACGTTTATCTGTGGTGACAATACTTTAACCCTTTCGCTACCGTTCCGGCCGTACCGGCCGAATCCCTTTCGCTACCGTACCGGAACGTCGGCCGGGAGAACGTAGTTGAACGGGTGAACTCTTCCTCCCCTCTTTGTGCATCTCCCGCTCAGAGGGTTCAAACGACCATCAATTAACGTTTAAATGACAAACTGCCTGCATCCCTCCAGGCAACAGGGGGTCTCTAAAGGCAACCAGGCAACAGGACAACTCTCCAGGCAACAGGAGTCGACTGCAGAATGTGGTGTGTTTATTTCCTTTTTGAAACTTGTATTTCAACAAAAAGCAAAGGAAACATGGAATAATTCTTTTGGATTTGAAGGGGAGATCAAAAAGTCTTAGGACTGAATAATAAATTCATGCATTAATAGTTTCTCAACAGAAAGTAGAAACAGTTGAAATATTAAATGTTTGATCAAGAGGGAATCAAATTCACAACTCTACAATTTCTTAAAAGCGCTTTTTATAGAAAAATGTGATTATTGGCAATCATATTTGAAGATCTGACTGCGGTCTGCCTAAATACCTGCTTTTGATATTTTTAATATTTAATGAGTTATAGAATCTGGAATATTTAACATTTACTTACCTTGTTAAACAAAATCATTCAAAATTCATATACTGTTCAATCGTTAGATCTTCTACTGTGGCATATAAACTGACAGGCTCCTGTCAGACCTCTGTGGCAAGCAGCTGCTTGAGGGGGTATTATTTTTTACAGAATGTTTCTTTTTCATTTTAATATGTTGCAATAATTTTTCAGGTTTTAATTGAGTACATTTTCCAGCTTACAAAATTATTTGGATACTGAACAATTATTTGTGAATAATTCTACATTTAAAGATATTTGATAGAGACCTCAAGTATAACTATAGTCATATTTTGTCCATATTAATATTACTTAAGATGTTACTGATATCTGAATATGACCCCATATTCAAATAACATGAAACGTTTTTTCTGTTCAGTACCTACGTATAGATATAATGTTTAGACAACAATATAAAAGAAATTCCACATTTTATTAACAGAATGTTAACTTTTGAAGCTTTCTAACTTGAAATATTAAACTTTATGGTAAAATGCTACAACAAAACAAAAAAGAAGATCTACATTTAGTGGAGCTAATTCTTAAAATTCAATAATATTCTCTTATTATTTAAGGAATTTCGTATGCTGGAATATTTAATAGAAACAATGCGTAAGGAACTTATACATATATACACTGCACGATATTGAAATTGCCCTAACCAGAAGGAGTGAGGGAATAGGGGTGAAATGTAGCACACACATAGCAATATATATTGGCATACCATGATCTAATTTGCAACCACTTACAGTGGTTAGAAGATGAGATCATGCAACACAATGTGACTGCTTCAGTAGGTGGTTGCACGCCGTGAACGGCAATACAGGCAGCAATACGGCGTGGCATGGAGTCATACAGTCGACGGATATGGTCCTGAGGAATTGCACACCAAGCAGCGTTGACTTGCTCTCATAATTTATCGAGATTTTGCGCCAGCCGCTGAGAGGTTTGCAAACGTCGTCCAATGTGGTCCCACAGATTTTCTCTTGGGGATATATCTGGAGATCGTGTTGGCCACGGTAATACTTGAACATGTTGTAAACATTGTCTGGAGATCGTAGCAGTGTACACAGGCTTTGTCATGCTGGAAAATGGGCTGCTGCCTGCCTCCCAAGAACGGTAACAAAACGGGCTGCTGCATGCTCCCAGGAACGATAACGAAACGGCTTGCAGAACCGTGATAACATATCATGCAGCTGTCAGTGTTCCCGTGATGCGGATAAGAGGTGACCTGCTATCATATCCAACAGCATCCCATGCCATTATGTCTGGCTGACGGGTGGTGTGCCAGTCACGAACAAAAGCTGGATCCATCCTCTTGCCATACATGGACCCATCGATAGTCAGTTCCCAGACAAAAATGGGATTCTTCACTAAACACAACAGTGTTCAATTCTTGGCCCAGTTCGCACGACTTCGACACCAAGCCAGACGAGCACTGCGATGGTTTACAGTCAATGGCAGTGGACGTAATGGTTGCCTAGAGAACAGGTGTGCCTCATGTAACCTTCGGTTTACCATTCAGGTGGTTGTGGGGACATCCATGGTTGCTGACACATCTGTCGAATATCGCCTGCAGTGCTCTGGGGTGACGAACGAGCATGTCGAACAATGTGCCTATCAAGCAGGGCTGACGTCTGTCAGATGGTACCACTCCCTCTGTGACACATGGTAGAACCTTCATTTCGCCACTGTTGCCAACGGCATTCAACAGTTCGTGCATCCCGATGAACATGGACAGCGACACAACCTGTAGTCCACCCAGCTTCACATAGGCTTATAATTCATCTCTCTCAAACGCATCTAAATGTTAATAAACATGACGATGGCGTGTACCAGGCATTTTCGGCCTTCGCTGAACAATTTCTAAGCAGAATTCTAATCTCAACCGTTCCAGCACCGAATCTCAACCTTTCGCACAACCTCCACCTGCATAAACACAATACCATCCCTGTTTCTTCTTGCACCTTTTCTCTTCAGCCACATACGTCATTGGCTCTGGATTATCACCATTTGCACATCTCAACTGCTCACACCCACCCTTCTATTTGCATGTTTGTACATGTTCTTCTGGGTGGGGCACTTTCAATGTCGAGCAGTGTATATGCATACGCATATCTAGAAATTAAAATAACTCCCAATCGATATATGCGATATTACAAAACGTTTTCCGACATTTGCATGTTATGCGAATGGAGAGTCATATTCAGAGATCCCTAAATGTAAAAATAATATTTGTTCTGAAAAATGTCACTGAGTATAAATTAAGGATCTCATTCAAATCTCTCTAAAACTCAATTTTCAGCAATATTCTTTTGATATTTAAAGAGTTTTGGAGCCCAAAGCATTTAAAATCAGCGTCACCGAACATAACAATTTAATTCCAAAAGCCCATTAAAACACAAATTATATTTGTTACAACAAGCCGCTTACTGAAATAAATGCAAATTTAGATGTTGGTGTAATGATTCTTGCAGTTAATTAATTATCAGTCCAGTAATTAATATTCAGCAGATCCCCTTCCCTTGCCCAGAGAAGGTTAGAAGAGAGGACCCACTGGATAGTTCGGAGATAGGACGTAGTCTCCTGTCAAGGCCATCCAGCGTGTTCTTTAACGTGCAGAGGGTATGATTACCTTCATACGATAATTTTTAGAACGAATTTAAGAGCAGAGTTTGCTGTTAAACATATCCAACTTAATAACTGTAAAAATTTGAGGAAAATTGTTGAAAATCAAGAATTAGAAAGATTTGAGGGAATCTTCAATTTATCTCGAGTGACGTTTTCCCGTAAAAAAAATCATTTTCAAATTTAGGGAGCTCTGAATGTTACTTTCTATTCGCATAATGATATGGAAGTGTCAGGAAAACGTTTTGGAGTATAGAATACTTTTATTTTAGTTACGAGGGCCGGGGGGGGGGGGGGCGGTGCTGAGTTGGTAGCGCACCAAGCTCCTAATCGTCAGTTCCCGGTTCGAGCTCTACCTTGGTCAAGCGTTAAAATTTACAGCCTCGAAACTCTCCTCCCTTTCCTGGTCAGTAGCGGACACCGATAGTCAAAGAAAGGCAGCCGTCCATCGGATGGGACGTTATGCCATGGCATCGCATGCGGGAGATCCATACCTTGTGCACATGAAACAACACACTGGATGGTCATGACGGGAGGCTTCCACCTGCCTCCTAACAGCTGTTTAGTGCACGCCCTTCCCCTAACCTTCCCTGAGCCTTTAGGGTCCTTGTGACCTGGCTGTTTAGCTCATTGTGTGCAAAAAAGTATCGATCAGAAATGGGTGCTCCATAATATGAGTTGAGTCCCGTGATTCCAGCGACAAGAATTGCCCTTCTGATATTAGTTAGTAAAACCCAGAGGTTAAAAGCTCTCACTAGTTGGAAGAAACGGTTGGTTTGATCTTATTACAACTGAGCGCCACTTTTTTTTTGCACGCGATGGTCTAAATGGGGGGACCCATTGGAACAGCTGTTTTGGGAGACAGATGGTAGCCCCGTCATGGCCAGCCACAGATGGGGTAGACACCGTGATGGCCACAGATGGTAGATGCCGTGAATGCCGTTAAGCCGTGATGGCCACAGATGGTAGCCCCCGTCATGGCCAGCCACAGATCTCCCGCAGATGGGGCCACGGCTTAACGTCCTACCCGACGGATAGCTGAATTCCTTTCCAAGGCCATCGGTGTTCCCTACTGACCTTGGGCAGGGCGGGGCAATTTTGCGGAGATAAATATCAACGCTGACCCAGGTGGGAGGCGAACCTGCGAACTGCCGATTACGGCTCTCTACCCACTGAGCCAATCCCTCCCTCACATTAGTTGGAATGTCCATTCGCTTTTGAAGAAAACTAAAATCGAACAATTACGAACTGCTTTCTCTTTGAAAACTATAGAAGGATAACATATCGCCTGTGGATATTTTTTCCAGCTGCTACTTTTCCAATCCTCACATCCATTTTTTTCCTTGTGCATTCTTATTTGCGCTCCTATTGTAACATTACATTAAACCATTTCTACTGCTTGTTTGCAGCCGCAAGTCATTGGAACACTGAAAAATCCCGGTAAGAATTGACTTAAAAATAGACTGCGCCAGAAGCGGAAATAACGTAGGTCTCTATTACGAGAAAGGAAATGAGATTGCCCTGCCCGAACTTGGCCAGCTATGGAGAAGACGGCCAGACGCAATACGGCTGAAAGTGAACCAGAGGACCAACTTATTATTGGGTGTCATCTACTTCTGAAAGGATAGTGGGTTGGAAGATACGGTTGCGGTTTTTTGGTTTATTATATATATAAACCAAAAAAGCATTTGCAGCACAAGTGCTGCATTTTTGAAAGCGAACATGTGTAAGGGTAAAACGGGAACTAGGTCTTAGGATAAGAAGGGGTTTGTTTTTATTTGGGAAGTCCAGAGAAAATGAAGCAATCAATTCGGTGCAGTTTAATAAGGATATTATACTGCCCTATAAAAGAATTAAATATTAATTAAATCATTACACAAACTTTTAAAAATGAAGATTTATTTTATTCCTTGGTTTGGAACAATATTTATTAGTTTAGTTTTTATTTATTACTGTTTTGAAATATTACATCTTCTATTTAAGTAATGAACGAATAGTGTTGAAAATCGAGATTTAAATATGCAGATTTGATCATGTTCTTTATTTTATTCTCAGTCACATTTTTTTCATTAAATACACATTTTAGAAGTTACAGAACTTCGCAGTTAGATTCCCATTGACATAACCTGGAAATTCTTTGATATACACTGCCCTGCCAAAATAATATATATATATATATATGTAATAAAATATATTTTTATACATTTTTATATAATATTATTTTACTATTTTAATATATCTATAATAGAAATAAGGAGAAAATTGGGACTAGATTATTACAATAAGAATGGGAACTTATTTTTGTTGGGGGAGGGTGGGTTAATAAAAACTGAGATAATGAAAGAGAAATTTCTACAATTAAGTAAAAATATTATTTAAAAACATATTTCACAATTTTTTTTGTAGTTCTTTTAAAAAACGAGCTCATGTCATCGTTTTGTTGTTTGTTTTCTCCGTCTGTAGACATTCAACTTTTTTGTTTTAAGAGATAAATTTAAAATTCTTTTTGAATTGGATAGGTAAATCATACGATTCGCCTTTCAGAATCTTCCAAAGGTGTTAATAGTGCCCGCGAACTGTGAAAAGTTTTTGAATTTTCGTAGTTTGAATTTCTATCGTTAGAGGCCGTTAAATAGGCCGCGCAAAAGTTCCGATCATAGGTAAAACAACCCAATCGACCCCTATGTGACCTTGAACACAAAACCGTAACGGAAATTTCTTAACCGTCCTGAGTTCTACGACCATAAACAACTCGACACATCAATTCACTTACTAGCAGATAGATACATAGACAAACTCGAGGTATTCGAAGGATCAGAAATACAGTGCCGTTTCCAAGATGTAGAAACCAGCAGACATCATTTGGAATTTCAAACTCCCACGTGGATCGAAATTCGACCTCTGGTCGACTTCAACGGATTGGTGTATCCAGAATTTCGCAACTCTTCAGAGATGCAGGACTCGAATACCCCTGTACATGATGTTCCACGTTTCTGTTAGGTGTAGTTATTATTATTATTATTATTACAGTTTGACTGAAATATGACCTCTAAATGGAGACGTCGGATCCAATTTTTCATAAGCTTTCTAAGATCTACGACAAGAAATATCCTCTTAGGCAGGGGAGATACAGTCGCTCAAAAAATATCCGAACACTCTGTTTGATTACAGAATTTAGAAAAAATATCTGGCAACGATTTTTTTCGAAATTAAAAATCTGGCAACCTTCGTGTACGTACACGAAAGTTGCCAGACCACTAATTACTAAAACAAATTGTTGCCAGATATTTTTTCTGAATTCTGTAATCAACCATAGCGTTCGGATACTTTTTTGAGCGACTGTACGTCCCTGCCTACGGGGTGTCATCAATACCCATCCAATTCAACAGGAATTTTAAATTAATCTGTTAAAACTAAAAAGATGAAAGTGTACAGACAGATAAAACAAACAAAATGATGACATTAGTTCGTTTGAAAAACGAACTACAAAAAAAAATTGCAAAAATATTTGTGAAATAATATTATTAATGAATTGTGTAGAATTTCCTTTTTCATTATCTCTGGGTTTTCATTAACCCACCCTCCCTCAATAAAAAATAAGCTCGCTGAGAACCCTGTCGTCTTCTACTAAATATCGAACTCGCCTATCTGCTTTGAACTCCAAAACAATTGTCTTTATTTCGTTCAGTTTAAAAATATTAAAAAGAAATTGAACAATAACAGTTGGAAGTTTTATACAACTTTATCTTAGCCCCATATATTATTCTGACACTAAAAATATATTAAAACAACAATTATAAAATCTCATATAGAATATCATTTTAATCTTTCCTGTTCGGTGGAATGTTTTAGTAACTGGGAAACCCTACTCAAGGCTTATTCTCAGACCCCCCCCCCCCCCGAACTAAATTCTAGGTACGTCCTTGCCCGTAGGCATCAAATTAACTCTCTAAAAGTGGTAAATTAAAATTTAATTTTTGATCTCGAAGCCCCAACACACAAAGAATCCGAGATTTTTAAAGCTTCTGGGATCTGTGATCCGAAGTACTCCTATATACCAATATTCACATTTCTAGCACTTTTACGTCAAGCTTTGATCTCTGCTTCACCTCTCTCTGACTTTGAAGGACAGGTCGAAGATCGAATTTCGGATTTTTTCTCCCGAGAACTACGATCTGAATTACCCCTAAGTGCAGATTTTCAGAGCTTTACAACTTCTGCATGATGGTCGTAATTAGCGTCATCCTTTGTCACGCACTAACTCACAATCAGCTAATTTTTAATTGTCAACTGAAATTCACGAAATAGATGTCTATAAGAAAATATATAGGTATAAAACATATCCTATTAAAGTATTCCGATCGAGAATGATCGCTGAAAATAAGGCAAAATCTAGCGAATTTCTGCGATCCTTTTCTTATTTGGAAAGAAATTCCTGTGATCCTAATTAAACCAAAAAGAAAAATCCGTTTTAATGTCCCCTAAACAGCGTCATGGGCCTGCTTTTCCAGTGTTCAATTCTAAAAAACTGGTTTTTTGGGACCTAGAATTTCAGTTGTGAGCCAAAAAAAAAATAGTGCCACTCGGAGGTGTGTTGATGGTGGATATCCCGCCTGGATCGTAATCTGCAGTTCCCAAATTGGAGTCCCAGCTGGGCGAATGTTGAGACTTATGTCCGCAAAACTTCCCACACTTCCCTCGGTCAGGAGGGGACACTGATGGGCTTGGAAAGGCAACTGTCCGTCGGATGGGACGTTAAGCCGTAGCCAAGTGAACCTGAGAGCCATAACCTGTGCACGTTAAAGAGCACGTTAGGTGAACTTTACGAGAAACGACCATCTGTCTCGTAACAACTGTCCAATGATTCCCCTCCCTCCAAACCTGCTCTGAACCCTCGGAGTCCTTGCGACCTGACCATTTGGACCATTGTGAGCAAAAAAAGTGCCGCTCAGAGATAAAACAATTCAACCCTTTCCTGTATCTACATCTGAGCCATTAAGTCCTAGTGACTTCATTTGGCCAGTGAAGGTAAAAAAAAAATCATGCTGACAATTAATACAACCCAACCAAAAAATGGCTTGTAAATGGTAGCTAGGTGTAAACTGGAAGGAGAGCTGTGTATCAATCCCCAGTGATGATACACAGAACCGGCCAGGTCTAGCACCTAATGTCCGACCCCGCCTTCTCGTGGTGCAGGCCGTTAGTACCTTTCAAAAGAGATATTCTCTTTTGGAAGGGAACGGAAGGGGAGGGCTGCCAGTTCAGTATGGCCTACTGATGTGGTCATCTATGGCCACTTTTTTCTTTTTTTTCAACCCTGCTGAGGAGTGGTCAACTTCACAGGGTCCTGGTGCTGACCATTTATACCTACTAGACTGGACTTGTTTATGGATTTGAGCTTGATTATGGATCCTGGACTTGCTGCACTGGTGGGCCTCTGTTGAGGAAGAGTCTGCCGCTGTGTTTTCTGTTTGCTTCTGGGTTACCAGCTCTAAGTGAACAGAGGCATGGGATACCTTATATCAGCTGGTGGATAATCCTAATCAGAGGCCATCGCAGGTACCTGAACCTTACTTAGCTAGTTGGGCATCGTCAAGCCTAAACTGGAGTAATGTGTCTCAGGCAGGCCATATGGTTCTTGAAAAAGTCCACTTGAAAAGGTGGTGCCTGAAGTTCCTACCAGCATCGGTGACTTCAGCCTTTAGCGGAGGAGGAACAGGTCTTTGCCCCATGCCTGCGATCAGGGGGCTGTTTGATATTGTTGGAGCTACCAATCTCAATAAACCTAATTTCTTTAAAAATCCTACTAATCATTTTCTCTCTGCAGGAACGTGGAACGTGAGGACATTACATAGAGATTATTCTCTTGATGTCCTCATGCAGGAATTCCAGCGCTATAACCTAGATATTCTAGGCTTGCAAGAGACCAGATGGACAGGTAAAGGTGAGATACTTAAAAATAACTTTAAATTTCTCTTTACAGGGAGGGAGGATGGAAAGCATCACCAAGGCGTGGGTCTGCTGCTCAGCAGACATGCTAGTGATGCTCTTCTAGGATATGAGTACATTAATGAAAGGTTTCTTACAGCAAAATTTCAGACAAGCATTAAAGACTTGAATGTTATCTGCTGTTATGCCCCCACTGAGGATTCTGATGAGGATCAGAAGGATAGGTTTTACAGACAACTTCAGGATATTTTGAATTCTGTCAAGAAAGGAGATATTACCCTTGTTCTTGGTGACTTCAATGATAAAGTTGGTACCGACTCTGACCTTTGGGGAGGAGTAATAGGCCCTTTTGGTATTGGTAGCTGCAATGGCAATGGGCAACGTCTCCTACAGGTAAGTAAACTCAATGGTTTCAGAATAACTAACACATATTACAAACACCGCGACATACATAAATACACATGGGTTTCACCTGATGGGCTGCATAAGAATATGATTGATTATATATTAATTAACAGCAAATGGGCTAGTTCTGTTAAAAATACCAGGGCATATAGGGGAGCTGAAATTGGATCTGACCATTACCTTGTTAAAAGTGTCTTGCAACTTAAACTTAAAAAGTGTTGTGCTAGACTTAAAAAATTTACCTTTGATACTGAAGCTCTGAAAGATCCAGTTATAGCTAAAGCTTACCATGATAGATTACTTAGTCATTATGACAGTCATGGTTTGCTTAATACTGAAGTTGAGGAAGAATGGGGCCATTTTAAACAGGCTTTTTTGGAAACTAACAGTACTCTTTTAGGGAAAAGGAGCAGAGGAGGCAGAATTATTTAAGTGATAAGGCACTTGAGCTTATTTCAGAAAGAAGGGTGGAAGCACTAGGTGGCCGGAGCATATAGCGGATTCGAAGTATCAGTCCCGTTGCAAATAAAATTTCCAGGGATTAGCGTAGACAAGTTGAGAGGGGTGCGTGAGACATTGTATTTTTTTTTTTATAGCTGAAGTATTAAACTACGACCTCCCTACTCCATTAATGTGCATTCGTGATGGAGCTAAAGTTTTTTCACGTGACGTACTTTTAACATTCTACCTCGTACAAAAAAATATTTTTTCACCCAGTTTCACCAGCGTGATGAGACATACGCAAACGACGGAGGAAACGATTTTTTTTAAAAACTGTTTTACCTGATTTTTCTTCGAACAGTGTTACTCTCCCGTATCGCAGATACAACAGTAATAAGTATTTTTAAAACGTGGCGTAATAAAATAGTTAGTCATACTTTTGCAATCGCAATGTTTTTTGAAGTGACTTAGTAAAGGAAATTGGGAACACGGATTAAGGCTGTGAGTGGATTTCACGATGTACGGAAGCAGTACAGGTCCAAGATTCATTCGTCAATAAAAACCTTGTGATTCCCTGTTTGGAATAATTTCGTAGGGTTTAACCGTCCATCAGCGAGAGGTTGTCCGTGGTGAGGATCCGAACACGAAGTCTTTTAAGTCGAACCTATTACCCCATCAATATTTTTCATCACGACGAATAAAATCAGATTTTATTAATTTTTCGCCCGATAGCATTTTTTATTTTCTGCGGGGGCTGTTACTGCAGGGGTAGGGTTTCTTCTAGTAAAAAATGCAACAACCAGTAATCGCTAGGGATAAAAGAAATAAGTGTTGGTTTTAAAATGGTTATAAAAATACGTATATGAAAAGAAAAGTCGTTTGCGTATGTCTCGGTGTAAGATCTAAATTTTAAAAGTGGAGAGGGAGCCTACCCGCAATAACTATGCTATAAGAGTTGTTAATCCTAAGACACTGTGTAAAATTATACTGAAGGTTAAACATTCCTATAAAATTTACTCTGTAAACGGGGGTGTTAGAGAAGAAAAATGTATAGATAGAGAAGATTTGTGAACAGAAATTGTACGATCAATAATCCTTTCTACACAAATGAAGTGGTTCTTAAAAGAACCTTTTGTTGTTTTTTAGTTATTCCATGACCTCCACAATGTCAGCAATCTCTATCGAGGTCATGGCGTCCTCGAGCACCATTCGGTAATCCATGGTTTTGACATGATTTAATGCTGCTACTTCCGCAAAACGTACACGGCGTTAAAACTCCTTGGCTACTTCGCACGGTTCTATGACCGCCTCGTCTTTTATAGTGCTCAGCATATGCAGAATCTTGTTGGTTATAACATTCATAAGGTCTGCAGGCATTCCTCGTAGGCCTGCAGACCTTAACAGGTCTGCAGGTATCCCTTCTGATGTGCGGGGACGTCTGTAGACGCAAATATAGAACGAGCTGCTTCATGAAACGTTTGGTAAGCTAGCTCCATAGCGGCCAGAGAGACAGACAGAATGCTGACCAGAATGTCCATGTCTTAACAAGTCCCTGTATATATAAACAACGCTCAGCAGCCTTCTGATACGTGTCACTCGCTGGTCACTCCACGTTACTTTCCTCTTGTTGTGACGTCACCTACCCTTAGAGAACAACAACATCTATTTTTGAAACCTTATCACCAATCACACTGAGCGCTGGACACTCAACCTCCCGGGGCGATTGCGTCATGTGTCACGAGATGTTTCGAAACTTGCTACCTGACCGGTAAGCGGACACGTATGTGCTTGATGAAACTCCACGCTCCTCCGATTGTGCGACATACGACTTAAGGAATGCCAATAACAGAGTTTGAAATTTTTCCATTGCAGGATCGGTTCTTGTTCAAGAAGTTGACAGAATGAAGCTGAGGTAGCGCGTTCGACTCTCGTTGCGGGGAGAAGTTTTTTTTTTTTTCGATAAAACGCATCTACAGAAAACTGATTTATTTCAACCGTACGGTGGTTTTTTAATAAAGGTAAGGGAATTTTGATGAGTGTTTAATTACTAGGGAGTTTAATAGCAGGGAATTTTAATTATAAAGGAATCGTTTAGTCGTCCTGGCTAAATGAATAGCAAAGAGTTTTAATTACTCAGGAATAAATACAACTCTGTGAGTTGATTTACAATTTGAGATCTGCATTAGACATTCAAAAAGAGTTGAACGGATTTGTAAAATTTCAGATGAATACAGGAGATGTACTGAAAATACGCATTGGATGCAGCCTGTTAAATTTTTTAAGGGAAGAGAATTTTGGTAAGTGTTTAATTACTAGGGACCTGATTTTCTGTGAGACGTTACAATTGTATCATCCCTTTCACTCTGTGAGCTGATTTACAATTTGAGATCTGCATTAGACATTCAAAAAGAGTTGAACGGATTTGTAAAATTTCAGATGAATACAGGAGATGTACTAAAAATACGCATTGGACGCAGCCTGTTAAATTTTTAAGGGAAGAGAATTTTGGTAAGTGTTTAATTACTAGGGACCCGATTTCCCGATTTTCTGTGAGACGTTACAATTGTATCATCCCTTTCTATGCAATTATTCTGAGTCTTCATTCAGCCGATCCGAGGGCTTAAACTAAAGGTAGGGCTTAAAAGGTCAACCGGGGAGTTTGCAGGAGGGCTTAAAATATAGGTCAACCATTGGGGGAAAATAAAGAAAAATCGGAAATTAGAGTTAAAATAAGGAGGTTTTTCCGAAAATAGTACTCTTCATTGTCAACAGATGGCACCAGGGTTTTTTTTAATAAGGGGGAAGAAATTTATAATATGGGGGAGTAATTTTTAATAGGAGGGGAAATCAAAGAATTAAAATAAGGGTTTTTGGGGAATTAGTGTTCTTCACAGGCACCAGATGGCGCCAGGGGTTTTTCATAAGGTGGGAGGAATTTTTTTACAAAGGGGAAAATCAAAAATCGAAGAATTAGAATAAAAATAGGTTTTTTTTTGGGAAAATAGTACTTCTCACTGTCAACAGATGACGCCACTGAGGGGGGTATTATTAATTCTTAATAAGGGGCGTGGCCGGTTACGTAATGATTACGTCATGTTGCGTCATAGGGTAGGGGGCGAAGTGGGCGTGGCCGGTGACGTCATAGGGGGAAACCACTGTGCGTGGGGATACGCCCGGGTGTGATGATACTACTCATATGGAATGACATCTGGAACCTTTAAGTTTTTTCTGACTTTAGCTGGTATGTATGAAAAGCAAACTTTTCTTTCTCAAATAATTAATAAAACTTCTACCCTTGGCTACATTTCGTTTGGGCTTTAAGGATCTCACCTTATATTTTTGATATAAATGCTTCGAGAGCCAATGTAACCAGCTTCTTTTGAGTATTCAGCCAATTTTTAGGTTGTATCAAACTATTGGAAGTATTTTGTCCCTCTTGGCTTCAGTCTGAAGCGAGGATACTTTCTGTGTTTGTGAGGATGTTCCTACATCATCACTTATGTCATATTCTTCGTCTGAAGCACACCGTCTAGAGGCCAACTGTTTTTGCCCCCAGGCCGGATTGGGAAAAAAAAATTTTCACGGGCCGGACGAAATATTAAAAGTGAAAGATGTTAAGCAGAACACTTATTTCTTTAAGTAAACAAAATTTTATTATGAAATTTGTTTATGAATAATTGTAAGTAAATCAATACAACAAATTAACATAATAACTAATGCGACGTGTTGAGGCGGTTTGCATCGCTTATTATTTTTTTAATATCTGGTTCTATACTTGTAGTAGCTATTCTTAACACAGCCTCCAAATGTAAATCATTCAATCTTGATCTTGTTGTACTTTTATTTAGATTCATTAAAGAAAAGGTTTGTTCACAAATATAAGTTGAGCTAAAGATTACTAAATACGTCTTGGCAAGTTTTTTTAAATTTCCATATTTTTCATTATTCAATTGCTTATAAAAATTACACAAATTTTCTTGCTCTTCTCGATATTTCTCATGTAATAATTCATCACATTGTAAATTAATTATTTCTAATTGTATATCAACAGGAACGTCATCAACTTGTACAGAAAATGGATTTCCGATAATAGATAAAATTGTATCAATTTTTTTGAAGCAATCGAATCTCTGCTCGAAATCTGTCATTAGTGCAAGGATGTTTTTATTAAATGATTTAACCTTTTAAAATTTTAAAGATATGGTCTGTAACGTTGGAAAATGATCAAATTTACATTCAGCCAGATTTGTAGAAAAAAGGCTAAGCTTCATTTTAAAAGCTCTTAATTTCTGTATTAAATCATGAGCAAATAAATGTTTTCCTTGTAAACATGTGTTAAATTCGTTCAATTGTGTGAGAATATCCAAAGAAAATGCTAAATCACA
This sequence comes from Ryuthela nishihirai, assembly GCA_038380435.1. Lineage (NCBI taxonomy): Eukaryota > Metazoa > Arthropoda > Arachnida > Araneae > Heptathelidae > Ryuthela > Ryuthela nishihirai. The sequence continues at coordinate 12,648,934 of JAWZYU010000016.1, read as the reverse complement.
AATCCAATTTCGATGTAATAATTCAGGAAAATCCTCATTTTCTTTAAGCATTAAAAATATTTTTATTTCCTCTTGAAGGTCCCACACACGTCTTAAAACTTTTCCCAAACTTAACCAACGGATTTTATTGTGATATAGAACATCTAAATGACAGGTATTTAGTTCTTCAAGGAGATCAATAAATTGCCTCTGATTTAATCCTTTTGATCGTAGGAAATTCACTAATTTCACAACTACATTTGTAACATGATCGATTTTTAAAATATTTTTGCATAGTGCGTGTTGATGAATAATGCAGTGTATGGGTATAATTTTATGATTTGGATCGATTTCGAAAATTTTATCTTCAATGCGTTTGATGAGCCCATTTTTTTTCCTATCATGTTTGGTGATCCATCTGTTGCAACATTCACCAATTTTTTCCAGTCAACATTGTACTCCAAAAAACACTTTTCAATCTCTCGGAAAATATCTTTTCCCTTTGTTGTACCTTTCATCGGAACAATTGATAAAAGTTCTTCCGAAATTTGAAAATCTTCGGTGATAGCTCTGATAAAAATTAAGAACTGAGCAGTATCTTTTACATCGCAACTTTTGTCCAGAGCTATTGCATAAAAATTGGCCGATTTTAAATTATTTAATAACTGATTATTTATATTAGCATTTAAATTTTCTATTCTTCTAGCAATAGTTTGCCGAGACAGGCTTATATTTTCAAATTTATTTTTAACTTCTGGACACATCACATCGCAAATATCCAACATGCACTTTTTTACAAATTCTCCTTCAGCAAAAGGTTTTCCACATTGAGCAATACGTTTTGCTACTAAAAAACTTGCTTCAGTAACAGAATCTTGTAAGCGATTTTGCTTTAAAAATACATTTTGCTGTCGAGTCAATTTTACTACCAGATCTGCGGTTTGTTTTTTTTCGGCTTTCTTCGTTTAAATTTTGTGTGTAACTTGCATGTTTGGTTTCAAAATGTCTTCTCAAGTTGTATTCTTTTAAAACTGCCACACTCGAGTTACAAATAAGACAAACTGCCTTATTATTGTACATTGCAAAAAAATATTTTAACCTCCATTCTTCATTAAATATACGGCATTCTAAATCTACTTTTCGTTTTTTGGAAGCCATCCCTGGAGTGAAAAAGTTTCTTACTATACAATATTTTTAAAAACAAAAATAAAATAACCTACCGTTTAATACATAAATTGTATCGTAACTAATTGAAACAATATTAAATTTAAATGAAAGAGCTTGAGACAGTTATATCGCAAATAAAGTAATTATTTCGTTTCACAAATTTGATTCATTAAATCACACCTGACCATAAAAATATGCCTAAAGAGTGGGGTTTCACATCAGTGGACTGAATTGTGCGCGCGCAGCACTTGCCTCTGGGGTGAGTGAACTGGAATGGTCTTTTTTTGTGCGAGTAAGACAGACCGCTCGTTCCAGTCAACTCGCCTGCTGGCAACGTCGCTTGATCATCAAACAGATCATATACAGTACAGATGAGTATAAAAGTTTTAATTCTTTATAACGGAATCTTTTTTTAAAAAATATAGAAGTATCGAGAATTCATTCGATTAATTACTAGAAGTTAAATGCTAATATTGCAAAATTGTTCGCGGGCCACATAAATTCATTACGCGGGCCGGATCCGGCCCGCGGGCCGTATGTTGGCCATGCCCGCTGATCTAGATGCCTCTGGCTTAAGGCTTTCAGTCACGCAGCCTGCAACCCAGAGAAGCTACCGTTTGAAACAAGACTTTCCGGAATGAAATTTCAGCGTCGCTAACGAGTCAGTTAACCAAGTTTTGGTTGAAGGACTGCATTGACAAACCTTTAAACCTCTGGGTCTAGATTGCCGACCCCTATCACACGCGTAACCGAGCAGATCTTCAAATTTATCCTTATGCGAACAGCTTACAGGGTGAAAAGTTGACGAATAAGCCTAAAAATGGAAACCATACCCACGCTATTTCTTAACCTCAAGTAGCCCTAAGATCACGCGATCCGCTTGGAATTCATAGCGATGATTCTTAGAACTTCCGAAAATTACTTCAGCTATTGAAAAATTAAAGACAAATAGTCGTACTTTCGCAGGGTCTACTTCAGACCTGCCACCCTAACGGTCTGTTTCACACTGCCTTTTTTTTTTGCGTGGCGTAGGGCCTTTGGCATAAAATGTTTCAAATACAAAACATTACCTCTAACGCTTTAATGGCGTCAAATGCTTTATGACGTAGAAATTCATCTCAGCGTTAAAATTGAGGCAATTTTATTGGTGTCCAACGATAAGCTTCTTGAATCGCTGAAAAGTGAGTAAACATTTTACAACACTTGATATTTATAAGACTGTGAGTCATTGTTGCCATTCATTCATTATTGCCAGATGTTATTCACAACAAATATTTGAGTTAAGTATTGTCTAAATTTTTTGAGAATGACATAACTCAAGAATGTTTCAAAAACAAGTACGTGAGTTGTACTTATGAGGTCCTCGAGATACGTAGACTGCATTCTATATACCACAAAAAATAAATTTCAGGTCAAGCAGTTGCATGACAAAAAGGTGTGACGTACCTCTCAGTATAACTGTGTTTGGCAATTAAAATCCGAAAACCCACTATTTATATAAAAATAGTGAGAATTCTCAGTATGGCCATGATAAGTCTAAAATGCTTCGTGAGTCTAAAGAGTTTGGCTCCTTGACTCACTCCGCTTGACCTAACTTTGCATTCTCAGAACTTCAACCGCTGAAAAACCGTAACGTAAAGACGTAAGCTCTTCAGCGGTTATTTCACACACCAATCAACTCATTTCAAAAAGAAAGAGAGATTGAAAGGGAAGTGAGAAGGACAAGAAAAGAGATAGAATAGCAATCCTATATCCATTCACACATAACGAGAGACAATTACAAGGTAACACTTGAAATAAAAAAAAACTCACTCAAACGCAAAGGAAACAATCGCTCAAAAACAGTAGCATTACGCTATACGGGTCATCCCGATAGAGGACGCCCTGCGCAATACCGCTGTGCCATGTGAATGGCAGCAAAGAGCAAACGTGTCACACAGGAGGAGGCGACGCTCGGCACAGATCCAAGCCCGATCATTGGCTCAGCGCGCCGAGCGCCGGCTCCTCCCCCCAGCCGGCCGGAGACGAGTGGCGCCCGTGACGTCAGCCCTCTCCTCCGACTGAGAGGCAGTTGTTGACAAGCTGGACTTATAAACAATCGCGGCTCGCTCGCGCCAACGAGCAAGCGCGAGTTAACTAAGCGTATTTAAATACATAAACAAATTTTTTGGCCGAAGCCAGCAATAAAAAAACACAATCATATTAGCCACTGGGGTCCACTAAAGGGCCACAGGGTAAAAACCGGGCGCGCAGGCCGCGGGAAAACAAAATAAAAATACTACAAAAAAAGAAAATCACGCCAAATTTTCCAAAACAGAGGGTTTTTTTTGAAACCTCTGTCGGCGCGTCTCCTTTTCTGAATAACTTTACAAATAACATTAACCCTTTCACTACCGTTCCGGTCGTACCGGCCGACTCCCTTTCGCTACCATACCGGCCCGTCGGCCGGGGAGAAGGTAGGTTGAACGGGTGAACTCTCCCTCCCCTCTTTGTGCATCTCCCGCTCAGAGGGTTCAAACGACCATCAATTAACGTCTAATTGACAAACTGCCTGCATCCCTCAAGGCAACAGGGGGACTCTAAGAGTCGACTGCAGAATGTGGTGTGTTTATTGCTTTCTTGAAACTTGCTTTTCAGCAAAAACCAAAGGAAACATGGAATAATTTTTTCCGATTTGAAGGGAAGAGAAAAATGTCTTAGGATCGAATAATATATTCATGCATTGATAGATTCTCAACAGAAAGTAGAAACAGTTGAAATTGTTAAATGTTTGATCAAGAGGGAATCAATTTCACAACTCTACAATTTCTTAAAATAGCTTTTTATGGAAAAATGTGATTATTGGCAATCACATTTGAAGATCTGACTGCGGTCTCCCTAAATACCTACTTTTGATATTTTTAATATTCAGTGAGTTATAGAATCTGGAATATTTAACATTAACTTACCTTGTTAACCAAAAATCATATTTATTTCATATTATTTTTCATTCATTTTCATTTATTATTGGGGTGGAGGGGAGGGCATGTCCTTCTTTCCCTGATCTTCGTTATTAACCGGATTGGAGATGAAAATAATATGAAACAAATATGTAACACGATTTTTCAAAAGAATTTTAAGACCACTGCAACGGAGTGGCAATTTTATACTGAAACACCAATTCAGTTATTTTCCATCTTTTATTTCTTTTCCGGTTCGATCCAGTTAATTGCTCTTCCCATATTTTTTTTTCTAGATCCGACCTATATAAAATTATTATATAGTTTTAAAGTACTTCTGGAATAGATTTCTGATACAATTAGCTTGTTAAATATTTAAATTTCTATAACCCTTTAAATATTGAGTGAATTATGTTGAAAATATTGAATTAAAGAGTCACGTGTTATGATGACTAATTTAAATTCAATGAAACACTATACACTAAAATTTTACTTTACCTACGAATATGCTTTCCTTTTACATCATGAAATGCTCTTTCTAAATCGGAAATGGATATATTACTGCAAATGGCGACATTCCGAAAAGATCCAACCCACTTTTCCTTCACCAATCCATTTTTTTTTTCAATACTAACCAAAGCCTATAGAAATATGTTATATATATATAACCTAAGTTTTGTGCGAACATGCCGAAACGTGCTCCAAGAAAATTTTCTCATAAAGCTTAGGTAGTTAGTATTATATATAGCACTCTAAAAATAAATAAAATATTAAATTATTAGAGCAGCCTGTCACAGAGATGTGAGAGAAGCCTGTTAGTATGCATAATACGCTATGGAGAAGAACTGGGATGAAGGCGAAACATCAGTAGAAAGACAACACAGAAAAAGAAAGATCCATGCCTCATCAGGGATTCGAACCCACGTCCCGTTGGTTATTAGCTACGCGCACTTCAGTAATAATGAAAATTCAAGGATGAAAGATTATTATACCCTAATAAATGATTGTACGATGTGCAAATTCGTGTACCTCTGATTAGGAACCAAGTAAATAGTAAAGAGACAAAGTTATTTTACTCAGCACTTGGGGTGGTTAAGTCTTAGGTTTAAACTCTAAGCTGCACCCTTTTGCACACAAAAGGCTAAATGGCCAAGTCAAAAGGGCTTAAAGAAAGTTGGTGTAGGAGATCCACTGGGCAGCTATTAGTAGGAGACAGATGGTAATCTCCCGTCAAGAGAATTCACTTACCCGTCAAGAGCATTCTTTTACTTATATAGGGTGTTGCGTTTTACCCACAGGTTAATGTCCCATCTGACGGACGGCAATCTTCAGAAGCGCAACGGTGACCCCCTTCTCACGGGGGTTAACGGAAGAAAATCTGAGTGCAATCGCATTTGGGAGTAGAAATGGGAAAATGAAATTGTGAGTCTGGAGCTCTGTCAAATGGGTCAACCTGCTCCCTCCACACACACACACACACAGACACCCCGTGGGGGGGGGGGGAGGGGTAGAGCCGTAACTAGCTATATTTGTGCCAGAGGCAAGAATAGAAATTGCACCGCTATATAGTTTCATAGCAGTCTTTTTCTGAGCCTCCTCATCTTGTATTTTTCTGAACCCCTCATTTTGTATTTTTATATTCCCCTCGTCTTGTGCGCCGAGGCTAATGCTTTACTTGCCTCACCGTTGTTACGGCCTTGATAGTTCTGGGGAGAGATGAAAGGGGACCATATTGATTTTCATGTACCGTACACATACTTTGGAATAATACTTTTTGAAAGATCGCTTCCAAGATGAGAAAAATCATACGCTGCCCTTTTCGGTAAGAATAATTTCTGTCAAAACACTGGAAGAACATATATCGCCTCTGGAGAATATAGAATGTTCCTTTTCAAAGAGAACGAAATTTATCGTTTTCCAAATTTTGTACTCTTTAACAGTGATAATTCGAACCAACAGATGATTTGGAAAATTTAAATAATAATATTTTATTAGTACTTACAAAGAAAAAAAAACAATAAAATTAAAACGTTGGGTTTTCCCAGTGAATATGATAGTTTTTCGTGGGGGAGGAGTATATAAGTTCCGTACTGTAGCTTGGGATTACGGTTCGAAAAAATAGCAAAATTTGTTGAAAATCTTAGCAGAAGTGTTATTTTAAAATCCATTTTATAAAATCACTCTACAGCAGATACCTTTATTTAGTAGAGTTATTTACTTCTCAGTCGCACACTCGTGCACACAATTAGCTAAATGCCAGGTAATAAGGACCTCAAAGGCTTGTACATGGGTAGGATAAAGAAGACTCTTTGGGCAGTTGTTAAGAGACAGATGGAAACCTCCCTTCAAGGCCATCAATAAAAGTGCACAGAGTGTGGTTTACCTCCTCACGGACCACGGCGTTTCGTCGCAACCGTAGGAAGGCATCGTTCCAAGTCCATCGGTTCTGCTTTCTCACCAAATGAAGGCTTTGGATTTAATGGAAATAAATCTCAACGCTGCTATATTTGGGACTCGAACCTGGAAACTATAGCGTAGAGGTTTCCAACACTACCAACTAAGCCAAACAGTCACCTTGCTACTTTCAGGCGCTAATTTCCATGTTACTCCAGTTTTTACAATGAACATTGTATTCTTTAAGGTTTCGAAGGAATACACTCATAATTAATGAGAAATGTGTCTGGAAATTTAAGACAGGAAATTATAAATTCCCTACCAACGTAGCATCCCATACTTGACAATCTAGAAATAGCCCTCCCCCCACAGTAGTTTCATCACAACCTACCGTTCCCCCTTTGCACAGTGCTTTCCCCCCCTATGTCGCAATCGTCCACGTTGCCTTCTTGACTTGGACCCCCTATGTCGCAATCGACCGGAAATTGACCTGTGCTGGGCCACGTTGCCTTCTGAACTTTGACCCTTATATTGCAATCAACAGGAAATTGACCCTGGCGTTGCAACTGTCACGGTATTAATAATTCATAATTCATAATTAATAATACATAATTAAAAATTCCTCCCCTTTTAACCCCTGGCGCTATCTAGTGCCTATGAGGAACACTATTTTCCCAAAAAAAAAAAAATCCTTATTTTAACTCTAATTTTAAGCCCTCCTTCTCGAATAGTCTCGATTTTTCTTTATTTCAGACTAACCTTTTATTTTAAAACCTCGATTTTGCAAACCCCCTGGTTGACCTATATTTTAAGCCCTACCTATATTTTAAGCCCTACCTATATTTTAAGTCATGGATTTTGCAAACCACCTGGTTGACCTATATTTCAGACTAGCCTTTTATTTTAAAACCTCGATTTTGCAAACACCCTGGTTGAGCTATATTTTAAGCTCCCCTTCTCGAATAGTCTCGATTTTTCTTTATTTCAGTCTCACCTATATTTTAAACCCTCCACTTGCAGACCACCTGGTTGACCTATATTTTAAGCCTTACCTATATTTAAGGCCCCCTCGGATTACAGGTCTCAGAATAATTCCACAGAAAAGGATGACACAAGTCTCAATTGTAAAAATCAACTCGCAAAGTTGTATTCTTATTAATTAAAACCCTTTCTATTAAAAGTTACCTCTATTAAAAATCTTTTGGTGTTCATTTTGCCAGGACTGCTAAACGATTCCCTTTTATTAAAACTCTGGTATTTATTTTTTCCAACCCCGTTAATCGATCCCTTAGTAAATAAAAACTCTCACTTACCTTTATTAAAATCATCCAGCGCTCGTAATAAATCGGTTTAATCGGGGGAAAAAAAATCATTCTATCGCTAGCGTACCTCCACGTTAATTTCAGGGGAAAAGCCTCATCGGATCCAAGGTTCACGTATTTTACTAGAAGAATGACACAGTAACTGTTCCACAGAAAAATTAATAAAATTTGGTTTAAATTATTCGTAGGACTTGTATATAAGATCTAGCTTTAGACGTTCACCAGCCTAAAAGTTTACAAAGTCCGTTATCGGTGTATCGGAAATCGTACGTTTCCTGTAGACATCCTTCAGATCGCTTATTAGTGGGGTAGCAACAGCACTTTCGCCACATCACACGATATGGTGCAATCCTTTATCAGCTGGAAGGTCAAATGTCCAGCGCTTCACTGTGTCTGCATTTGACACTGATAAGGTTTAAAAATAGATGATTCCTAGAATCCACATTGCACAACGGTCAAAGTCCAGTGGGGGAGGGTGTATATAAACACCGACTTCTCAGCGACTGTCACTGTGTTCTTCATCTGTCAGTTTGCGACCTGTCAACCCTGCTCGCTCTCCTTCTCTACCTGCTAGCTCGTCGATCCTCTTCTCTACCTGAGATGTCCACTATGCGAGAATTTTCCTGTGCTGGATCCTCAACTGATACCAGGTAAATGAAATTTTATTTAATATTGTCCTTAAGTTGCTCAACTGAATCACCTACTAACGTACAATATAGATTTTTATATTTGTTTCTAACTAGTAAAGTCATTCTAAATGATAATTTTCAAACTTTAGTTATATTTTTGTTGATCAAGCTAGCAAAGTGTGCTTTTACTACAACTGTTCAGTTCAATATAGATTTTTTTTATTTGTTTCTACCCTGTCATTTTATTCTAAACGATAATTTTCAAACTTTAGTTAGATTTTTTGATCAAGCTAGTCAAGTGTGCTTTTACTACAACTGTTCAATATAGATTTTTATATTTGTTTCTAACTAGTAAAGTCATTCTAAATGATAATTTTCAAACTTTAGTTATATTTTTGTTGATCAAGCTAGCAAAGTGTGCTTTTACTACAACTGTTCAGTTCAATATAGATTTTTTTTTATTTGTTTCTACCCTGTCATTTTATTCTAAACGATAATTTTCAAACTTTAGTTAGATTTTTTGATCAAGCTAGTCAAGTGTGCTTTTACTACAACTGTTCAATATAGATTTTTATATTTGTTTCTAACTAGTAAAGTCATTCTAAATGATAATTTTCAAACTTTAGTTAGATTTTTTTTTTTTTTGATCAAGCTAGTCAAGTGTGCTTTTACTACAACTGTTCAATATAGATTTTTTTTTTATTTGTTTCTACCCTGTCATTTTATTCTAAATGATAATTTTCAAACTTTAGTTAGGTTTTTTTTTTTTTTTTTTTTGATCAAGCTAGTCAAGTGTGCTTTTACTACAACTGTTCAATATAGATTTTTTTTATTTGTTTCTATCCTGTCATTTTATTCTAAACGATAATTTTCAAACTTTAGTTAGATTTTTTGATCAAGCTAGTCAAGTGTGCTTTTTTACAACTGTTCAATATAGATTTTTTTTATTTGTTTCTACCCTGTCATTTTATTCTAAACGATAATTTTCAAACTTTAGTTAGATTTTTTTTTTTTGATCAAGCTAGTCAAGCGTGTTTTTATTACAACTGTTCAATATAGATTTTTATATTTGTTTCTACCCTGTCATTTTATTCTAAAACGATAATTTTTCAAACTTTAGTTAGATTTTTTGATCAAGCTAGTAAAGTGTGCCTTTATTACAACATAACTGTTCTAAGTTAAAAAAAAACGTGTAAAGTACTGCATATTCTGAGACTAAATTATCTATCCAGATCTGATGCTGGTCCTTCCACTGATGCCGACTGCTTTGAAGAGCTACTCACGGCAGTGCGCACTCTAGAGGCGGCAGCCAAAAGACCTCCTACACCTGAGCTTCCTGAACAGTCGAAGCGCCTTTGCATACTCCAACAAGGTGGCAGGGAATTAAGGCAAAGGACATCGAAACTTTCCCTCAAGAAGCGTCGTCAATCCACTGTCGCAGCGGGTATGGGAAATCCCTACGTCCCCGTCGTACCTTCAACTGCAACCAGGTAAATGAAATTTTATTTAATATTGCCCTTAAGGCGCTCAATTGAATCACTTACTAACGTACAATATAGAGTTTTATATTTGTTTTTACCCTGTCATTTTATTCTATAAATGTTAATTTTCAAACTTTAGTTAGATTTTTTGCTCAAGCTAGTAAACTATGCTTTTATTACAACTGTTCAATGTATTTGTTTTCTACCCTTGTAAAACCATTTTACTTTTTTTATTCTAAATGATAATTTTCAAACTTTAGTTAGTTTTCTGCTCATGCTAGTCAAGTGTGGTTTTATTACAACTGTTCGGTTCAATATAGATTTTTCTAACTAGTAAAATCATTTTAGTCTAAATGATAATTTTCAAACTTTAGTTACTTAGTTTTTGATCAAGTTAGCAAACTGAAGCATATTGGTTTTTCATTTTCTGTTCTAAGATAAAAACGTGTAAAGTACTGCATATTCTGAGACTAAATTATCTATCCAGGTCTATCCCTTCCACTGGTGCCGGAACCTCCAGCGTTCGTGTTCCCGTCTCCTCCAACATAAGGACACCATTCACTATCGCCGCTGGTACCGGACCCTCCAGCGTTCGTGTTCCCGTCTCCACCGGCATAAGGGCACCATTCACTATCGCCCCTGGTACCGGACCCTCCAGCGTTCGTGTTCCCGTCTCCTCCGACATAAGGACACCATTCACTATCGCCGCTGGTGCCGGACCCTCGAGCGTTCGTGTTCCCGACATAAGGACACCATTCACTATCGCCGCTGGTACCTCCACCGCTACCAGGTAAATGTAATTTTATTTAATGTTGCCCTTAAGGCGCTCAACTGTACCACATACTAACGTTCAATATAGAGTTTTATATTTGTATCTGTTTTTCTAACTAGTAAAGTCATTTTATTCTAAATGATAATTTTCAAACTTTAGTTAGATTTTTTTTTTTTTGATCAAGCTAGTCAAGTGTGCTTTTTTACAACTGTTCAGTTCAATATAGATTTTTTTTTTATTTGTTTCTACCCTGTCATTTTATTCTAAACGATAATTTTCAAACTTTAGTTAGATTTTTTGATCAAGCTAGTCAAGTGTGCTTTTACTACAACTGTTCAATATAGATTTGTTTCTAACTAGTAAAGTCATTCTAAATGATAATTTTCAAACTTTAGTTAGATTTTTTTTTTTTGATCAAGCTAGCAAAGTGTGCTTTTATTACAACTGTTCAGTTCAATATAGATTTCTCTACCATGTAAAGTCATTTTACTTTTTTATTCTAAACGATAATTTTCAAACTTTAGTTAAATATTAGATTTTTTGATCAAGCTAGTCAAGTGTGCTTTTTTTTTTTTACAACTGTTCAGTTCAATATAGATTTTTTTATTTGTTTCTACCCTGTCATTTTACTTTTTTTTTTATTCTAAACGATAATTTTCAAACTTTAGTTAGATTTTTTGATCAAGCTAGTCAAGTGTGCTTTTACTACAACTGTTCAATATAGATTTTTTTTTTTTTATTTGTTTCTACCCTGTCATTTTATTCTAAACGATAATTTTCAAACTTTAGTTAGATTTTTTGATCAAGCTAGTCAAGTGTGCTTTTACTACAACTGTTCAATATAGATTTTTATATTTGTTTCTAACTAGTAAAGTCATTCTAAATGATAATTTTCAAACTTTAGTTAGATTTTTTGATCAAGTTAGCAAACTGAAGCATATTGGTTTTTCATTTTCTGTTCTAAGATAAAAACTTGTAAAGTACTACATATTCTGAAAAATAAATTATCTTTCTAGGTCCGCATTCTCCAACGTTCCTGTCAGTGGATTCTCCAATGTTCCTGTCAGTGGATTCTCCAACGTTCCTGTCAGCTCTACAGAGTCTCCCCACTTCACAGTGTCGCACACTCGGCGGTACAACTCGAAAAAATTCAAGACAGAATTCATCTCCACGAGTGTGCGACTTGGAGGTATGGAGAATGTGGAACCTTATAATTTCCTTCCGGTCCTACACGACCTGCACGAGAAAATGTTGGCTGAAGTCGTCCCCACAGGGGAGTATAGCCATGTTCGGCTGTGTTTACGCTCCCGGGATTTGAAAAACCCCGTCAACATGGCTCTTATTCGGCGTAATGCCCTGACGGGGGAGAGATTCATGGCTGCACTAGACAAAGTAGTGCAGTCAAATGAGTCTCTCGGTCCCGGGAGCGAGCTGGAGTTTGACTTCGTTTGTGCCAACCTGGACCGGGTCGGTAGCGGTGGAGATGGAAGGCGCACAGGTCCCGAGACTCGTCGTATCGCTGACGTCCAGTCTTTCATCAACAATAAGAAGGCTGTCACAAAAATTGTAAATCGTGACAACATCTGTTTAGCAAGAGCTCTCGTCGTCGCACGAGAGCTTTGCTTAAAAAATAAAGGTCTGACAAATGTTTATGTGCGAATCAGCGATTATCGCTGCACACAACAGGCAGATCTAGCTCGCCAACTTCACCAGGATGCTGGTATTCCCGAGGGTCCCTGTGGACTCCCGGAAATACGTCTCTTTCAAGCTCACCTGACACAGTTCAGGATTGTTGTGTATTCTGCTGACGACGCCTTTCTTCCCATCTTCATTGGTCCCGAAGGTGGGGACAACCTTTATTTGTTGTTTAGTGCAGGGCATTACGACGTGATTACTAAACCATCAGGGTTTTTCGGGGTTAAGGAGTTCTGTCACATTTGTTTAAAGGGGTCTAACAACGGGCACGTTTGCAGAGGGACCTGTAACAGGTGCCTGTCAACCGATGTGGTTCACGCAGGGGAGTTGTTGCTTTGCACAGTGTGTTGCGTGTATTTGCGTGGGGCTGAATGCTTTCAGGCGCACCTGCTGAAGGCATGTCAGACGCAACATCGCTGTGTTAAGTGCATCAACATGTACAATCCCCTGAAAAAGCACGTTTGCAAGGTTGACACCTTAAAATTCGTCGAGCCCTGCAAAATTGACCCTGTCGGTCAGACTTACCTCTACTTTGACGTAGAGACTGTGCAGTGTGCCGACGGGTTGCTAAAACCGATACTATGTGTGGTCACATACCAAGTGGACGACGAGTGGGTCTATGCTTCATTCCCGGAAACGGACGCCTTTATGGATTGGATTCTCGCCGAAGAACGTCCCGGAGTTCAAAGATTCAAGGACGCCACAGTCCTCGCACATAATCTGAAAGGCTTTGACGGCATGTTCATCATTAGTTACCTGTACAGAAAATTTTTAAAACCGGATCTCGTGTTCGATGGATCCAAGATTTTAGGTATCTTTTTACCTGGCCTTAAAATAAGGTTCATTGACACGTTGTCCTTTATTCAGGCTCCTCTTCGATCATTCACGAAGACCTTCAACTTGGAGACGGTGAAAGGCTTTTTCCCCTTTAAATTCGTGAAGGAGGAAAATCTACAGTATGCAGGACCCATCCCTGATCGGCTTTTTTTCCAGCCGGAAGACATGGAGCCTGAAACTCTGTCAGCATTCAACGAGTGGTATGCCGCAGCAAGCCTTGAACCCTGGGATTTTCAACAGCAGCTTCTGTATTACTGCAAGGCAGATACAGAGTTGTTGCGGCGAGGCGCCCAAGCTTTCCGTGAGGAATTTTTAAATCTCACAGGCGTAGACCCATTTGCACGTGACCTGACTATTGCCGGTGCTTGTCTTCGAATTTTCCGTGGGAAGTTTCTGCAAAAGAATACCCTCGGTGTGTGTCCCGCCCAAGGGTATTCGGCGAGTAACGACCGGCAGTCCTTGAAAGCTCTCGCATGGTTAGAGTATGAGGCTTCCAAGGACAATATCGTAATTCAAACTGCGCGATCACCCGGAGGTGAGTATAAGATAGGGCAGTACAAATTAGACGGCGTGTGCCATAGTACCCGTTGTTATTACGAGTTTTTAGGTTGTTACTATCATCACTGTTTGAAATGTTTCAAACCTGAAAAAATAGATCAGCGCACGAGAAAGCCATTTGGTCTGCTAAACACCCGGACCATGGATCGTCTTGAGACCTTGAAAGTGCTGATGAACGGGTACACATGCAAAATTATGTGGGAGCACGAATTCGACGAGTTAATGCGCAAAAACTCACCCGTCGCATTAATTTATAAATCCGTCGAGCCTATCAGGCGTATAGGGGCCCGTGACTACCTCTACGGAGGGCGCGTGGAGGTGTTTTCGATCTTTGCATCGGCAGACCTAGGATGCAGCCTTAACTACGTTGATTACAACAGCCTGTACCCTTATGTTTGCAAGAAGGCTCCATTCGGTAAAGGTCACCCGGTTCGGATCACCTCCGATTTCGCCACGGACCTCGACCACTATTTTGGCATTGCACACGCCACACTGTTACCCCCCGACGATTTGTTCATCCCTGTACTGCCCTACAGGTGTAATGGGAAGCTGCTTTTCCCCCTTTGTAGGATCTGTGCGGATGGTCAGCTGGCACCCCCTTGTCAGCACACCGTGAACCAGCGCGCATTGACAGGATCTTGGCCAACGTTCGAAATTTACGCTGCGATGCGTGCTGGATACAAACTTCTTCAATTCCACGATGTGTGGCATTTCAATACCATCCTGCAATACGATCCCGCAACAAAAAAGGGAGGTGTCTATGCTGGGTACATAGATACTTTTCTGGGGCTGAAGCAGCGCTACTCCGGGTTTCCCCCTGACGTGCAGACCGAGGAGCAAAAGGAAGCCTTCTGTGAGGCCTTCTTCCAGGCGGAGGGGGTTCGGATCCTCCCCTCGGAAGTTGAAAAAAACAACCTTAAGCGTACACTTTCCAAGGTCTCGCTTAATTCGTCATGGGGGAAGCATGCGCAGAACATGAGTCGAACCCAGACGACCATTGTGAGTTGTCCTGTCAAGTACATGGAACTCTTGACGGACGCATCGCTAGTCATCACTGACGTCGCTGTTATCAGTGATCAGGCCGTGCTTGTCACGCACAAGCCGGCGGAGTCTGCCACTCCAGCGAACACCCGTGGAAGCCTGATTCTCGCCGCAATGGTGACGAGTCACGCCCGACTAAAGCTGTACGAGCTTCTATCAAAATTAGATAGTCGTGCAATGTACTCGGACACGGATTCAGTAATTTATACAACGTCTCCTCGCGACACCTACACACCACCACAACATCCCTTTCTCGGAGGTCTCGTAGATGAAATTTCTTCAAAGTACGGCTCCGGTGTACACATCACTGACTATGTCAGCGCCGGAGCCAAAAGTTATGCCCTTCGGCTGAGCAACGGGGATGAAATTCTTCGCGCCAAGGGCATATCACTCACGAAGAAAAACCGGTGCACATACAATTTTGAACTACTGAAATCCATGGTGCTAGGGAACTCCCCAACCAGTGAGACCTTCGAAGTCCCTTTCAATGTAATTCGTAATAAAGTGGATGGGTCACTTACGAATAAGCCCATGGTGAAAAGGTTTAAGGCTAACCTAGATAAGCGGTATCTCAGCTCGGGTTCAACTCTCACTGTACCTTATGGTTACAATGACCTGGGCCTGGATACCCTTATCCAACTCATGGATGAGTAAATGTACAGTTTTCAACTTATTTATTTCATATTACACCTTTATTTATTTCATTGTACAGTTTTCAACTTATTTATTTCATATTACACCTTTATTTATTTCATTGTACAGTTTTCAACTTATTTATTTCATATTACACCTTTATTTATTTTATATTACACCTTTATTTATTTCATTGTACAGTTTTCAACTTATTTATTTCATATTACACCTTTATTACATTGTACAGTTTTCAACTTATTTATTACATCTTTATTTATTACACCTTTATTTATTATTTCACTGTACGCCTTTTATTTCAATATCCTTAATGGATCTTAATTTATCACGCGTAATGACCTTGCACTCGGCGTCGTCAGCAGTTTTTGAAGCTTGTATTTTTGAAACCTACAATATGTTACTGTCCAGCATTGGATATGTGAAACCAACAGTGGTTATGTCATGTGAAAGCAACAGTGGATCTGTCATGTAAATTTTTTAATAAAAAAGGTTTCAAAAAATCCGTCTCTTTATTTCTCAGAACTGGAAGACACTATGGTGGGAGAAAGCACGAGGTAACTTTGTTTTTCAGGTGCTCCGTAAGTCTTATCAGTGATCTGCACAATGCGCTGCTCCCCTCCAAGTCTCGCTGCTGCAGCAGCATTCTCATTTCCCCGCCCATCGACACTAACGCCCTCTGCTGTACTCCCGAGTGTAGCAGCACTCGTACAACTGTGCCCAGTCATGCAGATCACTTCCGGATGTCAAACATTGAATGAACTATCAGTGTGAAAACATTGAATGGGAAGAGACATAAAAATGACAAAAGGCATATTATCAGTTTTACTTTCTTTTATTGGATACAGATTTTTAATACATGGTTTTTTAACACAAGTCTTCAAGCACACAAGTCTTGGAAAGTTTTTTACAGATATTTTCAATACGCCGTCCACTCGGATAATTTTCTTTTCTTACGTCGGACGGGAACAGCAATGTCTTTTGGGGGCCGCTCTTCAGCTATATGATTTCTGGGAATGTTGACTTTTACTTCCTGTGGAGTGTCAAGCTGTTTTGAGAATAATAAATAATTTTTCAAAGCAGTCAGATATTTTTCAGACTTATCGTCAGCATCACCAGACTCTAATATTTTCTTCATCTCTGAGTCTAAATCACACACTTTTTTTCTTATGTTTCTCCTCTGCACTGCTTTCACTGAAATCATTTTTTTCTAAATAACGATACCAGCAGGGGGAGGGCAGCAGTCAATAGTGGTATAATGAACCCTGAACCACGCTGCAGGAGATGCTTCTTGTGGCGTAAAGATGCACGTTTGGATGCTAGACTCCTTATGACCGTCTTGTGCTGGCGTAAATTCTTTAATACTCGATGGGAGACAGGTATATTGCCTTTTAAGAAATTGGAACACACTTCACATAGAGCATACATCTGGGGGTCGGAGATGTGCTTCATCAGAGCTGCACGCTGCTTTCCCCCTAGCTTTGGCAAGCACTGAAGGAACGGGCCTTGAGATTTAACTTTCATTTGGAACGTAAAGTATTTCGGGTTCTTCTGATGGAAGAATCTTTGCACGGAGCCTTTCAGTATCTAACGTTCTGGGATGAAGGTCAACACACAAATAGCCACAGGTTGCTTGTGTAGCTAACCTATAAGCATCCGTCAGGAGTTTAGATTGATGGGGGTATACTTGTCTCGCCAGGTGAGTTATTTGTGAAGCATCCCGACAGTTGCGAAATAAAAACATGTAGTGAGCATTGAGCGATATAGTCCTCGAATGTCTTCCCTTTAAAAACAGATTTTGTAATATCAGGACAATCGTGATATTTTTATGATGACCACCACGAATAAACAATTGTGATATGCGTTCGCTGGCTACAGACTGTTCCATCAAGTCATCCAGTACCAGAAGTGTAGGTCTGAGGGGATCAAATTCCAGATCCGTAGGTAGTCCTTCATAAAATTCCACCGTTTTCTTGAAGGGTTCAAAGGCAGGCTGCCACTCCCCGTAGCAGTAAACGACACGTTGGGGTGGGGGTTCGAATACTTGAGCTGCTTCTCTGATGAGTTTCAGAGTGAAAGTCGTCTTTCCACACTGTGAAGGAGCAGCAATTATAATATTCGAAGGAGTTCGGAGAGCCATCGCAACACCATGCAGTCGTTAAAGTCTACTCGACACGTGTAATCACGATGCAGTACTGTGGGAAGAGTCGAACCACACGCTCTTTTAAACAGGAAATACAGACAGTGAGCACCGCAAGTGTCTCCCAGGGGGTCCTGCAGAGGTATTGAAGGATGTAAGACGTGACGTATGCCTAGTCGACTGTAGTATTCTTGCATGGCGACATCGGGACTCGTACCTAGGGGGTCAAAGTGATCCACGTGCATTCCTTTCTTGTAAACTGCTATCCAGTGGGCTCCAGGCATGGAGGACGGATCGGTATTGTAGATAAACAAGGCTTCTGATTGGGTGATTCTGCTAGGTAGTCTGTCACGGGGGAACACTCCGAGACTTGTGGGTAACATCGAAAGGATGGATTCTAGTTGATAGGTATTCATGAGCTGTAGTCAAACAGGACTTTACGATCCAATGGGATTTCCAGCAAATTCTGATATTCGGCATACAGGATCACAGTGACCGATGCGGATAGCGGCTTGGCAAACTTTAATTCGACTCTCACACTCCCACTCTTTATTAAAGAAAACACTTGATTGCATTCACGTTGCTCGGGGGTCAATTGGAATCCAAACAATGTAAAACCTTCTCCATAGGCTTTTCGCGATAAGTTAATACCACTATCGGATTTCCAGGCATCCACAGCTTCCAATAATCCTTGGTAACAGCGGAGATAGCGCCCATTCGCAAAGTCTGGTGCGTAGGACTGGTGATCGCTGTCAATGTGAAGGCTGATGTAGTTTAAGTCGAAATGTTGGAAGTTGAAGGGATTTTTTTCGTACGATCCATTCAGGCTGGTGCTTTCCACCATACCCAGTACCAGACGTACGGGGAGCTGACCTAGAAATAAATTGTCACGGTTCACACTCGTCAGTCCCGAAGCGATGGAAAACATACGTAAATCCGTTCTTCGCAGAGGGTACTTGGCACTCTCTGAACTCAGCAGGCGAGCGTGTGCGAGGATGACACTCGAAGTGGGTTTGACTTTACGCACGAAAAATTCAGCTTCGTGTATCTGTACTTTGTAAGAGGGGTCTGCTTCACCTGTCACGAGACAGAATTCGGGTTTGGATCTCAATAAACGCAGTCTCAGGTCGACTTGATTGAGCAGGTAACGATCTTGATTAAACAGGTCGGCGTGGATCCATGAGATGAGTTCGATACCTGTTGGTTTGACGTAGCCCTTGCGCTGATGCCATCCTTCGTTCTCCCGACTCGTCAGTTCCATTTTACCAGGGGTGTCGAGGTACCAGAGCGAGGTGCCGAGCTGGCTTCGTGTGGCATCGGTACCGTAATTCAATAGAGTCTCCAGGTACGCCCTGTAGGGGTACAGGGTGTGAGAAGCACTCACTAGGTGATCATTGAGGAAGACGTCTACCTGGCTGAAGAGGGCATGGAAGAAATGATTGCAGGGAGCAATCACTTCCGATGGTGCTGTACCATCGGATTTTACAATTTTCAAGACGAGACGTAGGTGACATCGGGATAGATCAATGTAATCGTCTGTTCCTTTCACGATGAATTCAAGTGGAGCATTACCTTCCAAGGAAGCCACAGGTAAATAATTGACATAGCAACCTCTTTCTAATTGTGAGACTGTGGGAGGGATCAGAAACAGGTCCAGTTCTGAATTGGCACAGTCGCCAGAATCAGCGTGAATTTTCTGAATGCTCATGATGAAAACACGTCCTGCACAGTACAGTGTCTCTTCACTTTATGAACCTTGGGATGCTGACGGCGGCGTTTTATTCCTTTCCCTCCCTGCAGCTTTGAACTGGCACGTTGTAATAGGTCGGCGCCCGCTTCACGGAGTCCCGCTTTGGCTGCAGATTTGAAATTTTGCCCCTGGGACATCGCTGAAACGAACCGTAGCCCACCCTTACGTAGGGTGGACAGTGCAGGTCGTACGAGAGGGCTGATGAAACGTCCAATAGTGGCAAAGATGCTTCCTAGCCCATCGCCTCTCTGATAACGAGGACCGCGGAACACACCCTTCCCCGTTTGGCTCTTGTAGTAGCTCACGTAGGCGTCTGCAGAAGGGGGAACGAATTTAACCCTCATGACGGAAATGTAACTTGACTAAAACTTTACCGAATTTAAAATGCAGAGGTTCTCCGGTGTCAGTACGAAGGAAGATTCTCACACTCTCGAAACTGTTCCTTGCAAGGGGGTAGTAATCAGGTTGCTGATACACTGCAACAATGGCTTCGTTATTACTGGTTCTGACGGCGGGGTTCACGACACGCAACAGTTCGCCGTGAGTATCACCTAACAACTGAGGTGCAATCAGGTCTGAATACAAATAAATACCATACATTCCTCTGTTCATATCGATGGGATAGTCACCCTGAACTTTATTCAGTGGTATATCTAATTTAGTAATTCCTAGCATGTCTCCTAATCCGGGGTTCGATCGAGGAAATTTAATGTAATGCGACTTGTCTGTATCCATCAATACGGTGTGATCTGCCTGTTGCTTGAAACGGTAAGCTTTTCTCAGCCTGTAGGGTAACATCTGATTCATCGCATCGAATAATGATTCGGCAGTTTCGTATCGTCCGTGGGGCACCTTTCGTTCTTGGAAGCTACCTGGAGGGATCACGTAGAAATAACACTCGTCATCTATGTCGAACGTTGGTGTATTGCAAAGTTTGCTGGCAAATCGTTGGTGGAAGGGTTTGTCAACTTCACCCTCCCCGATACACAGAAGTTTACCGAAATTCGTTTTAGGAAACATCAAACCGTATCCCTCACTCGGTTTGAATACCCAGTAACCGCTGTTATAGGAAACTATTATTTCTTTTGGGAGTTGGGTAGTGAGGAGAGACAACAGTTCCATTCGAGTTATTTTACCCTGTTTAAGTTTGATTTTCCTGTATTCTTCGGTGGGAGCGTAATATTCATACGTGTCATTAGAACCGTCCACATTGTACCAGCTCACGGGTAAGTGAACTTCTGCTAGTCCCACTTTCCATTTTCCGCTCAGTCTTAGGGGTTGTGCTAGACGAACCGTGAAATCAGTCTGCGAATTGTTTGGGTAAATATTCTGACTAGCCGTGGAGGGTAGGGTCAGGTAGAAACTATCCATTTTTTAGGGATCCAGGAAGGTTTGGGATAACCACGAAATTTGACCAGTGCCTTGTGACCTTTACGCTCGATTATTTTCTCGACAGTGTAAAGTTCGGGTTCTGTCACTTTTTGAAGTTCCGATTTATAGAATGTACCTTTCAACACTTCTCCCTCGGAATCCCGTATGACGTACACAGGGGGTTGTCGCTGTAACACCCTGTCGACTATAAATATTTCTTCGGTCCACAAATGCGTTCCTGCCTTCTTGAAGGGTACTTTTACACTGGCTAGTCGAACCGTGTCCCCCACTTTAAATGCCGGTTTTTCTTTTACTACGGTCGGATTGTGATAGAGTCGAACCCACACAACGTCTTCGTTGCGTAAGGTCACGTCCTTGGGAGCCATATCGTGTGCACTGTGAACGGTGGCATTGTATCCCCGTACAACGCGCGGTAGCACATCCAGGTAGCGGTAGGTGTTATTGCGTGTATAATATCTACCCAGTCTCTCGCGTAGGGTACGATTCCATCTCTCCACCAAAGCTGCTTTTTTGTCAGAGTAGGTAGCAAAGAACCGAATACCTTTCTTTTTCAGGAATTTCTGGAACACTCTGTTGGTAAACTCCGTACCCTGATCCGTATTTAAATTCATTGGGGACCGACCCTTGGAAAGGATTTTTTTGAAAGCCAACACCATTTCTTTCCCTGTTTTAGCCTTCATGGCAACCGCCCACCCATACCTCGAGAACACATCGATGACTGTTAATATGTAGCGATACCCGTCATTGAAGCGCGTTAGATTTTTCACCACCATGAGATCAGCTTGCCATTGTTCGTCTAACCCTGTGACGTAAACTTTGTTACGGGGGAACTTTCTGCGAACAGGTTTATGTAGCGTGTAGGCAGGTTGCTTTTCTAACCATTCACGGACGAGTTTGAGTGGCAGTCCCGTATTCTGTGCTAACTTTTTTACACTACCGAATCCTCTTTCGGGGTCGAAATAATTGGACTCCAAAGTTTTGTTTTCTGCTGCACCCAGGCGTCGTACCCCACCAGGTTTTGCCATTGATGTAGCGAAAGTGTAACACCCGTCAGTGTAGGAACGTCCCCTATAAACTGTCTGATGTCCACTGTTAAGTTACACACACGAATTTTGTATTCGTCGTCTAAGGCTTTTGACTCCCCACACTGAATATTTTTACTAGGAGCTACAATTTCTAATACAAGCACTGCTATCGTTAACACTGTCACGATTACACTACCCACACTAGCTAACACCTTCTTTCTCCTATCCATACCAAGACTTAAATGACATTGGATGAAAAGACAGACACATTATATAAGGTTACAATTATTTATTTAATTTATACATTTCATTTTTTGCCTCGTCGACAATAGCGTTATATTTTAGATTGCAAACAAAACCAGAATCTACAAAATTCAACAGACCTCGTTTCCAGGCAGTATCCACAAATACCTGTGCTAAGGCATTAATGTCCAAGTCACCAGACCACCCTACGATAGTTGGTATTTTTTCTTCAGGTTGCAGTCCATCTAACGGTATCACACGTATAAGTTCTTGCTGAAAAATATTCACCAGCAGCGGGTAAACACAATCGGGATCGTCGAAAACAGGACCCAGTAGGAAAGGTCGAACGGATTCTGAATGTTCCATAATAGCTGTACGGAGTTGGTGATCTTTGGGAGTCCCGCACACACTATGCACAATGCGCATCACCTCGTCTAAGTGAATAGCCAGCGTGAACCACTGCGAAGCATTCAGTGTTATACAACGTCTCACAACACGGAACTGTAGAGTTCTTTGGTCTGCTGATTCTTTGATGAATTCGACACAACGTTCGCCATCCACAGTTCGATACATGTAGACACGTAAACCATGCGTCACGTACCATGTCTGTTGATCGGGGCCAATTTTCACTTGATCCTCTATGTGGGGGACCGTGGCACACAAAGCCTCCCATTCAGGTATGGAGAGGCTAACCCCTGCAAGTGTAGGGTAGATGAGTTCACAATTTTCATATTTCTTGTAGCGGCGTACGTGCACAGAAAACTTATTTTTGAACAGTGTAGGTACAACGTAAACATCTTCACCGAGACACCACGCATCTGGATTGCTAGGCTGCATCGTGAACAATGACGCACACAGCACTCGCTCCCTATTTAACTAGAGAGCCGCACCACCTGGGACGACCAATCAGGAACGATCTGATAAGCAAGTGTTTGTTGGGACATGTTCTCGACGACGATCGATCCATCCGAAGAAAGCAGCTGTTTCGGCTAAAGAGCAGTGGACGTCCTCTCCGGTGTGATATCCGCACTCGAACTCGGAAACTTTTGGGAGATCACAATATTTGGGGCAGCCGTAAAGTTCGAGATTAACACTGGGCAGATTTAATTGTTCCAAGAGATTTCTTTCCACAGTACCTCCTTTGTAACCCACCACAGTAGCTTCTTCAGTACGTGCAAGTTTGTAAGCATATTTCACGATGTTAGGAACGTGATGTAACGACCACACCTTTTCACGAAGCAGAGGACGAAAGGGTAGACCTATCACATATTTAGATACGTAGCTGACTGTCCTTCTGTCTTTTACTGACAAAGGTTGGTGTTGCCGAAGATTGAAACGGTAGACACCACATTTCCCATTCAGAGTTGCATATCCAAGTTCGCGCACTAAGAAACGACCATTTACATGGAAACCGTCGAGATCTAGAACCATACAGATGTTTTGCATGGTTGCACTAGTTCGAGTATCTGGAGACAAAAACACTTGACGTCTTCACACAGGCTACAGACGTCTCTGTCGTTTACGTCTCAGAGCCTGAACGATGTTCTGCGGTAATCCCGGGGGCCAGGTTTCGGGCGGCTTCATCACCAGCGGTCCACGTAGTCTTGTAGGTGGTGGTGGGGTAGTGTCCTCCACGACAACAGCCCGTAGCATCGGACCACCAATCCCAGGTCGCGGCAACATCTTAATAGTGACGGCTGGAGGTGGGGGTGGCGGTGGAGGAGGTGGCACAATCACAGGTCGACGTAGCAATCGACGAATACGCGTTCGAAAGTGTTGTGGATCGCTCTCGTAGCCGGAGTCTACATCACTCGTCCAATTATGACCAAAATCCAAGTTGTCGTCGTCGTCCATAACGTGTGGCTCAGAATAAATGTCAAACCTTTTTCAGCGGTTATATACAGTCAGAACCGTGACCTTGGGGGGGTTTACAAGGTACTTGGAAAATTACGAGACAATTTCCGGTCGATTGTGACGTAGGGGTCAATTTCCGGTCGATTGCGACATAGGGGTCAAAGTTCAGAAGACAGCGTGGCCCAGCACAGGTCAATTTCCGGTCGATTGCGACATAGGGGGTCCAAGTCAAGAAGGCAACGTGGACGATTGCGACATAGGGGGGGAAAGCACTGTGCAAAGGGGGAACGGTAGGTTGTGATGAAACTACTGACAGGCATGGATGTTTGTGTTGCCTTTCTGCTGAGGTCTCGATTCCCTCACAGACTTTGTGGAGTTTAACAAGCTCCTGTCAGATCTCTATAGCAAGCAGCTGCTTGAGGGCATATTTTTACAGCATGAACGGATATATTACTAATGGTAGTGGCACACAGTTATAAAAAAAACAATCGATAATACAAGTGACTGGAAAACTGAGGCTAGAATTTTAAAATAAATCATTCAATTGCAAGTTGTCAAAATAGGATGACCAGACGTCCCCAGGAAACGGGAATATCTGGTCATCCTAGTTCGCAACTCGAACCAAATTTTCAAAAGTCCCCAGATCTTCTGCAAATCTGGTCACCCTCTTTCTGCAGGTACTTGATCGATCAGTCCCGAATTTGTTGTAGTGGTCAAACTTGTGTCTTGCTGCGTAAGGGTAAAAAATCGTGTTCCTCGCAGCGGTAGGTCGGGATTAAATCCGCCGCAAGTATCCGAAATCTCTGGGGTGCTTGCAGTCGCCTACTTTATGAATAGATAGTTAAAAGTTTGAATAGAATAATACTTATCAGTGTGCAGAGTTATCAATGGAGAGACGTTCCGCGGTCTACAGGTGAGTTATCAGTGCACCAAGATACAGTGAAATGAAACTATAGACAAAGTTTGATGGTCCTAGCTCTTACCATCTAGTTTTCGAACAAAAAAAATATATTCTCTAAAATATATAATAGATTAGGTGAAGCATATTTCCTTTATGCCGGAGTCAATACGAACAGAAAACTCACCTTTTCGTTGTGCACAATTGAAACTTACGGCATTTTAGTAGTTTATTATTGGGTAGAAGTAGAGCCATATTGCAGAGTAGGTACCAAACTATGCAGGTGGAAATATACGCCGTGAAAAAGTCACAGGTTCCAAAGGGTTACCAGTTTATGGCGGATTGCTATAATCACACCGTATTTTATAGCAATTATACGAACCATATAGATACCACCATATAGAAATTATATAGAATTCCATATAGAATTCACCGTACCATATAGAAACATGGTACGGTGTGATTGCTATAATCACACCGTACCATGTTTCCTAATCTTAACATCAGAAGAGCACGTTTCCTGTTAATTAGCGAAATGAGCCTACCCTTAATATGAAAAAAAAAAAACATTTTTATGGAATAAACTTTCCCTAATGACAGTTCATATCGTCCCCGCCCTGCCCACGGTAAGTAGGGGACACCGATGTACTTGGAAAGGCCGCCGTCCGTCGAAAGGGACGTTAAGCCGTGGCCCCCGTATGCGGGAGAGCCATACCCTATGCACGTTAAAGAACACGCTGGATGGCCTTGACGGGAGGCTACCATCTGTCTCCCAACAGCTGTTCCAGTGGGTCCCCTCCCCCACCCTTCTCTGAGCCTTCGGGGTCCTTGTGACCTGGCCATTTAGTACATGATGTGCAAAAAAGTGCCGCTGAGGTAAAACAACAATACCCAGTTCACATCGTGAGTTGAACCTCTACAGACTTTCCTTTTTAACCATCTGACGAAAGAGAATTTCGCGTTGTTTTTTTTTGCCAAGTTGCAACCTCTGAGTTGCAGTTTTGCACAAAATGGGCTAAATGACCAGGTCACAAGGACCCTGAGAAGAATGTGGGGAGGGTACCCACTGAACAGCTCTTAGCCTCCAATTAAGGTCATCCAGTGTATTATTTAATGTGAATAGGGTATGGCTCTTCCTGCACAAGTGGCAAGGGCTTAACGTCCCTTCTGATGGACGGTGGCCTTTCCAAACCCATCGGTGCACCTACTGGCCGTGGGCAGGATGGGGAGTTTCGAGGGCTTTGCAAAGGTGTACTCCATGTCCCATTTGAAAAAAATGGGGAACAGGGCTATTAAAATTTTTAAATCTCTGATTCACTTCCGATCTTCAATTGGAGCTAAAATACAGAAATCTTGAAATAATGAGGTGAAACAAATTTGGTTTTTGCCATGAGAGGGATTCGAACCCACTTCTCCAGGAAACTTGCCTGTTATGCTACAGCACCACCAATGGCTAACCTTTTCACAGCTTTTCTTCTTTCTTCTTTAACGTCAGTGGTCTTGAGAGTTCTTCTTTCAAGCTTTTCCCAGCTAGGATTTAGTAGTCATATCTGTTTTGTTTATTCCTTTTTCTTCTTTTCGCCTTTGAAGATATTTTCTAAACAATCTATGCTTTTTAAATGAGATATATTTTCACAGCTTTTCAGTTTGTCCGACCTTAAAGCTTTCCGAATTTTATTTTGATTCGCACAGTGGCGCCATCTATCCGGGAAGTGGACAACTCTGTTGTCTCAATAAATAATAAAAAAATAAATACCCCCTCAAGCAGCTGCTTGCCACAGAGGTCTGACAGGAACCTGTCACTTTATATGCCATAGTAGAAGGTCTGAGAGGACAGATGAATTAATATTTCACTTCGAAAGTATAATCGATTGGAGATAAGACAGAAATTTTCATTTCTTCGGGAGACGGAAAAGCTACTCATGTTAGGATACAGTGAGGTGTAAAAGAGCAGTAGGGAATTACTATCAGATTACTTATATATCTTTAATATTTTCGCATCTTATTCTCACATTATGAAATCACAGAAAAATGTTAGATATTGATCCTAAACTAAAATGCTAATAAGTAACTTGGATGCTTTTTTATATGTAAGCCAAGTTTCCTTCATCTTTTTTACTTTTGATTTGTAATTGCAGAATCATTGGTAAAAATCGTTTTTTCATAAACTTCGCTTTTTCTGCTTCTTTACTGTAAAACCTAAATATTTAAAAGCACAATCGCCAAAATTTTTTTAAAATTAATTTAATATTGAAAAATTGCATGTTACTACATTCTAAAGGAACGTACCCTGAATTTATACTGTTTACATATTTAACAAAATTTAAATGCGCTTTTATAACTGTACACGAAATTTCGTTTATTAATATCTACCTAGTAAATGATATATATATCTTTACAATTAGTATTTTAAAATTTTTTAATTTACTGTTTACAATTAATATTGTACATTACCGAAAATCCTTCCACTATTGTATATTCTTCGGTATGGCTTAAGCCCCTCCACCATGAAACTCGCGAGCCACCATTGTTGAAAATTTTAATGTTTCTAAAATGTTTATTTCAAAATGAACGATCGCATTGTGAAATGTCCATATATGAGTTCAATTTTCACAGTTAATTGCTTCAAATGGCGGTAAAGTGCTGAATACTTGCGACATTAGAACAGGAGTTACAGACCTCGGTATATCCATTTCATATTTTTTGCCTTAAGCAGCTAAAAATTACTCTGTCAATTTTGTAAAGAAAAATCTTACTAGTATCTGTGTTCCCCATGGTTTTGGCACTCCTGCATTATTTTTTCAAAATATAATTTTGCGACCATGATCACATTATTCCCAGCTGTCGTGGACAACTTCCCACCTAGTGGCGCCATCTAGTGCATTGACATTAAACGTTTGACGGTTACAGTCAACACATTTTTGGTTGAATTAAGCATTATTAGATTTTGAACTGCTAAGTAGCTTTCGTGAGCTTGCCTGAGGTATAAGGAGGTCACCAAATAAAGGGCACTAAAAATAAAATCAAATTGCTAAAAATTTGAAATATAGGCAAATGCCCCTCAAAAGGTCGGAGTTGCGCATGCGCAACTCCTACGCTCGGAACGAAGATTGCAATGTCCACAAAATGAAATAATAATCCCCAAAATGATAAATATAACGTAAATTAAGCAAAACTGGCTAAGGAAAGTAAAAGTGAATGGATGGACCATCACAGGCGCCGTGAGGCAGGCTGCCTCTATGCTACACTCTGTCAACGGTACTGGGCACCGATTATGAGATACACCGGGTTTTTATTTCACTTTTTTCAACTGAATTCACGTTAGTGAAATAATTGGAACAACCTTTTCTTAAAGTTTGCAACAATTTATTTCAACTCCATGCACATACACCATTTTTACATTATTTTTAAAAAACAGCAGTATTTTAAAATAAATGCAAGGAATGTTATATACCGTATAAAAGTGAAATAATTATTTTTAAAATTTTTGCTTGAATACTTTGAAAAATATAAAATAAATAAATACCCCCTCAAGCAGCTGCTTGCCACAGAGGTCTGACAGGAGCCTGTTAGTTTATATGCCAAAGTAGATCTGAGAGGATGATACGACTTCAGCAGAAAAACAAACACACACATCCATGCCTTACCCGGGACTCGAACCCAGGTCCCTTAGATTAGCAGCCAAGCGCGCTAAAATTTTCTGTACTTACTGACATAATTCTTTCACTTTTCCCTTATAATTTTGTACCCAAAAAATCAAAAGTTCACACCTATCATGAATTTCGCCCACTGACCAGGGGTAAGTTGTTTCGAAACATTCTCACTTAACTACAGCACTTAGTTATATTGAAACGCGTTCTGAAAGACTGTACAGGCAAAAAGCAGGCCCACCTCATGGTGCAACAAAGGAAAAGGGCGTGCGTTGGGTTGGGTTACCTCTGAGCGGCACTTTTTTGCACACCATGGGCTAAATGGCCAGGTCACATGGACCCCGAAGGCTCAGAGAAGGTTGGGGGAGGGGACCCACTGGAACAGCTGTTGGGAGACAGATGGTAGCCTCCCGTCAAGGCCATCCAGCGTGTTCTTTAACGTGCACAGGTTATGGCTCTCCCGCACACGGGGCCACGGCTTAACGTCCCATCCGACGGACGGCGGCCTTCCCAAGCCCATCGGTGTCCCCTACTGACCGTGGGCAGGGCGGGGAATTTTTGCGGAGATAAATCTCAACGCCGACCCAGTTGGGACTCGAACCTGGGAACTACAGCTTATGAGCCTGGCGCGCTACCGACTGAGCCACCCCCGCCCAGGGCGTGCGTATTATTTAAACAATTTGCGAACTCTTAGAATGAACCATTTAAAATACATATCATTTCTTAAGTAGTTCATTTGTCACGGAGGTCTGATATAAACTGATCAGAATAAGCTATTAAGATATGTGGGGAAGGTGAAACCTCGGCAGAAAGGCAACATCAGAAAATATCATTGCCTTATTGAATGGGTGAATAATCTCAATGAATAATCTCTAACCCCCAAAGTGTCCACCAATTCTTTTTTCAAATTCTCTAACATGTTAACTATACAGCATGCATAGATCTTTTACTGATAATAGTGCCATATTATAAAACATTTTGGTCAGTAATGCAAGTGATTGAAAAATTGAGGTTGAATTTTATAATAAGAGTCGTCAATTGCAAATTGTCAAACTAGGGTGACCAGACGTCCATATTTTACATGACGTCTGCTGTATGCTTTAAATTGAATTTCCGAAAGTCCCAGGATCTTTTTCTTTCAATCCGGCCACTCTACTTATTAAGCTACAAAATATTCACTTTCTGTGCATTAACTCTTTTACCTCTTTTTGTATAAAAAAAACTTAGGCAAATAAATTTTTTGTACACCTAATGAAACAAAATATATTTCAGACTTGTAATAAAAATATCCATATTTTTAATGGAAATATTTTATATTATTCAGTTTCACTTCACAAGAACTATTTGTCTAGTTGGCATACTTTGCTCACGATATTTTTTTGTTTTACTGGGTTTGAATCTTCAATAGGGCATATATGTTTACTCTTTCTAATGCAAGTTTTGCCTTCCCCATAATCTCTACGGCATAATTAAACTGAAAAGACTCCCCTCAGACTTTCACACTAGTGGGCTACCCAAAGAAATTTTTTTCCGAAGTAATTTCAAATAACAAGGAGGTGATTATTTTTATAATTTTTTAAATCATGTTTTTTCTATTCAAAAAAAAAAACTTCACTGAAAGGAATTCAGTCTATGTGCACAGTTATTTTTGCCATACATTTTAACTTAATCTATAATGATTTAATGCAGTGTTTATTGAGGGGGGTATTTTTTTTTTATTTTTTATTGGTTTTGCATTATTAATTAGCATACCAAAATCCAATCTTATATACATCAAAATGAAGCTTTGACTATATCTGGAAAGAGGTGATATTTTATATCAACATTTAATTCATTCTAAACTCAATGAGCCAACTTTTAAACTTTTTATTTATGTACGTCCCATGGCCGAGTAGTTAGCATGCTTGGCCACTGATCAAAGGGACCTGGGGTTTGAGCCCTGGGTAAGGCTCAAACCCCAGGTTTTCTGCTGAGGTCCCACCCTTCTCACAGACCTTATACTATGTCTCCTGTCAAACCTCTGCAACAAGCAGTTGCTTGAGGGGGGATATATTTTATTATTTATAAACATCTGCATCACATGTTTACCCTTAAAATGTCATTTCCTAAAATGTATGGAATTGCGACCAATTTTTTTTCAGCAGAAAAGCAACTGAATTTTAGAAATTTATCCTCTAGAGATATATATATAAGTTGTACTATATACCAAACAAAACAGCATTTAATTCTGAATAATAATAAAACAATAGAAATTCGAATAAAAAAGTCAGGTTTACTTTTAAAAAAGTACATTAACTGGCTTTGAACACTTAAAGGGTGAAGCATGAACAGAAAACTGTTGAACTTCAATGTATTTCCACATCTGTCTGTCTGCTTCTTTTCGCATTGGCTATACAGCTTTTAATGGATTTTTATTTGGTAAAACAAGAAGTGAAAATTATGTTATACTTTACACTTCAAAAAATATATGCGCATTAATTATGCCAGTAAATATGGCAAATCATTAATTAACAAACATTACTGTGGCATCCATGTAAAAAGCTTAAGAAAAATAAAGTAAAAAGATATAGGGTATAATTTCTTTGGGCTATATATATATCAGAAAACATTTTACATATAATGCATCTGGAGTATTACAATTATTTTAAAATTCTTATGTTTTGCATAGATATTTTAACAATGCTTATATCTTTAAACCATTACATGAAAATTTC
Source organism: Ryuthela nishihirai (assembly GCA_038380435.1). NCBI lineage: Eukaryota > Metazoa > Arthropoda > Arachnida > Araneae > Heptathelidae > Ryuthela > Ryuthela nishihirai. Next base: position 12,617,806 of record JAWZYU010000016.1, on the reverse strand, counting down.
TTGATTTAAAAATTTAATGCAGCTCACAAAACACAGTAGCTGAATAAAGAAATGCAACATATAATGTGCTTGTTATTAACACTAATGACACTCGCCTTAATTGCCACATACTTTAAACTCCTTAAAAACTAGTATTTCAGTAGGAAGAAACTTTAAGACAATTTTGATCAATGTTTATTACCATAATTTATTTCATTTCAAAGTTCATAAAAATGCAAAGATCAAATATAAATATTTGAATGAAAATATCAAAGATGTATATGCTTATTATACAAATAATTATTTAAAAAATTGAAAATCGTTGTTTATATACATTGACTGCAAGTCAACCTGGGACACAAAATACTACTGTTGTTTAATATCTATATGTCAAAACAATCTAATCCTACAAATGAAATATTTTCACTCATATAGTTCAGAAATGATCTGTGCTAAAATTAACTAAGCAAAATTATTGTGTGAAATATTACATTTCAATGACGCTTGCGCAAACTACATCAAATAATGCAATTTTTGCTGCTAAATTTCACATTTTGGGAGCAATGTATTTCAAGGCTTTAATATTCAAATTTGGGACGACTTGCTTTAAGGGAATCTCGTAAATTTTGATATGAGAGCTATTCAGTTTCTGAAGTAAATTTTAAGATTAAAAAAGCTGCAAATATATTTTATTAAATATAATAAATCTCTATTGCAGACACTGGTCCCCATATATAAATTCCTTTATATACCTTTTTTTTTTACTCTATCAAAATATAACTTCTTGCCACTTTATATATCTGTGGAATATATACCTTCTGGAAATTAATCTATTTGCTGATAATTTTAGTAAATAGTTTTCTGCAACCAAATTATCACAAGCCTTGAATCTTGTGATCTGGCCATTTTATCCATCATTTGTACAGCACAGTGCTCCTCAGAAGTAAAATAACTCATATAACAAATAATTCATACCAAAAATATATATATAAAAAAAAAGAATATATTTACGTATTAGTAATTAATAGAAACTTTCATGGGAAAGAATTATTGAAACAAAGAATTAATTTTATGAAGTAAAAAATAAACATTTCACATAAACAAAAACCCTTAAGGTAAAAAACCATCAATATGGCCAATCTCTAGGAGTGCTAGATTCTTGAGGAATATAATTACTTCTGTGAAATTTACAAATATTATACAATTTTAAAACTTCTGAACTGGTTTGATTAATTTTAAAGCTTCTTTTAACTATATCTCTGTGCATTTTCCTATAGTCAGGGCATTCAGAACCCAGAAAATATCAATGAATGATTCAACCACTCCATAATGTAATTGTTATGCATTAACTATTCAAAATTCTTATAGAGCACAAAGTATTATATACAAGGATCCACAAATTTCATCTCAGCTTCATCGTCAGATGTGAATTCTAATCAGTATTGATAAGTACTAATCAGTAATTACAATGGCAAAAAGCATTTGACCACCACAAATAAATTTCTGTTTACTGCTGATGACCATGCATGTTTGCAAACTCTTAATTATACATCATTCAAACATTTGTTTTGGCACTTAATGGCATTAGCTTCAGAATGATATATTTTTCATTTCTGGTAAGTTATAATGTAAAAGAAAATAATAGATAACTTTTTTAAGGAAAGCAAAATAGTCTCAAAGAGGAAAATGTATAATGTTTCACATATACACAAATGGGCTAAGGCAAGGGTATGCCCAATCCAGTGGTCAACACAGGTTTCTCTGGCCCATGTAGTAAATGCAGCTGGGTACGACTTTTTTTTTGCATCTTGAGAATTAAAATAAAATAAATACCCCCTCAAGCAGCTGCTTGCCACAGAGGTCTGACAGGAGCCTGTCAGTTTATATGCCACAGTAGAAGATCTGAGAGGATGGCAGGACCTCAGCAGAAAACAACACGAACATCCATGCCTTACCCGGGGCTTGAACCCAGGTCCCGTAGATCAGTAGCCAAGTGCGCTAACCACTCGGCCACGGGATGGTCTCTTGAGAATTGCATTCAATTAATTTGTAAGAAAGCAGAATTCATCAATAATTGCAATACAAGCAGTTTTTTCATGGTTCACAATAACATATACTTTATTTTTAGATATAATAATGTTCTAGCCCATGTGTTGCCAACAGTACTGAATGGCCTGCTTAATGGATGTTTGAACGCTACTGAAGAGAAAAATGTGTGTAATATTTTAAAAGGAAATATGGCTTATGATGAAAATACTATTGAACAATAAAGTTCAAAGAATGCTTTTACAGCAGGATAACCTGAGTATCATGACATTATATATAATCATGTTCCAACACCACTGTGCTTCCATATGCTGCAGCTGTAAAGCGATTGTGCCACTTCTTGTTGACAATACGAATGTTTCTTGGTCCTATCACAAAGATGAATGACTGCTGGTCAGAGCAACGAATCAAATAAGTTTGGTGTAAAGTTACAAAAAAAATGCAAGTGGAACTGTGATGTTATCAGAGGTTTATGTGGATGTGGCGATGAAAAAGACAAGTGTCTTGAAGGACATAATCAGTTTAAAGAGGATCAGAAGGATGTGAAAGATAATGAAAAGTGGTCATCCAAAAACTCACAGAACTGGTAGAAAGGTGGAAAATAATGCAGACTTTGGTTCACTCAGATAGATGTTTAAGTGTATGACTGATGACAGAGGAAATAAATTTAGACAGAGGAACTGTGAGGACAGTCTGACAGTGAATTTAGAAATAGTTTCAGCAAAGATGGGCTGTAGTTTTACAGAGATTGACACATTAAAAAAAAATGTGACAGCTAACTGAAATTGCATTTCTCAAAAGGAATTCCAACAATGTTTTCAGTAGCTGCAACATTACAAAATTGCTGCAACAAAGTCCAACTTTTGATGTTTTCAGTAGCTGCAACATTGCTGGGTATTGTTGCCACAGTGGCCACTTCAAGGGTGTCAAAAAGCCATCAGCATGTAACAGATATAGTTTCTACAAATTTTCAGGAATTTTCCCTATTGTCCCATCTTGCACGTGTGTGATTACATATACATAAATGTCCTGGGACCACTTTGCGTTTAACAAAGAATTGCAAGACTGCTGCACTGACAAATAAATTTTTAAATTACCAAAATATTAATTTATAATAAGCTAAATTTGCTGGATTCTATTGTGTTCTTCCAAGAGCATATATAAAAAATAACAGACATCCTTTCAAAATGGAAGATTTTATCTGGTTTCAATACACATTAATAACCAGATAACTTAATACATATACCTGACTTATACTGGATTTTATTTAGTGGATTTAAACCATGATGTATAACAACATCAATTTTACAAAATTTTAACAAGCCGAGTGGTTAGCACGCTTGGCTACTGATTTAAGGGACCTGGGTTCGAGCCCCGGGTAAGGCATGGATGTAAGTTGTTTTTCTGCTGAGGTCCTGCCATCCTCTCAGACCTACTCTGGCATATAAACTGACAGGCTCTTGTCAGACCTCTGTGGCAAGCAGCTGCTTGAGGGGGTATTTATTATTTATTTATAATAAAAATCTTATTGTATGTAGTTAATACATACCAAAATGAGTATTAACAATTAGTGGCACCAATTATATTTAACATTTGAAGCATACACAATTACAAGGTGTACTAATATAAGTGTGAAGCTTATGTAAAATAAAAATTTCATAAAAAATACAATTTTAGCATATTCACAGTAGGAAATTACACTTTTCATTTTCATCCTTCATTCCATTTTTAAAAATAAACATTTTCCTTCTTAAATATCTTTTAAATCTTATACTTTGTTTACATATTTTTAACGATCATATAATGAAATATTTATAATTATTTTCAACATATACTACAGAGAAGAATCCTTCAAAATACTCCTAGACTGTACAGTCTTCATACAAGAATCCCTCACAAAGATTTAAGTTCAATTTTCCGAATACTGCCTCAGAACCAACACAGCACACAAAGTATAAGCATTACAACAGTAGCTAGCTCCATAACCATTATGCCCATTAAGGTTAGTGGAAATATATTTCTTTTATGTACTAAATTCTAGACTAGTCTTTAACTGAAAAAAAGTGCATCAAAACATCTCAGTTTCAAAGAGTAATAAATATTAGATTATAAAATTTCTTATCAATATTCAGTAAGCAGAATACTTATAGTTTACTAATCATTTTATGCCAATTGACAAAGTTGTAATGGTGTGCAAGATGTTAGTGCCAGCATTCTCATGAGATTATTGAAAGAAAATAAATCTCTTTATCTATATTAGCACTTCTAAATTTTTTAATTTCCATATAATAATAACACCAAGAATAAAGAATTTAAATTTTAAAACCATGAAACATTTCATTCTGAAATGAACAATTTTGTAACCAGAAAACTTTATAATATGAAATACATAATTTGCATATATACTACTCACAAAAATTAGGGGATATTTCAAAATGAACATGAAGCGATAAAATATCCCCTAATTTTTGTGAGCAGTGTACATAACATAAACTCATGGACAACTTATTTATTATCTGACAGTGTTATCAACATGAAACAATACACTTAATTAAAATATGAGACATTTGGATGAAAAAAAAAGGTTCATACATTCAGATTCAAAAAGCATACAAAGGATTTTTTATATTCAAACAACGTAAATAGGAACTTACTATAAAATTCAACAAATAAGCACAATTTCAAAAAAAAAAGGATTCAGATATCTAAACAACTTGTAGTTCAACTTTTGTTTCTATGGACTTTGGCACCATCTGCTGTGAAAAAAAAAATCCATGACTTATTTAATTCTGCTTTGCTTTACAAGAGATATCTGAGCTTAGCAAATATTGACTTTAAAATAAAATGATTAAAAAAGCATAATTGTGAAATCAGTGCTACCAAGAAAACACATTTTAATTGAAATAAGCTTCAGTCTTACGGATACTATGTTAGTTGGCAGAAGTGTGGTTATTTCCTAGCATATAAAAAGATGCTATTTGAAACAAATTTCATGTAAATCAAATATTATGACACATTACATCATGGATGCAAATTATTGTTTTTCTAAGTTTCTACACCTGTATGTAAATTTATGTGTGTATGAAATTTTGATGTCTTTCAATATTTAACATTTATCTTTAAAATCCTAGTGAAAAGCCTTCATAATGCAATTTTTATGTATCTCATATTTTCTTACATTTAATGTTTAAATTCCAAAGGACCAAAATGACTTAGCTAACTGTATATGAAACTGAAACCATTGACCAATACAAATGTGCAAGTTTACCATTCTGAAAGGATAATTTTGCAACTCCTCTGATGTTCAATATTGTAGAATCAACATTTAGAAAATCGAATCTTTGTCATTACAATATTGATTAATCAATACATGCAATTCAGTAGTTCTATTTCAATAGGCTCTTTATTGCTGCTATTATTATTCCAGGATTCTATTATTATATGGTATGTTTTTCTGCTGAGGTCCTGCCATCCTCTCAGTTCTTCTACTATGGCATATAAACTGACAGGCTCCTGTCAGACCTCTGTGGCAAGCAGCTGCTTCAGGGGGTATTTATTTTTTTTATTTATTAAATATGCAAAAAGTGTTAGATATGTAAAATTAACTTTGGGTGAAAATATAATTGTAGAAGTTGTTACAAATTCAATAATAAAAATGACAAAGTGATCCTACTTTCAACAAGTTTTTTTAAAGGACTGGAAATCATACAAGTGTACATACTTCTTACCCAGATATTCTTAGAAACATCAGAATTTTTTAACCCAGCACATAATTGCATCGCTTTTGACATGAGTAATCATATGGGATCCATTGGGCAGCATGAGTGGTCATATGGGATCCATTGGGCAGCATGAGTGGTCATATGAGATCATTCAGAAACAAGAGTGTCTTATGAGATCATTGGCAACATGAAAATAACCACATATTACTCATAACTAATAAATATGAATTTGTTTCCAACCGTTTGGGATAAATTTCAGAACCTTTTCTAATATATATAAAGAGGTAAAAGCCATTGTAAATAACTTTCCCAAAACAACAAAGAGAGATAAGAGAGAATTTTAGATTATCTGTGTGTATGTGAAGTGCTGACAGTAATATAGAGCAGAAAATCAGAAGTATACAGCATCCGGATGCTGTATACTTCTGATTTTAATAATTCTGATTTGTGGCATAAAACTTGTAATTAAATTACAAGTTTTATGCCCCCACAACTAGACATCGTATGCCACAAATTTTGAACTGATAATTCTTTGTTAAATCAGTAATTACAAATTTTCCATGCTTTTATGCACAAGACCATACTGCATATTGTGCAAGACCCTGTCTAGATAAATACTGTGTGAAATTAAAGGTCTACCATGCAGAATGTTGTTCTTGAGTGTATGATGAATGACTGTACAAAATGTTTCAAAATGATATAAATTCCTAAAGCTGGTAATCTCAGAAAGGTAACAAAGAATCTGAGCAATTTTTCATTAAAAACAGATAAAGGAATAATTTTCTTCTGCAAAGTCCATTGAATCCACAGAAGATTCTCTATAACAATCTCTCCTGGGTTAAAAGTTTTTCTGATGGGATTAGAAAGGCTGCCAGATGGAATGTTAAGACATGGCCCCATGTGCAGGAGAGCCATACCTACGACATTAAAAAACACACTGGATGGCCTTGACAAGAAGTTACCACTGTCTCCTAACAGCTGTCCAGTGAGTCTCCTCTCCAAAACCTTCTGAGACTTTGGGGTTCTTGCAACCTGGCCATTTAGTCCATAGTGTGCAAAAAAAGTGTCGCTCAAAGGTAAAACAATCCAAGGGTTTTAATATCTGAGTAACAAAGCAAAAACAAACACACACAAATACTTCAAATTTCTTCACTCTGCAGGACCAAACTGCTAATTATCGTATTGACATTGATATGGTATATACTACTTGATCACAATTTAAATACATAATTTTCCAGTATTTTGATTTTAGTTTTTTATCAGTTATCACATAAGCTTTTTTTTTCACATCTATATAATATGTCACATGTAAATGTCACACACACATTCAACATAAACGTATTGGTTAATACACATGGCCAAAAATCTTTAAAGAAATCAATAAAGTCTAGATTTTTAAAACTGCATAAGTAAATTTAATGACAATTTTTCTACATATTTTAGTGCAAACATGACTTTTGCATATTTTAATAATTCCACATAAAAGAGTAAATAAACATTAAAAACTTACTGCCACTGAAACACTAAAAAAAACGACTATACAAAAATATAATGGATTATATATGTATGTATATAACTGCACAAGAATTAGCAAAAAATAATGCATTAATAGATTTTTCTTATTGAAATATCAAAAGCATTAGGTTATTGAAATACAAACATTTATACTCTAGATGCCTCATTCTTCATACATAGTAAACATCAAATTTCTGAAATCACTTTTCAACTGAGGATGCTGCTTTTTCTATGAAGTTTGCAAGACGTACATCTCTCTCTGATAAGCCACTCACATCATGACTACTGAGAGTAATCTGAACTTTGTTGTACACATTAAACCACTCTGGGTGATGATCCATCTTTTCAGCTTGCATGGCAACACGACTCATGAAACCAAAAGCCTATAATAAATAAATATCTCAATGATGAGTAAATAACTATAAGGTTTTACAATTTAGATAATGAAGTTCATAATCACACAATTTTTTTGTAACAATTATGTCAGCCCCACTGTATCTTGTTATTTTAATTTTCTATTGATGAATAATTCAAACTTATTATCTTGAGTCATGAAATAGGTGTGAACAATTTCTAAACTGTAAGGAATAGTATTTACACAATTTTTTGAAAAATGTGCATAGTAATGTCAATTATAGTAATTTAATTATGGCAAAAATCTCATGTTAGAATTTTAAAAAATGAAGTAGAAAAATTGGTTTCAAAAGGGATGAGGTATGATTCTATATCTCCTGCTAATAGCATGTCAGGTGCTTCAACCACCTGGACCATTGGTTCACAACCTTTTTAAGACCAAGCATCCCCCTTTACCAAGTATTATTTTATAAATTACCCCTTCATGGAATTTTTTTAAATTAAAGATGGAAGAAGGTACTCCCCTACAATAGTGAGGTATGCTAACCACTAGACAAGGTAAAGGCTGTAATCAAATTATTTTTCCTGTATAAAATTAGTTGGGAAAACCTTTACTGTATATTCAAATTTATGAGTATTTTGATCCATGATTTTCAAAGTTTTTTTTTTTTCTTTTGTTAAAATAAAACATGCATAACTATGTTAATCTAATGATCAATAATTTATTTACATCTATTGCCACAAAAAACTCAGGAAAACATCCAAACAAATTTTTAAATGTCTCCTGGGGGGGGTAGACCCCTGATCTAGGTTTATCCATCTCATATTACTAACCTTTCTGTCAACTACAACAAAAGAAAATATTCAGTTTAGTGTGGAGTTGCAGCATCATCTGTTGACTAGGAACAAATAGGACACATTCATGGCAATGGACTAGTAGCTGAGATGGTAAGAACAATTAACATTATCAGAAGAGTGTGGAATCATAGCCTACCCTCATTAAAATTCAATTTTGTTTTTTCGATTCTTTTATTAGTTTATGTTTAGCTTTGTGACATATGCATAAGGCTCTGGAAGAAACACTAGGGCAGGCATGCAAACCTGTAGGCTTTTCAATATTTTTAATGGCCCATGGTTAAGTACAAATCTAAAACACAAGAGCTGAGCCATGCAACCAAGATATTGTTTTTCCATTAGTTTTAATCTCTTGAATTATGGTATCATTGCAATTATTAAAATCAGTGAGCTTAACACATCATTTATTCTTATTTAACTGAAGATCAATTCCAAAGTTAACTCAATGTACATGCCAAATAAATTTGCTCATGAAAAGAAATAAAAACCCAAAAGATTCACTATTAACAAACATGCTTTGGTCATTATTAATAGAAGTGACAACAGCACAATAAGGGAAACTCAACAAGATAGAAGAAAAAGTGTCAATATTCTGCAAAAGTTTCGAATGGATTCCAGAAACAGACTGCCAGGTTTTGATGATATCCCAATGAATTTTTATGTCATTTATTATGAATATACTTTATCTGACCTGCTCTGAATGAAAAGTAACTCTTTCTGTAAAACTCTCTTTTCCCACACACCTGGCAAAAGTACCTTATGGCTGATGTGTCTAACTACCATTAACAAGACAGCTTTATTACCCCTGATCATTGGTAATTGGTATCTGGCTTGGGTTGTGGCCCCTTTTATCTTTGAGTGCAGGCAGCAAGCAAAATGACTGCTGCTTGTCCCTTGGGAGCTGGAGAATGATTCTTGGTCTTTTAAATGGTTCTGTTTTGGTGCAAGTAGTTCCATTTAATTATCATGGGAGGCACATAATTTAAATAAGGGAATTAGAATTACTAACAGGATTTTTGTGAAGATTATGTGAATATATATAAAAAAAATAAATAAATAAATACCCCCTCATGCAGCTGCTTGCCACAGAGGTTTGACAGGAGCCTGTCAGTTTATATGCCATAGTAGAAGATCTGTGAGAATGGCAGGATTTCAGCAGATAAACGACTCATACATCCATGCCTTACCCGGGATTCGAACCCAGGTCCTTTAGATCTGTAGCCAAGTGCGCTAGCCACTCGGCCATGGGATAAAAACAATATTTACATTTGCTAAGGGTTTATTATCTGTCAAGTTTATGGTACTGAAACATGAATGTTTGCAATGTATCCTGGATATTAAGTAGTTTGATTTTATTAAAAATTATGAGGTTTAATAGAGGTAAAAATCAAATGAATTTCAACAGTTCCTGTAATTTGTTGTAGGTAAAGCTGTACTGATTTGACCACATTGTCTATATGCAGGGAGACTGATTAGCAAATAAAACTATAAAGTATTCTTAAAGATTTGAAGATGAATTGTCGAGAATGAGGAAGAAAGGAAATGTTAAAAAATGATACTAAAAAATGGAATTCAATAGCTGAATATAGGGCATAACTGGAGAACAAAAATTGCAATCTGTTGGGGATCTACAATGTGGATGAATATGATTTTTTATGATTCTTCTTATTTCAAAGCATAGATAATAACACTATGAAAATTTAAAAATAATTATTATTAAACTCAACTCATTAAATTTCCACTAATAATTTCCACTCTGTAAATTGATTCAAATATTTAGAGGAAAAATTGTCTTGAGCCGGGAGGGATACGAACCCATGACCTCCTGATAACATGTCAGGTGCTCTGGACCACTGAGCTACCAGCCGCCAATCAAGATCTCTTCTAACTGATGTTATGAACATTCTCAACCTACTTTCCTAATATGTAGGGAATGTTTAGGCAAACGTGCCTCAAGCCGCTTTTTAATGCCTTTTCTTAGATGGAATGCATGTCTTACGAGTATGCAATCTACAAATAATTATTATTAAACTCAACTCATTAAGTATCCACTAATGATTTCCACTCGTAAATTGATTTAAATATTTAGAGGAAAAACTATAATTTTAATAAATTATTCCTCTTAATATAATTTTTCCTCTAAATATTTGAATCAATTTACAGAGTGGAAATTATTAGTGGATACTTAATGAGTTGAGTTTAATAATAATTATTTGTAGATTGCATACTCATAAGACATGCATTCCATCTAAGGCATTAAAAAGCCATTTGAGGCACGATTACCTGAACACTCCCCACATATTAGGAAAATAAGTTGAGAATGTTCATAACATCAGTTATAGGAGATCTTGATCGGCGGTCTATAGCTCAGTGGTCCAGAGCACCTGACATGTTATCAGGAGGTCGTGGGTTCGTATCCCACCTGGCTCAAGACAATTTTTCCTCTAAATATTTGAATCAATTTACAGAATGGAAATTATTAGTGGATATGAAAATTTCTATAACTTTTATTTGCAGTGTTTTAAGAAAAAGAGCATTTGTTCTCTTAGTGCTTAAACTGCAAAATATGGCATCAGCTAGTTTTTCTTTCACAAATGCACAACTATTTTTTGTTTATATTCTCACCTTCCTCAAATCTCTATGGTATATTATACTGACAAGCTCCTGTTAGACTTCTGTGGAAAGTAGATGCTTGAGTGCTACCAAGCTGCATTTGAAATCACTGCAAATGACTGGAGATTTAATGGTATATTCTGAGGATGGTCGTCCCGTGGCCGAGTGGTTAGCACGCTTGGCTACTGATCTACGGGACCTGGGTTCGAGCCCCGGGTAAGGCATGGATGATGGATGTATGTGTTGTTTTTCTGCTGAGGTCCTGCCATCCTCTCAGATCTTTTACTTTGGCATATAAACTGACAGGCTCCTGTCAGACCACTGTGGCAAGCAGCTGCTTGAGGGGGATTTATTTTATTATTATTCTGAGGATGGATAGCTGAAACTATATACACAATCTACAGACATAAAAGATATGCATAAGTTGATGCTTGATAATATTTTAGATCTTTATGTTGTTTTGCTTAGTTCAGATATTATAGTGCTTTATGGTGTTTTTTACTTAATTTTTAGAGTTTTGACAAAATTTACCTGATTAAAGTTCTTGAAAAGAAATTCCTTATAAATAGCATCTCTACCTTCCACTAGTGTCCACCCTGACACTTTCAGTGGCTCTAACTTGCTTTTACGATCTTCTTCAGACAGTTTCCCTTTTTGGCTCGCCTATAAAAAAGACAAAGTATCCACTGATTACTTATTTCAATTAAAACATATTTCAATGAAACTTCATTATAACATACTTCAAAAATACATTATAATGATATTTAGAAGTCTTTCAGCATATTCCAGTAAAGTTCCATTATAATTATACTTTTTATTATCACTGTTCAATGTCTCATGTAAGCAGTTCCATGGTTAGCATGCTTGGTTACTGAACTAAGATACCTGGGTTCAAGCACTGGGTAAGTTATGGATGTTTGTGTTGTTTTTATACTGATGTTCTGGCATCCTCACAGACCTTCAACTATGGCATATAAACTGACAAGCTCCTGTCAGACCTCTATGGCAAGCAGCTGCATGAAGGGGTATTTATTCTTATTTAATGTCTCGTGTAAATAATGCAAAAATATCTCAGTTTAAAGAGTGACATTAAGCAGTGAATTATTAAAGGTCAAGACACTTTCATTTATCATTCTACATTTGTATTAAGTGGCCCTAATCCCCCACCCCTTCTTAAATTTTTCATCAGCACTACAGAAATAAAGGTTTAGTTTCATGCAATTTATTTTCTGAGCATTAGAAGCATTTCTTTCTAGAAAAGTTATGTTGTACTTTAATTATTAATGAACTTTAAAATATAATATATTGGACCCTTTGTTATCATTTATGATGTGGAGAAGTATAAATGACATTCTTCCAAACAAACAGAAGACAATACGTAGTCTAAACTGAAAAGTTTCTGTATTGATTTTTTTTTTTTTTGAGGGAATATCTTGAGGGAAATTTGGCAGCAATGAAAAATATTTCCCAAACTATGTTTTGACTGCACTTCCAAAATTTGTACTTTTGCTTCTCATATTTTTTAATTCTTTGATCACTTTTGTTACATCTTGTTGTTGCAATTATTGTAAAATTGAGGCAGTAAGTTTTTAGAACAAAGCTTATTTTTTTAAACTTCCAAAGAACTGTATACTCAGAATTTGTTCCTGGTGAACCTAACCATTACGAACAAATTCCGGATGAACATTTCTTCAAAGTTAAAAATAAATAAATTTTGTGCTCAAAACTTACTCCTTATTTTTACAATGAATGCACAAAAGGGATTTAATAAATGAGCTAACAGACATAAGAAACTGCAAGCACAACTACAAATTCTTGAAGTATGGCCAAGAATGAGTCAGAAATATTTTTCATCAAATTTCCAGTATTGCAAAATTCCAGTATTCAAAAAAATTCAGTCCAAAAATTTTTGAGTCACTATACATATTTGAGTATTTGAGAATATGTTGATTGCAGAGTATGATGAATTTGAATTTCAACGTTCATAGTATAACAAATGTGGAGTTTGGGACTTTTTTAAGTAACACTTTTTTTAAGTTTTTTTTTAACTTTTTTTAAGTTTTACAGCCAGGTTCATTAACCAATGAATTAAGAAAAGTTTTATATAACATGTCAAAATAAGTACTAGATATAACAGTGTAAACAGTGCCACATAATTTTCTCAAATTATTAAAAGCAATACTAATATACACAGTTACAGTTGTTTTCCTTTTCATTATTTTTCCTTCTTTCCTTACTGCACAGTAAGCATTTAAAAAACAAATTACAAAAATGCATGAACAACATGATTTCACTGTTTATACAAAATTAAAAAGATAGTATTTTAGACACACTTCATTATTCTAATATTTGAAACAACATGCAATTATTCTCAAGCATACAAAATGAGCTAGTTTATGTTTATATGTGACAAACTAAGCTTTTTACTACACTCAAATAACATTTTTAATAATATTGGGTAATATTGTGCATACTTGGGGCAGATGATTTAAATAAAACAAAAACATTTTCCATATCTGACATTGTCATTCCATAAATGTTTTGCTGCAAAATTATAAAAAGAAAAAAAATCATATATCTCTTATATACGTTTCAATAAGCATATATGAACACTTCAAGATAAATACAATTACCTCAGCAGAAGGACAACCATGCCTTTATCCAGGGCTTGAACCTGGGTCCCTTTAATCAATAGCTAAAGCACACTAACCACTTGGCTATGGGATATACATTCAGAATTTTATTTCTGTCAGCAGTCACAATGTCTGAATGTTAATTATGGACATTCATGACACACATGGGTGCTGATTATTGAAGTTTTATCTTTTTAGCTTAAAACTTTTGATAATACAGACTTTCATTGACCTAATTATAAACATCCTTATATTGTAAATATGCTTTTATGCTTTAAAATAGGCAAAAGTGTGAATTTTTCACACCCTTCAATGTTGCAAATGCTACTATTATATCACCTTCATATCAAAAAGCCTACATTTTATAAGAATTTTAAGCAAAATATTGAAATAAAAGACTATTGTTTCTAAACTGCATGAAAAAAATTGGTGAAATAAAAAAGTTACAATATAAATTTCACCATTTGCTTCTGAAGTTCAGACAGTGTTGTAGAAACATTTTAGAAACTTCCCACACTAAATTACTTACATACATTAGCATTTATTGTGCATATATTATCTTGCTCATATATAAATGGGGGACAAAATGCCTAACAAAATATTTTTGACTATTCCTTCACACAACATGTACATACCACATTTGTAAGAAACACCTTTATTTCACATATTATTTTGTCCAATGAAAACTAAATGAAAAATCTATAAAGAATCCATTTGGATTTTACACATTAAAATTAAAAAAACCCTGACTATAGAAAGTAATGAGTAAATACTATACCATTATGTTAAAATCAGCGTGTAATTCAAATCTGATGTCTTGCAAGACCACATACAACTGCAAGATAGTGCTCACTGCAGCTTGACTACATGTGATGCTACAAGGTCAGACTATCAACAGACCAAGGTTGGATTATGCTCATTTATCAATAAACAAGTCCTTCAGTTGGCAGAGCAGCTTATGTGATTTAATGCCTTCTACATGAATCACCATTCACAGTCTGAATAGTAGCATAACACTAAGAGCTGACTGAAAAATGCTTTGAAATAAGAAACTTATTCAGAAAATTTTATTAAAAAATCAATCAACACTCAACATAATTTAAACATGTGGAATAAAATTAGTCATTTAAAAAATATACGCATAATGCTAGAATTATTTTTCATACTTTACACTGAAATTTTCTACCAAATGTTAAAGATTTATCAAAGGTGATTTTTTTAAACATGTTAATCAATTATAATGGATTATATTTCAAAGAAAGTTAAAAACTTCAACTTTTAAAAGTTGTTAATATGTAATTTTGAGCATTTGACAGAAGCTGAAAATACTAGATGTTCATCTTATTACAAGTAGCATAGATGAAGATATATACTGCATGGACTCGAGAATTTTAATTCATGCCACCAGTAAAAGGCAACAGTTTTATTCAGCTTCAAAAGAAGTGCTGTTATGTTGCATTTTATACAATGCTTGGCTTGTAGCCAAAAATATACATAGCAGATGCTAAAGAGTGCATTTGTAGACAATATTTTTTTATAATTTACTCTTTCACATATCATTTTTTAGAGTCTGGATTTTCTGGAACAAAAATAATCAAACTACCTTAGAATGTATAGTTTATACAGCAGAATTCACTCGTGGTAATTTTGAAGTGCTTTCAGCAGAAAAATTAACTTGAAATCTTATCCTAAAATAAGTAATTGGCCAAAAATAGGCTATGCCATATACAAAATAAAGAGCATTACACTGTGAATTTTTAAAAGATAAAATATTTTCCAAAACAGCAACAATATCCATTTTATTAGTGATTATTTAAAACAATGGGGGGGGGGAGTAATTTAGTTTGAACTTCATTCTAAAATAACTAATGAGTAGAATATGGCATATCTTAAAAGAGCATTTAATTCTAGATAACACAGATTTACCCAAAACATAATGCACAATTATATAGTTCCATTTCTTTACTTCTACAGTACTGCTGAAACTTTCATCAGTCACTAAACTGTTCACTTGTGGCATCTACATTTATTTCTAACCCATTACAAGGTTATATTTGAGATAATTTCAAGAGATCAAGAAAGAGTTCAAAGAATGCTCTCCATGAAACTTCAGTTTCATAACATTAAAAGGAAGAAAGTCACTATTAAAAATTCAGGTGCAAATAAAATGGTCATAGTAATGACTGCCACACTAGTGTAAAGCTTTCTTTTGTAATTTTTGCAATTTTATTGAATATTTAAACCATCAGATTTATAAATTTAGTCCACAGATTTTACAGCATCTATTAAAAAAATGTTTTTAAATGGGCAATTTATAAGAGAAAACAATACACTCAGACCCAGGGCCAGACTGGCACTTTTTTTTTTGACAGAAGTAGCTGTAGCAGAAGGGCCCAGGCTGCGATAAAATTTGGTCTTTTAAAATTTCAATACTTTTTCTGTTAACAGTTTGTATGTGGCACTTAAAATAGGTTTTCCCCATTCTGCAGAATTTGTTTAAAACAAAAATTATTATTAAAAAAATCTTGTTCCTATGAGGCCCCAGGGCCTGGGATGTTACAGCATTTAGTCCCCTTTCCAGTTGTTTGGGTTGGGTTGTTTTACCTCTGAGCAGCACTTTTTTGCACACCATGGGCTAAACGGCCAGGTCACATGGACCCCGAAGGCTCAGAGAAGGTTGGGGGAGGGGACCCACTGGAACAGCTGTTGGGAGACAGATGGTAGCCTCCCGTCAAGGCCATCCAGCGTGTTCTTTAACGTGCACAGGGTATGGCTCTCCCGCACACGGGGCCACGGCTTAACGTCCCATCCAACGGATGGCGGCCTTTCCAAGTCCATCAGTGTCCCCTACTGACCATGGGTGGGGAATTTTGCAGAGATAAATCTCAACGCTGACCCAGCTGGGACTCGAACCTGGGAACTACAGATTACGAGCCTGGCGCGCTACCGACTGAGCAGCCCCCCCCTTTCCAGTTCATGCTTGCTTAAAGCATATTATCATGAGAACTGTAGTTCCCAATGGATATGACACCATATTTGGCTGTGGAAACTACTGTTACTTACAGGCCTTTAAAGGTTAAGCAGCTCAGTTAATTTCACATTCAAGAAAAATAATTTTAAAATTTTTGAATTCCTTAGCTGATATTTACATTACACAAAATATTTCCTTGAATAACTATTTTCAGAATTTGGAAAATTAAAGTTATATCCAAGCTCAACCGTTTATTTTGAAAAACCAGTCAAAGCCCTTGAGAATCAAGGAAAGAATATGCCAAATTCAAGATCAATTTTTTAGCATTTGTAAATAAAGGCAGTAAAATACGATGCTACAAAGCAAATTTAATCATAAAAATATTTATTAATATGAACTGATATATAAGAACCCTAAATAAATACTGTTGTAAGCGCATTCTTTCTTCCATCACCATCTGTGAGTGCTTTTAAACACTGAGTACTTTTGCTATCAATGTCAGGATTACACTATCTCAGTCATTGATAACTGGACTCGTATATATGTGCTATAAAGAAATTTACATTAATAGATTCTGAAAAAAATTCATCACCGCCACGGCGGGAATCGAACCCGCATCTCTCCAGATTCATGCCAGAGCGCGCTAACCATTGCACCATGCGTCGAACAACGAATATTTTCAGAATATGACCTTTTAAGTTTTTCTTCTTGAGACGTGACTGAGATGGCGCTGTCTCAGTCACGTCTCAAGAAGAAAAACTTAAAAGGTCATATTCTGAAAATATTTGTTGTCCGACGCGTGGTGCAATGGTTAGCGTGCTCTGGCATGAATCTGGAGAGATCGGGTTCGATTCCCGCCGTGGCGGCGATGAATTTTTTTCAGAATCTATTAATTATTGTTTCTTAACAGGGAATACTGTGCATTCACTTTGGATTTCAAGAAATTTACATTTATTTACAGTCAAGCTGTCATACAATGCACTATTGTACACAGGAAACAGCAACTACCCACCTGGGAACTCACCAGACACGGAAAGGTTCCCAATCTTGCTATGTCATTTCCCCTCTGTTTTGAAGGTTTTTAAAAAATTCTTGAAAAATGAATGAAATATGCACAAGTTCAATAATTTTTGCCTCCATTACCCTTAAATAGCAGTCTTAAGGGGCACATATCACTCGATCCCAGCACCCCCCACCCCTCTAGTTCCAGCCCTGGATATAACTATTCTATCCCCATGAAAAAGGTTAAATGTCGCAGCTATGTACACTTCATAATTATGCATCAAATATTCTATCAATTTGTCAGAAGTGCTGAAAGAGCCACAATTAATGAATCAAGCAATTTACTTAGAACTTAGGCTACTGTTCAACAAATAAATGATAGTGCATAAAAGAGGAGTTTGTGAATTGCAAATTTATCTCCCCCAAACTTTCTGTGCAATGTAACATCCTAATACAATATTTTACTTTTACTTATTGCCACTTGAATGTATAGTCACAATGCTAGTTGCATTTACAAGCAACATCTTGCATGCAACAATAGAATGAATGACATATTAGGGTGTCTGAAGACCACAGGAACAAAAGGTTCAAGAAGCCTTCAACTATCTGGGAAAGGTGGAAGGGGTAATCTATCTATAAAAATGTTTATAAATTACAAAGAAAAAATATGCAAAAGTGAACTAGAAAAATGGACAAATTAAATTTTCAATATGTATTATATAAAGTTACACATGCTGAAAAATAAATGAAAGAATCATAAACATCTGTTCCTTGTAGTTTAACAAAAAACACATTATATTTGGTATTAACCTAAGAGCATGTGATGTATATGTAAGTACTAATTATACCAATTGTAACATATTTCACTAAATGTTTAAAATATTAAATTTTGGTTTATGTTTCCATGTGGTTATCTGCCACTGGCTAGATGCAGACAGAGGTTTAACAAACACTATTTTGGTGTACCACAAAAATTAGCACATCATAACATTAGATGACAATACATGCAGCTGCAAGGCTGAACTTATGCATAAGCCAACTAAGCTACAGCTTAGGGGCCTCAAAGAAAGGCATTTCAAGTTTTACTGTGTCATGCAAAAATTTGTTTTAATAATCTTTTGTGCAAACAATGCTATCTTAGCTTCACATAGTCATCATTACATACCAGTAATAGATGTTTTCATCACATCAGTTTCATGTTAATTTTTTTAATATTCCATTCAATAACAAAAAATATATTGCAAATATTCTGGGCCTCTTAAATTTTCCTTTTTTTTGATCCAATTGCCATTGTATGGCTGGTTAGCATACTTGGATACTGATCAAAGGGACAGAGGTTCAAACCACGGGTAAGGAATGGATGCTTATGTACTTTTCCTGCTGAGGTCCCACCATTCTCACAGACCCATTTTGGCATATAAACTGGCAAGCTCCTGTCAGACCTCTGCGGCAAACAACTGCTTAAGGATTTTTTTTTATTGTTAAATTAAAAAAAATTTTGCAATCTCTTCAATTTGTCAGCCGTGTGTTATGCCAATAATAATTTAGATACAGTAACTTTAAATAAGCTTTATACGTTTTATACCAAAAAAAAGTGTGACTGAAGGTCTTAATCATATCTATTTAAATCTGGGCTTCTAACAATATGCATTACATATTTAAGTTCTGCAAACAAAAATACGAAATGGTGAATATTAACATAATGTTTAAAATATTAACGGTTTATGTTTTGGTTTAAACCTGTTTCTGTTAACTGCACAGCAATTATTTAAACTGGTAATGTTGCTACCAAATATTCCACTTTACGTAGCTCTTTACATAACGAAGAGAATTTTGAAAATTGAAACTGATTTGATTGAGACCTTTAAACTATCTTGTCCCATTCTGTTTTTCATAAAACTCTTCAGAAGTTATGGTGTTTTGTATGTGAATTATTATCGACATAACCTGCAACTATAAGGTGGCAGCCGAGTGTACAAGTTCCCACATATACACGAAAAGGTTAAGAACATTAATAAATAAATTTACTAGCATCTTGTAAATGAACTGTACTAACCATTCGCAATACGCCTATTCGCAATTCTCTTACAAAGAGATGATTAGCAAATATAGTTTTCGACCCAAATACTGCTTCCCTTAACATCAATACACTCATTCACTGATTACTCAAGATTAAAACCTTCACATCAAACCATTGCCAATTATATTACCATTATATAGGCGAGTGTAAAAGCATGCTAGTATCAAGACGCTGAAGCAGACTCTGAAGATGCCACGACCCTTCGGTCATCAAGAAAGATTCGATGGGATGGCATTTCGTTCATTACAGCTGTTTAGAATTTTATATACAAATCTCATTATAAAGCTCATGGAATGCAAAACAGTATTTCATTCTTTGTAGACGTGAGAATACATTACAGTTGCCCAAATAAAAATTATTCAGTTTGTTTGCAAAAAATACTACTCTTTTGACGTTTATGGTCAATATTTATACAGTCATTTCTTTTGCTATATATCAAAGAGTTTCTACTTTATTTGTACAACATAGTCAGTGTAAATCAGTAGTAGACAACCTTTCCAGTGAACAGGTCACACAATAGATAATTAGTTTCTGAGCCTGCGCAGCCGTAGTAAGAAAATTTTAAATAAGTAAAACACACTAGAAGCATAACTTTAGGTATAAATACAAAAACTTACTGAGAAAAATTGTAAAAAAAAATTACATTTTTTACAAATTTGCAACACTAATAATGGTAGCAAATTATGTTAAATATCGTTTATATTTTTATAAATAAAAAAAAAATAATAAATACCCCCTCAAGCAGCTGCTTGCCACAGAGGTCTGACAGGAGCCTGTCAGTTTATATGTCATAGTAGAAGGTCTGAGAGAATGGCAGGACCTCAGCAGAAAAACGACACGAACAGCCATGCCTTACCCGGGGCTCGAACGCAGGTCGCTTAGATCAGTAGCCAAGCGCGCTAACCACTCGGCCATGGTAACATCACCATAAACTGTCTCGGGTTTCACAAAAAGCAGTAGCGGGCCACTTGCGGCCAGCGGGTTGGTACCACTCATCTAAATGAAACGAAAGACAAGATTCATAACACTTTATTTATTTTTCATGATAATTTCGAACAATATTCATTCTGCATTTAGAGAGTTATATGAGACAGTACATTTAATTTAACTCATTTTCTAAAACCAGATTCCCCCCCCCCCCCCGGAGAAGCCTGTCATCTTATACCAAATCTCAAACTTTTCTACCTGCTTTGAAATTTGAAACAGGTGTCTTTGTATAATTTTATTTTAGCCAATAGTATATGTCTGCAAGAAAAATAGATTTAAAAAACAAGTATAACATTTTTATCCATAAAAAAATATATTATTTTAACCTTTCCTGTCTGGGGGAATATTTAGAAATTGGAAAACCCTACTCAGCTCTTATTCTCAAACCCCGACCCCCTGCCTATAGTGCTTCCCTGGCACTAAATTCTCGGACATCTCCAACGCTAAATCCTGGCAAAAGCGGCTGATTTTTGTGCAACTGGCTACATATGGAGGTAAGAAGACTAAGCACTTAATGCTGATGGTAAAGCGACTGCGCGGTAGCCATATTGTTCTATTCAAAACATTAGCTGTAATTGTAGGAACAGAAAATATTCTGCTCTGTAAAAAGCTGACGATTTAAGATTTTTACATTATGGCTGCATGTTCATCAATTTTCTGTACAAATCAACCTTCAAAACGGGTACTGGAAATTACATTTCACAAGTAAATTTATCAAATTATCAAAATAAATTTATGTAACGTGAAAACTTTTTCTGTTGTCTTGTGCCGTTATGAACTGTGGACCAACTGTGCCAGTGATGCTGGGGGTAGATAGTGTGATCTGACCTAGTTCTCCAGATATTCCTACAATTATTCAATAATATTGAGGTCTGGAGATTGAGATGGCCAGGGTAGCTGCTGCACCTCATCCTCATGCTCTGAAACCACAACCTGACACGTTTCGCACAATGCACGGTTGCATTCTGCTTGAAACCAGGGACGGTCATTACTCACACGACCACAATCTCCACATAATATCCATAAGGTGTCTAAGATGACCCATGGATATCTACTGGTCATCTTAGATATCTTATGGATATTATGTGAAGATTGTGGTTGTGTGGGTAGGGAATAATGCCTGCAACATTGAGTGCAGGTGGTCCACGAGAAGGGATTCGTACGTTACGGATGTGACATGACCCTGCAGATTAACTTATGGTCCTAAGGAATGCCATGATATGGCACCCCACAGCATCAGGGATCCACCTCCATGATTCACAGTTGGAACCAAACAATCAGGGTGGTACGCTTCTGCAGGTTTTCAAGAGACATACTCTACCATTGGTGGGGAACAATGTGTAGCACGATTCATCAGACCAGATGACACGTTTCCAGTCTTAGCATACCAATTTCTATGTGCTTTGTTTGCACTACCTTACAACGTTTAGTTTCATTGATGTTGGTAATCAGAGGTTTGTGAATTGCAGCACAGCCATAAATACCGTTTCACTATTGTTGTGACTTGATAATCAAGTCACAACAATAGTTGATAATCAAGTCACAACAATCTCCCATTGAAACGCAGTGTTCAGTAATAATTAAAAAAAACTACACACAATTTCTTAATTGCACTCTCAAAATGCCCTATAATGCGGAAGGGAAGCGTTTCTATCTCAATTTTATAGGAACTTTTTTCATCAATATGCGCAGTCAAACACGTTCTCAAATTTTGACTAGACCTTTTGGAAACACCAGGTATTTTAGGCATTCTCAAATATACATCGTGATATCATTGCCTTATTTCTCTGGAACCTTGATGAAGAATATAGATGTAAAAATATACCAATAGCACTTTTTAGAACTCATTCCTGACGAAGGCTCTGTGACCCAAAAAGAAACCCTTCATGACCCATAGTGTAGAGCAGGGAGCTCTAAGATAGTCTTCCTGTTGATTAGAATGGGAACATCACAGAGGCTTTCTACATACAGTAGAGATATTCTGGCAACCTTACCATGGTTTATAACGGAGCAGAGCAAGTTGTTCAGAACAGATGGTGCAATGCATATTGGCGCTAAAAATTTAAGCAACAAATGCAAAAATCGGCATATTTTGTGCAATAATTGACAATAATAAAAGTCTGATTTTGTGCATAAAAAACTACACTGAATTGAAATTTGCACACGAAATGTGCATTGAACACCGTCGTGCACGCGAAACAGGTTAGTACTGATTCCACGACAATGAGCGGCAGCCATAGCCAATGTATGGCGCCGAGATGGACACTCTGATCTACAAGCCTTCCCGTGCACTCAGCAGTCCTAGGTGAAATTAAATAATAACAATTATTTGGAAAATATCAAAAGAAAAATTCGACTCAATTTGTTATGCATATTGAAGATGGAAAAGTTTTAAGATCCAGAGTGAATATATTATAGTTATATACTTATGCTGCGATATGTAAAAATAGATTCTAAATTTGCTTTTTGTTATTAGTATAGAATCACCAAAATATTAGCTAACGTGTTTAATTGCCTAAGATATATTTCTGAAGATATGTAGCTATATTAGAGCCGCACGAAAGCGTTCAGTCCATATTGCATAAATTGACTAATACCCAGCTGCCTAAATAAACATCGTCATAAAATAGAGTTTTAGTTTCATCTTCTTACACATATTAGTGATGTGAAAAAAAAATTATATTCATATGGTATATCTGGCCTAGCATCAAAGTCAGAAATTTCAACAGTGATTAACCCTACTAACCATTAGGCTACATTTACTTAGAAAAATATAACAGGTATGGATATTTTTTATTATCAACATCTAGTATCTGGCAACAGCTCCCTGGAAAAATGTGGTTTTAGGTTAGTGCTTAAAAGTTTTGGATATTTATATTTTAACACGTGTACAAACTTTATTTTAAATGTGGTGTACGCTTATTTACTTTCAGTCGTAAAATATATTATTCCGCTATCAAGCAAAGCATATTGATATAAGGTAGGTGATTGCTGATCCTCTCTAGCATTTCAAAATTTACCATTTTATGAAATGCGTGTATAAACTTGTTATAAAACTGCCTCACGTAAAGGAGAAAATCGTTTATAATACGTAAAATATTTGGATATACTTTACAAACAGTACAGATTAGCTCAATAAAAATTTTGCATTATTCCTGTGATTTGGTTAGTAAACCATATCTAAAATAATCTCTACTTCTAGAAGTATGGTAAAGTTAAGTGATCGGAAATATCTAGATTTTTCTTCGCACAAGCCTATATGGGCAGCTCCATTGCCCATCCCCCTCACACAGTCTGTTACTGGCTAAAAGTGAAAATGCACCCCACATATCAAAAACTCATGAATACAGAAACTATTAGATGTAACAATCGGAAACAATACAGATTCCCCAAAATGCAAAAATTGGTTCATACTTACCACTAAGATAAATACAGAAGCAGGAATGCTTATTCAGAATGGGCGCAGGTGGATCATTCGGTAGTGCACAAGGCTCGTAATCTGCAGTTCCCAGGTTCAAGTCCTAGCCGGGTCAGCGTTGAGATTTATCTCCGCAAAATTTCACACCCTGCCCACGGTCAATAGGGGACACCGGTGGGCTTGGAAAGGCCACCATCCATTGGATGGGACGATAAGCTATGGTCCTGTGTGCAGGAGAGCCATACCTTGGCATGTTAAGGAACACGCTGGATGGCCTTGACGGGAGGCTACCATCTGTCTCCCAACAGCTGTTCCAGTGGGTCCCCTCCCCCAAACTTCTCTGAGCCTTCGGGGTCTATGTGACCTGGCCATTTGAGCCCATGGTGTGCAAAGAAAGTGCTGTTCAGAGGTAAAACAACAACCCTAAGCTTATTCATAAATATGAAATGGTGTGCATAGAAAACCAAACTTGGAATCAAAATCAATGATAAAAAGTGTATTGTTCACAGTAAAAGGTGCGAGATGGGTGATCTACATTTCTACTCAATATCCTGCAGAGCCTTGGATAAAAATATACTTTGCAGTTCTTGGCCACCTTTCAATTTTTTGTATGCTGTGTAACAAAATGGTGATTTTTCAGCTGATGTGCCCCCAACCACCCCAAACACTTGAATGCCAGCAGAAATTTCATAAAAGAATGGCACAATGCACTTTACAATTCTCAGGCTCATTACTTTTTACACAACATAACAAAATGGTACTTTCTGATGATTCCAGCAACCCCCAATTTCCGGAAAAAAGAAATTGGCCTTTTTTTTCAGTACCATGATAACGATAATTTGGGTTTACATCAAGCACAACATACCATTATCAGAGTAATAGTAATTTGCATTTTAAACAAATAAAACATAACAAATAAATCTACAAATTCCTCCTATTAAGAAAAAAACCCTTACAACTGCTAATTACTGGGAAAAAAATTATAAAAAAAAATGCATAAACACACAAACCAAGTTAAAACACAAGAATTGCCTTTCCACATACCACAAATTACTCCAACCCCCCTTCCCCCTCTTTCCCCAATGTTCAAAACACTATAAATATATTTCCAAAACTTAAATTCCTTAAATGTCACACATTCAAAAATTAACCTAAATAAAACACCAGAATTAATCTAATCTGAGACAAATCTTAAAAACAAAAAAACGGGAACAATGCACCAACAATCTGCATTGCAAAAAATGCCACCTGAGCTAATCAATTTCATCAGAGACAACACTTCTCAAAAATACAAGATTATCAGAATCAATGCACTGTTGGTCTGCATTATACAAAAAAGCCCTAGGACTAAATAATCTCATCAGACACAACACATTTCAAAAAATAAGAAAATCAAAAATAATGGCACTACCAATCCACATTATAAAAAAAAACCCAGAACCAAATAATCTCATCAGAGACACGCATCAAAATACCAGAAAATCAGAAACAATGCACAACAATTCGCATTATAAAAAAGCCCCAGAACTAAATAATCTCATCAGAGACAACACATAAAAAAACAAGAAAATCGGGAACAATGCACCAGCAGTGTGCATTATAAAAAAAGACCCCAAAACTAAATCTCATCAGGACAAGACATCTCACAAAAACAAGAAAATCAGAAACAATGAATCCCCATTCTACATTATAAAAAAAACTGGACTAAATAATCTCATCAGAGACAACACATATCAAAAAACAAGAAAATCAGAAACAATGTACCTTGATCCAAATTACAAAAAAGTCCACGAAACTAAATAATACCATGAAAGACAACAACAACAACAAAAAACAAATATCCATCATCATTCCAACCTCCAAAATCTATCACAGTGCTACTTAGATTTCTACACCCATTAATATACGACCCATCATTTTCAGTAACTGAATATACATATTAAACCTTCTTAATAACAAATAATATTAAACAAACAAAATTAAAAATAAATATTCAATTTCATAACTAAGTATATTAATAACCCACTATTAATATTTTTTAAAATATGGTACTTTTTGGTTATCTCTGGTTACATTTTCTTGGTAACTTTTTTTGTAAAAAATGGCAGTTTTTGATAAGAGTCAGGAAGGTTAATGAGTAATTTAGGGTAGGTTATTTGAGCTATAAGATGTTTTTTTGTTGTTGTTGTTGTTGTTGTTGTCTCTGATGAGATTATTTAGTTTTGGGGGCTTTTTTATAATTCGGTCGGCAGTACACTTTCCGATTTTCATGTTTTTTGGTTTGTGTTGTCTGCGAGGACATTTAGTTTTGGTTTTTTTAATATTTGGTCGGCAGTGCACTGTTTCTGATTTTCATGCTTTTTGGTATGTGTTGTCTCCAATGAGATTAGTTTTGGGGTCTTTTTTATAATGATGCATCACCGACTGGCATGCAAGAGACTATCCTTAGATGAATGGAAGGTCATCCAAGAGTGAACAGTGCAGGATGAGTGCTATCTTGCACTAGCAGTATACTGTCAAAACACAATGTCAGCCAGGCAAATCTCTCTGCAATTTTCTACAGCCATTGGAAGGACAACTTTAAGACAAACTTTTAACAGAAGGCTTCACTGGAGAGGACTCTATGCCAGACTGATCTATATTCCCCACATGAGAGCCTGACTAACATAGTGAAGACAACATCATGATTGGACCCCAGACCAAAGGGTGCATGTGCTCTTCAATGAATCAGGATTCAGACTGATTCTTAATGTGTTTTGATCTGGAGATGGTAAGAACTTGTTATCAATTCCCAAACGTCAGAGAACAACCTTTGCGGTGTTGGTGTTTTGATGATCAGGTGGAATGTGTCACAGATGCACACTACTTCATGTCTTTGCTGAAGGCACTCTGGTCAGAGGTGTAGAGACAATATCATTCAGCCATATGTGAGACTTTTCAGGGACACTGTTGTCCCCAGGTTTATTTTGTTAAATGATAGGTGTCACCTACATAAAGCTCATATAGTTGAAATTCCTTAAAAATGAGGATATTCAGCAAATAGAGTAGCCAGCTTACAGATAAAGTACTTTGCACAGATAGCCAACCTCCATTGATTCCGTGGTGCCATAACAATTGGTTGCAGTGCCCTCTCTAGTATCTTACCACTCATCCAAAAGTGTCATCTCAGCAGTGGGTGGGGGGCGGGGGTGGCTCAGTTGGTAGCGCGCCAGGCTCGTAATCTGTAGTTCCCAGGTTCGAGTCCCAGCTGGATCAGCGTTGAGATTTATCTCCGCAAAACTCCCCGTCCTGTCCACGGTCAGTAGGGGACACTGATGGGCTTGGAAAGGCCGCCGTCCGTGTCGGATGGGACGTTAAGCCGTGGCCCCGTGTACGGGAGAGCCATACCCTGTGCACATTAAAGAACACGCTGGATGGCCTTGACGGGAGGCTACCATCTGTCTCCCAAAAGTTGTTCCAGTGGGTCCCCTTCCCCAACCTTCTCTGAGCCTTCAGGGTCCTTGTGCCTTGGCCACTTAGCCCATGGTGTGCAAAAAAGTGCTGTTCAGAGGTAAAACAACCCAACCCAGCAGTGGGTGGAAACTCTTCCTCCCTATGATGCTTTTTAATATATGTTAATGTTTTGCCTTCAAAACAGACATTGGTCATTAAAGGAATATTTTTAGTAATTGTATATACAGGATTGTTATAATTGAAGTATTCCATTTAGAACTGTCTGAAGCTCCATCTAAAGTTTAGAAGAGTGAAATCTGACATGCATTTAGTCCACAATATCTACTAGAGAATGACAACAAAAAAATTAGTTAACATTTCTCCCACCAGTAACAAAATGGTGCTGTGGAGTGGAGATTCAGTCTACATGTGGACCATCATACAGAACTATATGAAATACATGATGTGTGAAGGAATCTCCATACACATGACTTGCTTTCAACTGCAGAATGTATATGTTAGAGCTGATGGTGAATACATGACACCCAATGCTGTCCTTTAGTTGTAGAGGTTACACACACAGTCCTCCATATAATTCTACAACCAAAAATTACATTGGTCAAGTAATTCTTCTGTCACAGTGTCAGTAAGGGCCAAACAATGAATATCATTGGTGAAATCTGCTGCAGCGGCTATTACACAAAGCAGGTGACTGCAAAGGAGTTGAATCCTGCATGAAAATTGTCTGCAGGATCTCCATTTCTGAGTTTTACAGAATCACAAAGTCACCAACATATTCCAATATCACTAGCCAGTGATGAATGTGACTGTGAAACTACACCATATTGTGACTTTCAGTAAATACAACAGGGACATCCTGTATCATATGTGGATTTTACATTGCTTAAATGCAGGAGTTTGAGACCATTCCACAGAATGACAGCAAATATTAGTAAGCTGCTCTGTCTACAGGTTACAACTTTTGCATAATGTGAAGTTTGTATGGAAAATCACAAAGAAATTATGCATCACTTTCTTCACCATTGCATATTCACCTAACAATAAATAATCTTCACCATCATCTGCTTAATAACCACATGGAGTTTGATTTGACAGCTCTACAGCCACAGTGTCAACATCTTCAAGCTGAACTATTTGCACTAATTTACTACCTCATCCATGTCTAACTACAAGACGATGTATCTACAAGTTCAATCAGCCTGCATGGAGCGCATAGTGTCATTGGACCTCATTCCAGTTTCCTTCAGCATCAGTATATTCAAATTATCCCTTTTGCATTACTGTTCTCATAGTACACTTCACTATTAGTGAAGATACTTATAATAAATATAAGAGTAGTTGCTGAAATTTCTGCAGTCATTGTTATAAAAAGTGTAATAAATGCTTTTTATGTGTGTTACTCAGTTTCTTACATGAAAATTTGTTGCAATTAGTTCAAAATATGTAATTTAAATACTTTACTAATGTCTATATTTATTTCCAGGTTGACCAAGAGAGATTTGCCAACGAGCTTGATTTCTTTTGTGAACATCATATATCACAGGAATAAAATTTGATTTTCTCTATCTGCAAAAATGTCAAAACAGTTATTGCTAGAGGGATCTTCAGATTCTGAAGTAGATATCCATTTGAATAAAGATTATGCTGAAAGATATGATAAATGGAGACATAAAGAGGAATTGCAAAAACTTAAAGACAAATATGGCGATGTCGATGTTTCATCAAGTTCTTCAGAAAGTGAAGATGATGAGCCTCCTGAAATAGAAAAAGATTTTCTAAAAACTCTTAGTCTGCTCAAAAGTAAAGACCCAGTAATATATGATAAAAATGTTACTTTCTTTAATGAAGCTGAAGAAAACAAAAAAATTCCTAAAAAGAAAAAGGAAAAGCCATTGTTTCTAAAGGAATATGAAATTAAACAGGCCTTAAAGGAACAAGATGAATCATCTGATGAGAATGAAAGTTTCCTAAAAACGAAATCTTCTAGTTATGATAATGATAAAAATGAAAAAGAGATTAAAGATAGTTTGAAAGCTGCACTTGATGATACTGATGATGAGGAAGATTTTATAAAAGCTCGAAAGAAAACTAAAACTGAAGAAGAACAAGAAGAGGCAGACTATTTGCTGTGGTTAAAAGGAGAAAAAGAACTCAGCAAGAATGATAATTCAAAAAAAGAACTGAAATTTCTTCATGACTTTTGGAATGACCCAAAGTTGGATGAAGATGAAAATTTTCTGAAAGATTATATTTTAAACAAAAAGTATGTGGAGAAAACTAAACATAATATACCATCATATGAAGAAATTGTAAATGATTATGAAAATCTGAGTGATGATGAGAAAACTCTTGAAAAACAGGAGACATTTGAACATAAATATAATTTTCGTTTTGAAGAACCAGATCCAGAATTTATCAAACAATACCCAAGGACCATAAGTGACTCTTTGAGAAGAAAAGATGATAAAAGAAAAAGGAAAAGAGAAGAATATCAAGAAAGGAAATGTCTGGAGAAAGAGCAGAAAAAAGAGGAACTGAAGCGATTCAAAGCATTAAAACGGAAAGAAATAGAAGATAAACTGGCCAAACTTAAAGAAATAACTGGTAACAAACACTTTGGTTTTGAAGGTGATGATATACAAGGTGATTTTGATCCAGAAAAATATGATCAACGGATGAAATCATTATTTGATGAGCAGTACTATAATATTGAAGAAGATGCACAAAAACCAGTTTTCTCAGATGATGAGGAATTAGAAATAGAAAACTGGGATAATTGGACTGGAGAGAATTGTTCGGAAAATTATTATGAAGAACAAATTGATCCTCACTGTGAAGAACCAGGTTTTAATATGGATGCAGATTACGACCCAAAATTAGACTTTCAAAGAGAAATTTTAAATTCATGTAGGGGTAAAAAAAGGAAAAAGTCAAAGTTTGCATCTGCTCTTCTCAAAAAGAAGCCTATTTTTGATCCAAATTCAAAAGCATTTGAGCAGTACTTTGATGAATATTATAAACTAGATTTTGAAGATATAATTGGAGATATGCCAGTAAGATTTAGATACAGACAAGTTGTCCCAAACGATTTTGGGCTGTCAGTGGATGAAATGTTAACTGCAAATGACAAAGAGCTTAATAAATGGTGTTCACTTAAAAAGACTTGTCAATATCGAACAGAACAAGAAGAAATGTATGATGTTCAAGCATTTAGAAAAAAAGCACATAACATGAACAAAAAGTGTCAAATTTTAAGCAGTGTTTATGAAACAACTAACACCACAAATGATGAACTTGACACAAATGAAATTAGGGAAGATCTATCAAGTGAGGAAAATATATCTTCTGCAAAAAATTTAAAGAATGAGAAGCAGCAACATAAAAGTAATGAATCACAGAGAACTTTAGATGAACATCCTCCAGACAAAGTAATTAAGAAAAAGAAGAAAATGAAGGAAAGTCAAGCCATAATAAATATGTCAAATGATGAAGAAATCATTTTAAAAGGTTCAGATGATATGAACTCTAATGCTGAAGAAAGGCCAAACACAAGTAACAAAACACAAGACACTATAGAGAATAGTATTTCAGACACTGCAACTAAAATACGAAAGAAGAAGAAAAAAAAGAAACCAATTCTAAATGATATGAATGTACAAAAGGATAAGGGAATGATATCAAGAGAAAACTCCCTTAATATAAGTTCAGATAGTAAAAATCAGAATGAAGGCAGTGAAAACCAGAGTCATTTTAAAATTATTAGTGGAGAAGATTCTACAAAGAACAGCAGTATGCAACCCAATAAACTTGCAAAGAAACAAATGTCTGAATTCCAAAACAAAGTACCAATGAAGAAAAATAAGTTTGTGCCAAACCAGTTGTATCAAACACACCAGAATTCAGCGAATCTACAATCAGTGCAGTTTTCACAGCATAAGCAAGATAAGAAAAACAATAAAAATGGGAAAGTTAAGAACTTGGAAAGTGCAGACAAAAGATTATGTCTTTCTGATGAAAGACTTCAGTCTTATGGTATTAATCCAAAAAAATTTAAGAATCGTTTAAAATACTCGCAAAATATAAAATGAATTTTACTCATTAAGCCCAGAATACCTGTTGGATTCTTTTGGGCATTCACCATATATGTATCTGAATGATACTATATAGATAGTAGTTTTGAAAATTAAGATATATTTTAAAGTATGATTTATGACATGGTGTGTTATGGTTTGTGCTAAATGTATGTAAAGCAATATTACATCAGGCATCACATTTCCACTGATCTCTGACACTACAGAGAAAACTAACGAAGGTTTTAAAACAAAAATAACTTTTTTTTAATTAATACTATTCACAGTAGGATATATTCAATTTAATTTCCACAAATAATTACTGTACATAAAATTTAATCATGTTCACTAGCCACTAAGCACCAGTAGGGTGTCTTAAGTTAGACACCCTACTGGTGCTTAGTGAACAATTGAAATTGAACAAAAATAACAAATATTCATCCTTTAGAGGCCATATGTCAGTCTTATTATTTTAGTTGTATCAATGAAAACGTTAAATATTAAATAACTATGTGAAATTCATTTTATTTATTTATTTTTTTTTTTGTTTTAAATAGGACACTATAAGTAGGGGTGGAGAAATTTTGAAAAAAACTGATCAGCCAACAGTTTTCGTCATGCCATAGCAAAAACGTAACTGGGTGGGAGGCAAATATTTTCATATTTTTATCTGTATCATTAAAATACAGACTTTATTGTTTCAAAATATTTTGTACATCTGAACCCTGAAGTATTATTTTATTGTGGAAAATTGCACAGAAAGCAGTATTTCTTCTAGGCAGTGTTGCGAACAATGCAT
Organism: Ryuthela nishihirai; assembly: GCA_038380435.1. Classification (NCBI taxonomy): domain Eukaryota; kingdom Metazoa; phylum Arthropoda; class Arachnida; order Araneae; family Heptathelidae; genus Ryuthela; species Ryuthela nishihirai. Next base: position 12,585,309 of record JAWZYU010000016.1, on the reverse strand, counting down.
ATTGACATAGTGCTTGTCAGGTTTCCAATGGGGATATACCAAATTAAAGTACTTAAAACGGGTGGGGGTGGCTCAGTCGGTGCATGCCAGACTCATAATCTGTAGTTCCCAGGTTCGAGTCCCAGCTGGGTCAGCGTTGAGATTTATCTCCGCAAAATTCCCGCCCTGCCCACGGTCAGTAGGGGACACCGATGGGCTTGGAAAGGCCGTCGTCCGTCGGATGGGACGTTAAGCCGTGGCCCCGTGTGCGCCATAACTTGTGCACGTTAAAGAACACGCTAGATGGCCTTGACGGGAAGCTACCATCTGTCTCCCAACAGCTGTTCCAGTGGGTCCCCTCCCCCAACCTTCTCTGAGCCTTCGGGGTCCATGTGACCTGGCCATTTAGCCCATGGTGTGCAAAAAAGTGCCGCTCAGAGGTAAAACAACCCAACCCAGTACTTAAAACAGGCCATTTCAGAAAATTCACTTGTCATAGGCAAGTGGAATTTTACATCATGAATATAAATATTCTACATATTTACTTGATCATAAGAAAAGGGTTCATTGTTTATCAACCTTTTTGTTCAAGATTGGTAATTTGTTTGATATTTATTTTGCAAATGAAATCGTCAATCCTTTTTGCATAATACATTTTTCTGGTGATAACCTAAAACAATTGCAGGTTCTGTTTTTACGACTCAAAACAATTTTTCCTCTACACCCAGCTTCATCCTGTTACTTAAAACAGCTTAGTAGTGGTTAAATACTCAGTAAATAAAGACAGGAATTCTTAATGTGAAAATTAATTGCCAATATACCCAAAGTAAAAATAACAACAAATGCATCTGATAACACATTTTTTTTTATAAATGAAGTTTGGCCGCGAGTACTTTTTTGCACACAACACAGAGAGGTAACAAGTTCATATCAACACATATAAGTAATCAATGACATTGTTTTGACTATATTTCCAGAGAATGTTATTATTCTATCCTACAGATAAGCAGATGCTTTTTTGGTCATTTATGTAAATAATCCACATATGACTAACATGGATAAGAAAGAGTAAAGATTACCAAAGAGCTGGGCAGGGGAAGGAAATCAGAAAAAAATTCTCGACAGCTATTAGGAGAAAGACTGAGCTTCCCATTAGTCATCTACTGTGTTCTTTAATGTGCACACAGTATATGGCTGTCCTGTATGCAGAGCCACAGCATAATGCCCTATCCAATAAATAATAGCCTTTTGAAGTCCACTTTTAGAAAATATTGCAATCTAAATTGCCTTAACTGGCATAGTGGTTAGGCAGCTAGCGACTGTTCCAGCAAGGCAAACTTTGTGTGTTGCGTTAGCTCTAACTGAGGCAGTGGTCACCAGTGACTTAGATCTTAGTAGGGCATGTCCTTGAATAAGAAGGCCTGTAAAAGCTAGGAATAGCTTCTAGGATTCTTCTCTGTCCTATATGTCGCAAATCAAAAAAAAAAAATCAATAAAAAAATTAATGCTTTAAAACACATGCTGGGATTTATTTGAAGTAGGTAATACTGTATTGTATACATACATATTGTAGAAGTTTTAAATAGATTGCAAGCATTGTTCACTCATGTGGAAACAGTTCTGGGACATTTGTGCATTTGGGAGGGTTACACTGCAAGGGAAAATTTTTTCTTTAAATGGTCTAGAGATCTGAAAATTTCTTTGCCCTTTTGGTAAATGTTGATGATTAGATGAACTCTTTCATTCGATATCATTGGTGATAAACAGAGACAAAACTAAAGTGATGAAAATTGGTCAGGTAGGTTGTGATTCAGTTAATCTGAATGGTTGCAGTTTTGAGCAGGTGTCACAGTTTAATTATCTTGGGAGCTATGTAATAGATACTGGAAACTTGATGCTTTTAATTCTAGATGCTTACACAGTATCTTGGGCATTAGGTGGTTCAACTTTGTAAATAATGATGAGGTTAGGCAAAGAGTCTGCAACCTCCTCTAAGCAGCATGTTGTGCACCGTGTTGCCTGTATGAATAATTATAGACTAGGGAATAGGGTTATGAACAGTGTTTGTAAAGGCTTCAGAAAGAGGGAGATACCTAGGATATGGTGAGAGATGATGTTAAACAGGACCTTGTTATAATTTGTGTACAGTGGCCAGATGTAGCTCAGGATAGATATATTTAGAGGACTAAATTGCACAATCTGATTGGATCTCCATAGCCCATGGTTGCTTGAGGATGATGATGGGACTGGTTTGAGGATTAGGCAAAAGTACCGGGTGATCCAAAAATAACAGAAAAAGTAAAAATGCAATAATGCGAAAAATATAGACAGTAGCACGATGTGGTTTCCACAGAAATGCACACAAAGACATGATTTTTTTTTTAATAATGAAAAATTTTATTGCCAGAATAGTTACATTTGTCACCGACAGGTGGCGTAGCAGTGTACAGAGGTTGGCTGACATGATTGGCCATGTTGAAAGAAGCTATTTGCCATCATGTAACAGGAATTACAACTGAAACCCTCTTCGATGCTGTGCAGAGTGTCGTGCCATGTCTGACGGCCATTCTGATGAATAACGGCGTCACATTGAACATTTGTAATCCTAGCTGCGTTGCAAACTGCGCTGTGCCACTGTACAAACTACTGACACAACAAAGCACCACCTATCAGTGGCAAATGTAACTATTCTGGCAATAAAATTTTTCGTTATTAAAAAAAATCCCATGTCTTTCTGTGCATTTCTGTGAAAACCGCATCATGCTACTGTCTATACTTTTCGAATTATTGCAATTTTACTTTTTCTGTTACTTTTGGATCACCCGGTATTTTGTTTATATATATAGACCTGATTTCGAAGTGTACTTTATCCATTGTCATAATTTTTAAAATGAGAAATGAAATGTTAATGCATTTGACATTGTGGTGTACAGAAGCAACTATCATTTTTCATATTTATATATTTATTAATAAAGAGTAAAATAAATTCCTTGTTCTCAAGTGCCTTAATTGCCATTGGGAGAAAAAGTATACTTTCTCATAACGAATTTCCATCTCTCTTGTGTCTTAAGTGCTATCGTGTTCCATCAAAGTTGGCAAGCAAAGCAAGTGCTATACCAGTAGCAGATCCTGGAAAGTTTGACAGGATCATAATAGGGGGAGCAGACATTAAAAAAGCATCACTGTCATTAATAAATTTTCATAGGGAAAGCATGTGCCCAATCCACCCCTTTGGTTCTGCCACTATATTGTACAATGAAAAAGGTTGTGGAATATTGCCCTTTCTAACTCAGTATAAAGGGTAAAGTGTAAGCTCAAATGTTTTTGCAACAACAAATTTGGAGTAGTTTGAAGAGCTCTAAACCCAGTGTTTTTTTTCCCCCCTGGTGAGATGCACTACGGAAAATTGCATTACATATCCTCAGGTTTTTAGTTTAATAGACTGTAGGAAATTTATAAGATAGTTTCTATTTTTTTTTATATGAAATATGCATTTGCTTATATATACCCTGGTCAGTGAATTATGACAACTCCAACACATGTTTTGTCAATAGGAAGTAAATTTCAAGATCTGTAACTTTTAAAATAAGTGTTATACGAGAAAATTGACTGAGGATAATTAAAATTCTTGATCAAATCTATCTAAATCCCAATTTTCAACAATATGCTTTCAGTATTTAAACAACTATGGAGGTTTAAACATTTAAGAGCAGCAATCTGCTGAGGTCCCGCCAACCTGACAGACTCCTGTCAGGTCTCTGTGGCTAGCAGCTGCTTGAGGGGGTATTTATTTCTTTATGTGTTTTAAAAACGTTTTTTATAACTACGGAAAGACAGGGCAGGGGTGGCTCAGTCGGTAGCGCGCCAGGCTCGTAATCTGTAGTTCCCAGGTTTCAGTCCCAGCTGGGTCAGCATTGAGATTTACCTCCGCACGGTCAGTAGGCGACACCGATGGGACTGGAAAGACTGCCGTACGTCGGATGGGACGTTAAGCCGTGGACTCGTGTGTGGCCATACCTTGTGCACGTTAAAGAACACGCTGGATGGCCTTGACGGGAGGCTACCATCTGTATCCCAACAGCAGTTCCAGTGGGTCCTCTCCCCCAACCTTCTCTGAGCCTTCGGGGTCCATGTGACCTGGCCATTTAGCCCATGGTGTGCAAAAAAGTGCCGCTCAGAGGTAAAACAACCCAACCCAACAACAACAACAGAATTTTCGTGGCTTCAAATTGGTGGAATTGACATTTCTGATGTTTATTTTCAACAAGATGGTGCTACGAGCCATACAACACGAGCGAACATAGAGTTATTACGCACGAAATTCCCTGGATGTGTCATTTCACGAAATGGAGATGTGAAATGACCACCAAGATCTTGCGACTTAACACTTTTTTTTTTCTTTGGGGCTATTTGAAAAGTATAGTTTACGTCAACAAACCAGATTACATACCAGACTTAAAAGATAACTATACTTTTCAAAAGTTTAATTGTAATCGATGAAACTTTAAACAAATCAGATATATTCCACGTGTTTTCCTCTTTATTACAAAACATCCTAAAGTCCCTTTTGGAAAACCCCATATATAGGGGCGGTGGTGGCTCAGTCGGTAGCGCGCCAGGCTCATAATCTGCAGTTCCCACTTGTTGGGTTGGGTTTTACTTGTGAGCGGCACTTTTTTGCACACCATGGTAGTTCCCAGCTGCGTCAGCGTTTGAGAATTATCTCCGCAAAATTCCCCGCCCTGCCCACGGTCAGTAGGGGACACCGATGGGCTTGGTAAAACCGCCGTCCGTCGGATGGGATGAGAATTATCTCCGCAAAATTCCCCGCCCTGCCCACGGTCAGTAGGGGACACCGATGGGCTTGGTAAGACCGCGGTCCGTCGAATGGGACGTTAAGCCGTGGCCCCGTGTGCGGGAGAGCCATACCCTGTGCACGTTAAAGAACACGCTGGATTGCCTTGACGGGAGGCTACCATCTGTCTCCCAACAGCTGTTCCAGTGGGTCCCCTCCCCCAACCTTCTCTGAGTCTTCGGGGTCCTTATGACCTGGTCATTTAGCCCATGGTGTGCAAAAAAGTGCCGCTCAGAGGTAAAACAACCCAACCTGTATCTTTTGCAAATCTAGCTAACATCAATCTTTCCACCATTGAAAAAAAGACCTAAATTTGCATAATAATCCAACATGTTCCTTGAAACGCACAAGATAAAGATTTAGGTATACAGAACTTATGAATGATTATCACTCAGTAAAATATCTTACGAATATAGTGAGGAGTTTAATTGACTTCGTAATTAAGAAATGACTCAAATATAAAATACTGTTAGCCGACAAAACTAATCAATTATCCTGAAAAACATCAAAAAAATTATCGTTGAAGCAGCGGGAATCTAACCTGCAACTCTAGATACAATGCCAGAGCGCTCTAACGTTAAACCAGCATCATACGTTGAAATCTTCCAGAATAAGACTTGTAAATCTTTCACTGAAATGTGGCGGACCTTTCGCCATCTATATTTGTGTATTTACTATGGATGGATTTTTAATAAAAACGCTTAAGCGTGATTGACTTCCTCATTAACATCTAAATAATTAGCAACAGTTGAAAAAGTTCTCTCCTGAAATATAGATGGGCACACATTTCAGTGAAAGATTTATGTCTTATTCTGGGAGATTTTAGCGTCTGATGCATGGTTTAACGGTAGAGCGCTCTGGCATGTATTTAGAGAGTTGTAGATTCGATTCCCGCCGCGTCAGCGATAATTTTTTTCAGATGTTTTAATAATTGTTTAAGTCTATTTCTACAGGTAATATGTGTATTTACCTATGGATCAATTATCCTTTTCAATAAACAATAGAAGGTCATCCAAGAAACTCAATTTTGCATTGAACTAAAGAAAGACCCCAACATCTCTGTCACCAACAAATTAAGAATTCTTAGCAACATATACCCGCACATATTAAGAAGGCTTTTAATCCGCCAATTTATTATAGGCTCCGAAATTATTTTTGCAAATCAAGTCGCACAAAAAATGCTACTGCTACTTTCCAAAAATCATCCTACGTACCAACTTGGGTTGGGTTGTTTTATCTCTGAGAGACACTTTTTTGCACACCATGGGCTAAATGGCCAGGTCACATGGACCCCGAAGACTCGGAGAAGGTTGGAGGGGACCCACTGTAACAGCTGTCGGGAGACAAATGGTAGCCTCCCGTCAAGGCCATTCAACATGTTCTTTAACGTGCACAGGGCATGGCTCTCCCGCACACTGGACCACGGCTTAACGTCCAATACGACGGCGTTTCCAAGCCCATCGGTGCCCCCTACTGACCGTGGACAGGGCGGGGAATTTTGCGGAGATAAATCTAAATTCTGACCCAGCTGGAACTTGAACCTGGGACCTACAGATTACGAGTCAGGTGCACTACCGACTGAGTCACACCCGCCCCCCGTACCAACTTGCAAACGCCTTATACTAAAAATTAAGTCAATTATAGCCAGATACTAAGTTTACTGTGAAATCATCCGCAGATTTTCTAAAATTCATTCAATAGAAATTTACTAAAGCCACCCGAGTGGTTTACCTTTATCAAGACTATGCTAGACACTAAAGATCAAATAATAGCCAAAAGAAATTTGAAACCCTTGCTATGGAAACGTTATATTGATATTTTTAATTTTTGTCAATATAATATTCCAAAGCTCATTAAATGGAACACTCAAAGAATTAAATCAGGCTTACAATTCTACAAATTTTATTACCTACAGAGGCGTAGGAACGTGTTGGCATCGGGACAGTTGCCAAGGGCGCCGGAATCGCAGGGCGGTGCTGGTGTGGCACGAGCCGTTCCACGATATCTGACGTTTATGTGCAAAATAAAATCCAATGATTAACCGCCCGTAGTTCGTTGAATTTAATACGTATTGTTTATACTGTCGTATCGTCAAGACAGCATATTATATTTAGATAGATAATTTATTCTCAGAATATGCAGTACTTTACATTTACATGTTTTTTACCTTAGAACTGAAGTTATAATGAAATATACATAATGTATTTCTCAGATACACAATTTTAAAATATTACATTTTACAATATATATTCTTCTTTATACATAGTTTGTCCAATAAAAATCATATATCTATTCATACTATATATATATATGGAAAATTTTAATATTATATTTCATTAGTGTTTTATAATTTTACCTACATTTTTCAGTACAGATCTGAGAAAAAATGTTGAGTCTTCCACGAGAATAAAAACTCGCTTGTGGAAGAAATTTAACAGTTGTAATAAAATGAAAAGGCAACGTGCTTCAGTTTCACATTTCCTCACACTTTGCTAGCTTGATCAAAAAATCTAAGTAAATATTTAACTAATTTATAAGTTTGAAAATTATCATTTAGAATAAATGAAATAAAAAAAAGTAAAATGACTTTACTGGGTAGAAAAACAGAAAAAATATAAAAATCTATATTGAACAGTGCGTTAGTAAGTGGTTCAGTTGAGTACCTTAAGGGCAACTCAGCATCAACTGAAATTTTATTACATTTAAATCTCTTTTATTTCTAAAACATAGTCTCAATATTTACCACATTCAAAATTCATTTTCTTAATTCCTTATAGAAAAAGTTATCGTTTCTTATTCCTTTGATGTACTCTGGTAAGCAGTTAAAAAACTTTGGCGCCAAATAAACAATGTTTTTCAACAATAGTTTTGTTCGCTTTTAAATCAAGTAAGAAAAGGTTTTTTGACAGTCGAGTATTCTTTTCAAATGTCCTTAAAGTTTGAACATTAAAATTCATCCTTATGTATTTCAGTACCTGAAATACATATAATTTCTTTATTTGTAAAATACCTAATTGTATACATTTGCAACGTTTCAAATTTTCTTAGTTTCATCATGCATCTAATTATGTGATTCTGCACATAGTGTAACGGTTTGATTGTTGTCAAATAGACTCCACCCCACGATAATAAACCATAGAGCAAATAAGATTTAATCCAAGAAAAGTAAATAATTTTCAATAAAGATAAATTTACGAATTTCCGGATATAATAAATTTTAGGTATAATGCAGTTAATCTTTTTAACAACATCATATATTTGTATTTTCCAGGACATCTTTCTGTCAATAAAAATACCCAAATATTTATAGCATTCAACCCCTTCAATTTTGTCACAATTGCAATTTTTTCCAGAGTGGAAAATGACCCTGTCACGAAAAAAATCAATCTTAATTTCTCTTGGTCTAATAAAAATATATTTCGTCTTCTTTGTATTTAAAAAGAGTTTATTAAATTTTAACCACGTTCTTATTTCTATCCAGTCGCTATTTCTCTAAAATTTGCTTTTCCTCTCCAGAATATATTAGTGCAGCATCATCTGCAAATGAAATTATTTTACCATTCAAATCCAATGTACAGAAGTCATTTATATAAAGTAAAAAAAAATAAAGGTCCCAAAACAGAACCCTGAGGGACACCAACTTGAACATTTGTTTCTTCACTAAAATATTTTTCAATTTTTACTTTTTGCTTCCTATTCATTAACTAGCTCCTAATCCATGAAAGCAAATTTCCCCTAACACCACTGGTTTTTAACTTTTCTAATAATATATCATGATTCACTGAATCAAAAACTTTTTTCAAATCCAAAAAAAATAACTGTTTTAACATTTTGATTTATATTTCTGTAAATTTGCGTAGTGATTTCTAAAATCGCAGTTTGAGTATTCAAACCTTTTCGAAATCCAAATTGGTTTGGGGCAAATAAATTGTGCATATCCCAAATGTTAACAATTTTTTTAACAATTTTTTCAAGAATCTTACAAAAGATTGATAGAAGCGAAATCGGTCTATAATTTTCAATTACCTTAGTATCACCATTTTTAAACACTGGAATAATTAAGGCAGTTTTTAAAATTTCATAGAACACACCTTCTACAAAAGAAAAGTTTAGAGTTTACAAAATATAGTTCTAATTTCCGGAAAAATATTTTTAATAGTGGTAACTGTAATTTCGTCCAAACCAGGTGATTTTCCCTCCTTTAGTTCCTTGATAGTATCAAAAATTTCTTCTGGTATATAAGGGGAAAAATAGAATTAGACATTTTAAATAACTTATTATCTCTTCTATTTTGGTTTCATTATGTAGATTTTGTTTACATAATGAAGAAATTACCTCAGTAAAATAATTGTTAAATTTATTAACAAATTCTTGCGGCTTTTCATCAAACCGAAGTAAATGATTTCTATCTGTGATAATTTGAGAAGAATTGCCCTTTACTTTTCTTCCGTCACACATTTCATTGATTGTTTCCCAATTTTTTTTAGTATTATTTCCATTTTTTATAAAAATATTTTTATAATAATCATTTTTAGTTTCTATTAACATTAGTTAACATATTTTTATATATTCTATAGTAGTTATTTTCATCCAAGTTTTTGGATTTAGATCTTTTATATAAATTTCTTTTAAAATTGATTGAATTAACAATAGCTTCTGTTATCCATGGTTTGAGTTTTTTAATTTGCTTTTTAGAATACTTAATCTGCGCATCTTTGATTAATAGAGTTAATTCCATTAGAAATGCATCAAATGCTAAATTCACATTTACCTGTCTCTCGACATAATCCCATGATTTTTTTGACAATAACTTTTTCAATTTAGTATATTGAATCTTAGTAAAATTTGTAGAAAGCTTTTCTGTAGAACCATCTCGATAAAAACCACACTTTATATTACTTCCAACAAAAAAATGATCTGAGATGTCAATTTTAACGATATATGTAGTTACAGTATCTAATCTAAAATTTCTAATGTAAAGATGATCTAGGCAGGTTTTACTACTTACCCTAGTAACAGAAGCATGACAGGAATAGAAACCATTTGAATTTATCATTTGTAAAAAATTTATTTTGTGTGGATCATCAGATAATAAATCCAAATTAAAATCTCCTGTCATTATCATACTATTTCCTTTAACACAGTTAAGCCATGCTGCGAATTCATCAATAAATTCTAATTTACTGAATTCATGCGCTCTATAGATTGCAACAAGGCCAAGTTCGCAATTGAATGCTTTTATATGCAATTCCACTAAGTCAGCAGTTTTAAAATCGGAAAAAATCTGGTTCCCTTCCCATCCTTCTTTAATATAAACAATTACTCCTCCTGACATTTTTTTCTCCCTACATTTACAGTATTCTTTCTATCCATCTATTTTATATAAGGCTATTTCCTCTTCTTTTACCCAAATCTCAGTAAGTACTATAATTTCTGGTTTTAATTCAATTAAATTTAAGAATACCACAAAATGATCAAAATTTTTTCTCAGACTTTTTATATTTCCCTGTATAATATTTATTCCACAGCCCCAACAAAAATAATTTTTATCATAAACATTTTTTATCAATTTCAATAACATTGGAATAATAATCATTTATCATATACAATTCTTTAATTTCATCATCATCTGTAATACTCCGAACATCATCCGAACCAAAATCAGAAACAGTAACATCATTCTGTATGTCATACGACAAAAAAGCAGCCATTTTACATGCATTTTCCAATAATTAAATATTTCACTCATAGAAGCAACTCTATCTCAGTTGTTATATTTTTTTGTTGTTTCCTACAAAAATATTTTCTTTCCTTTTATCGGGGGACAATTAGCCTCCCCCTGCACCGCGCATGCCATAAAACAATTTTGGGGCGCAATTTCCAACTGTTCATATTACTTTTACAAATCATGCTGTTACAAATAAAATTCTGTTACATACGGTAGGTATATTTTTCTTTGAACGGTTCATAATTTGTACATTATATTGAATTATTATGTTTATAAACCCCGAGATTGTTTAAGATCAACACTTTGTTTCCTATCAATCGAGCGAGAACTGACAAAAAATTAATTTTGATGAAATTTTGCCAACGAAAAAGCAGGAAAAAATTAAAAATACTTTAAAAAATAATTAATTGCAATTTCTTTGGACATTATTTATGTGCAATTAATATTTATTCATGTAACTGTATTAAAATAATGACAATAAATACATAATATAAATAACGTGTATTTTTTATCAATAACTAAACAAGGGCGGACAATTAAAAATTTGCCAAGGGCGCCAAAAGCCTAGCTACGCCTCTGCCTACAAATATAGCAAAATGAATTTCATTTCTGGATATATAAATATATCGCAATTACTTGAAATTGCAGTTTATGGAAATCCTTTCAGCTGAGCTCACAACAGATCTACACTTATCTTTAACATGTCCCTGTTCTTCAAGGGGCCGGGGTGGCTCAGTCGGTAACACACCAGGCTTATAATCTGCAGTTCCTCGGCCACTATTGAGATTTATCTCTGCAAAATTCCCTACCCTTCCCTCGGTCATTAGGGGACACAAATGGGCTTGGAAAGGTTGCCATTCATTGCATGGGACGTTAAGTCATGGCCCTGTGTGCAAGAGAGCTATACCCTGTGCATATTAAAGAACACGTTCGATGGCCTTGATGGGAGACTACCATCTGTCTCCTAATAGTTATTCAGTGAGTTCCCTTTCCCCAACCTTTTCTGACCTCTCGGGTGCTTGTGACCTGCCCATTGTGTACAAAACTGTGCTGCAAAGAGGTAAAACAACCAAACTAATCCATATTCTTCAGAGCCTAAAGTTTGCAGCAACAATTTTTTTAATAAATAACTATCATTCTATACTCTATGTCAAGAGGCAAGCTACCCTCAGCACTTCATAAAGAAAACACGTCTCCGTCAGAAATAAAATTAACTTCCACCTTCATGATAACAGTTCTCAAGATGCGAATTGTAGCTTTCATTATTCACTTTCCAGCTGTAAACAGTACCATTAACAATATTATGAAAATATATTATTAAAAGTACCTACTACTAAATCTCCAATCACTATATTATCTCTCGTAAGTGGTTAGCGCGCTTGGCTACTGATCTAAGGGACCTGGGTTCGAGCCCCGGGTAAGGCATGGATGTGTGTGTCGTTTTTCTGCTGAGGTCCTGCCATCCTCTCAGACCTTCTACTCAGTCATATAAACTGACAGGCTCCTGTCACACCTCTGTGGCAAGCAGCTGCTTGAGGGAGTATTTATTTATTTTAAAGCAGGACAGAGATATATCTTCGTTTACTGGTGAAATGTACTTAACATATCACCTACCCTGAAATAGATTTATAATCCGCATAAAACACGAGGCTACCTGGGACAAACCAAAATAACTCTTCAAGAGAGAATCAAGGAACATCAAAGAAATATCATATTAAAACAAACTATAACAGCCTTCTCATCTACGGTCTTACTAGAAAGAGTAAACCTTTATTCAACGAAGCATTCATCATTACTAGTCCATCCTCCCACTTCAATCTAACGAAATCTTTTTACAGAGAATCGGAGAATCATCAATAAAAAATGGTGCAATGCTAAACAAGCTCAACTAAATGTAGCGTCGGAGATTTCACTAAAAAGCTTTCCGCAAACTTAACTATCATTACCATATTTATTAAGCAAGAATTTGTCATCCAAGTGTAGTCTACCAACAATTAGTAGCACTGCGACAGCTAACATCTCATTAGACCTTAAGACTATGCATCACAACTGTATTCGAATCTTGATATAGAACTTTAAAATTCACATAACTTATAATCTAATCCATTAATTTTTATGTCTGATGAAGTCCTAATAGTTGGGACGAAATCGATAACAACTTGTATATGAAACGGAAATATCTATTATAGCGCTTCATTTGCATGTCGTGTTCATTTTAACTAATATGTCGACAATTATCAATGTATGAAATTTAGTAAGTATAAATATTTGAAATTTTGTCATCAGCAGCTACACTTGTCTACAATGCACTATTTAACATCGTATAGCCTTAACTGGCATAGTGGTTAGGCAGCTAGCGACTATTGCAGCAAGGCAAACTTTGTGTGTTGTGTGGTGGTCAGCAGTGACTTCGGTCGTAGTAGGGCATGTCCTTATATGAGAAGGCCTGTAAAAGCTAGTAGTAGCTTCTAGAATTCTTCTCTGTCCTATATGTCGCAAATAAATAAAATATAGATCAAACGAATTTTTAGTGAAATTAAATAAAGGGATTATTGTTCTATATCGAGTGATATTTTTTACTGAGATCAATGGGTTTGTTTGCATATCAAATGTGTTATTCCACATCATACGGTTTTATTCTTGATGTCGTTTCCCTGTTTTCTGCAATTCAAGATTTTGAGAAATCTCCGATTCTTTTATGCATGTTTTATGAATACAAATTTAGGACTGTTATTCGAAATTGTCAAAGTTGGTTTAAAAAGTTCAGATGCGCTGATGAGAGTTTGGAAATGGGCCAGGGAATACAGTCGGCAATTAACAAAGAAATATTGGGTGGTTAAATAAGCGTTGGTGAATACTGACTTTATATACTTCTCGAAGAGTGACACTGCTGTTAAATATTCCAGTGTAGACTTAGATCTTTAATATCCCTTAAGAAGTTTATATCTCAAGATAAAAGTTTCTGAATTGGCTTTACATCGACATAATGTGGAAATGCTCCGACTTCCTAGAGTTCTGTATATGTTTACGTGGCGGGGCGCGGGGGGGCTCAGTCGGTAGCGCGCCAGGCTCGTAATCTGTAGTTCCCAGGATCGAGTCCCAGCTGGGTCAGCGTTGAGATTTATCTCCGCAAAATTCCCCGCCCTGCCCACGGTCAGTAGGGGACACCGATGGGCTTGGAAAGGCCGCCGTCCGTCGGATGGAACGTTAAGCCGTGGCTCCGTGTGCGGGAGAGCCATACCCTGTGCACGTTAAAGAACACGCTGGATGGCCTTGACGGGAGGCTACCATCTGTCTCCCAACAGCTGTTCCAGTGGGTCCCCTCCCCCAACCTTCTCTGAGCCTTCGGGGTCCATGTGACCTGGCCATTTAGCCCATGGTGTGCAAAAAAGTGCCGCTCAGAGGTAAAACAACCCAAACCAAATGTTTACGTGATTTTTGTCTATGTTCCAGTTACCATCTCCCCCAACTTACACCTGGTATCTTGAATGCTGAAAATGAAAACAAAAATATTAAGCAGCAATAATGTAACAGAACACCTGATCTATCTATTTTTCAGATATCTTGTGTGAAAAACATAAATTTGTTATCAGGTGCATAATAATAGTATAATAGTTTGAAACCTGATGATGCAAAGTTAACCCAGCATAAATATTTCAAAGTACAAAACTTTTATTTGACATTCCCATGTATCATAAGAAGAGATCCTAACGATGTGCAGTGATTATCTACACTAATATCAAAAATAGTGTTACACTCCAGTTATGAATGGAAAATACACGATTCCCTAATTCTGAAAATAGTACTTAAACAGAAAAACTGTAAATGGAAGATCTCACTCAACTCTAAATCTCGATTTCAACGATATCCGTTTAATAAATTATCAAAGGTGTAACATTTAATAGCAGCGTTTCTAGTTATAAGCATATATTTAGAAAATAAAGCAAATCGCTTACTGATATAAAAATAATTTTAGAATGCAATGATTCTTTTTTTTTCGTCAGTTATGAAGAACACTATCCAAAATGAGCAAAAAGAGCATCTGCTATTATTTGTTCCAGCTTTAATAACTATGAAACGAATACTTTTGGAAATCAAGATTTAGATTTGAGTAAGGTCTTCATCATCAGGAACACTTTTCCATATAATGCTACTTTTAAAATTAGAGAGCTTTGAATGTATCTTTCCATTCACATGACATGGTATTCCATTACTTATGGTGATATAGTATCTTTTGTTTGATAAGTACACTATAAAACAAGATGTCATTACAACAGACTACTTTTTTCAGAACGTCGTTATGATGACATGATTATTATCGCTACTCTTTTCTTTTGTATTTTCTTCTTGAGGCATTTCCCAGAATTCTTCGTCAACATACATCTGGTCGCTCGTCAGGGGGTCGAAGAAAGGTATCCGCATGGCAAGTCCTGAAAATAAAAAAAAATATATTACAGATAATTTATCTAAAAGGTTAGAAATTTAAATTTGTGATCTCGTGCAAAAGAAGTCTTGAAGCATGAACACAATGGTCATATTTGTGTCAGACCGTAGCTATACAATTATTACACCTATGTTTTTAATCTGCAACTTGGTTGCAGACTAATCAACTGCAACTCCTTTGTTATTGTTTTAGCCAATTTCAGTTGGGTTGTTTTACCTCTGAGTGACATGGACCCCGAAGGCTCAGAGAAGGTTGGGGGAGGGGACCCACTGGGGCAGCTGTTGGGACGCTGGATGGCCGGATGGCAGTCTCCCGTCAAGGCCATCCAGCGTGTTCTTTAACGAGCACAGGGTATGGCTCTGCCGCACACGGGGCCACGGCTTAACGTCCCAGCCGACGGACGGCGGCCTTTCCAAGCCCATCGGTGTCCCCTACTGATCGTGGGCAGGGAGTTTTGCGGAGATAAATCTCAACGTTGACCCAGCTGGGACTCGAACCTGGGAATTGCAGATTACGAGCCTGGAGCGCTACCGACTGAGCATCCCCGCCCGTGCCAATTTCAGTTAATAATTCGTTTTCTCCAAACCTTGAACCGCACCTGTGAATATTTTTTTAAACAATTTTAGAAATTTAAAAGGTTTAAGGGAGATGCTGTAGTACCCCAAGACCATCCTCCCCCCCAATACGCGCCTGCCTATATAATACAGGAAACTCTTTTCTCTATAAAAATGGAAAATAACAAATAAAAATAAAACTGCCGCCGTACTTTTCACATTATTCATCATCTATAATACATTTCAGGAAACTAATAATAAATAACAATTTCATTAGGTTTAATTTTGCATGACAACACAAGCACATGTATCTATTTAACCAAATTGCTATTACTCAGCATATTTTTTTATCTGGGTAATACTTTAAGAACTATCACAGAGCTAAGTTCAACACGAACAAAAATGCTGACAAACCGGTCAATAAATAAAACTTGTGGGATGTGTATTGCTTGTAATCCAATGTTTCATTTCTAGGCAAAAGAATTTGTAAGGTAGTTTGACGGGAAAGTTTCGCCTTTTCTATTAGGCAAATTTTTGTAAGTCACGGTTTTATACTTGTTTAGCAGAATCATGTTCAACACTTCAGGAAACATCAGTGTCATTGTAAATAAAAGGATGGCATGTATTAAGGGGTTTTCAAAGCTTATAAAATATTAAAGAGAGGCCAAAATAAACTTGAAAACATTCAGACTTTATGCAATTCGACGTTCTGTTTTAATAAAAAAAAATACCCCCTCAAGCAGCTGCTTGCCAGAGTCTGACAGGAGCCTGTCAGTTTATATGCCAGAGTAGAAGGTCTGAGAGGATGACAGGACCTCAGCAGAAAAACAACATGAACATCCATGCCTTACCCGGGCTCGAACCCAGGTCCCGTAGATCAGTAGCCAAGCGCGCTAACCACTTGGACACGGGACGGCTTCAAAAAAATACCCCCTCAAGCAGCTGCTTACCACAGAGGTCTGACAGGAGCCTGTCAGTTTATATGCCATAGTAGGTCTGAGAGGATGGCAGGACCACAGCAGAAAAACGACACAAACAACCATGCCTTACCCGGGGCTCGAACTCAGGTCCCTTAGATCAGTAGCCAAGCGCGCTAACCACTCGGTCACCTACTATACACATTTCCTATAGCTTTTTTTTCTCAATTGTAGCACATTTTAAGTTTCCCTGAACTTCTTTAGCCCACTCTTTGAGAATTATATAATTTAATCTTTTTAAAAGTACATATGAGGTTAATTTCGTACAGTATGTAATATTTTACAAACGTAGAGTCGGGGTTATCAGACCTTCGATTGTCCGATATATTCGTATTAATCGATCCACTAAAAGCATTTTCTGTAGACAATATACATTTTTCTTGCAATGCACTTTATTTTACATACACTGCCTATCTTTTAAAAACGCAGAATCGGTACGTCTTTTTGTGCAAAATAAAAGAACATTACAATTGCATAAAAGCTATACAATTGATTGATAGTTATATCTAAGTACATTTTTCAGTTCGCTTACCTGATACGTCCCAATCCGTTTATGTAGGATAATAAAGATAATGGTACAGTCCCTCAAAAAAGTATCCGAACATTGTGGTTGATTACAGAATTCAGAAAAAATATCTGGCAACGATTTTTTTTAGAAATCAGTGATCTGGCAACCTTCGTGTCACGTGACACGAAGGTTGCCAGATCACTGATTTCTTTCGGATACTGTTTCGGATACTTTTTTGAGCGACTGTCCATAAATATTACACTCAAAATTCAGCTCTAGGGGCTTTGATATTGGCATTGTAAAAATGTTTTCTGTGATTAGGAATAGCATCATTAAGCAATGATAAAAACAACGTGTTATTGTTTGATCTTTCAATTAAGACAGCGACTGAGACTGGATACGGGGTGTCCTAAACCCGAATTAAGACATTGATATTTGTGTTATCAACCTCTAAGAGCTTCAAGATATAATTGTACTATCTATAATTAAGTCTTTGTCTGGTATAGTGGTTAGTTTAACCTAACAACTATGCTATGATTGTGCCCATTTGTAAATGTGATTTGTATGGGAAACCAAAACGAACTTAAGAACATCGTTTACCGAAATAAAATCAAACAGCAACTAAAGCAACCTCTTCACCTGTTATTAATCCAGTAATAATTGCTATCACTATCGTCGAGGCTATGTAAATCATCTGAAATCCTGCTTGCTCCAGGGGAGATCGTCCATCACCAGCTACAACTGTTGAGAGTTCGGACTGGATTAAAGCCAAGGCTGTCGTGTTAGCTCTGGGAGCCATGGCGGGATACAACACATACAAACTGGAAAGATACAGTCATTAAAGGATTAGTAAAACATTGAAGTAAAAGATATTACCTAATATAAGGGACATAAAATAGGGTTATACCAGAGTAATATGCTCAGTCATTGGAATGCGACTCCTGATGGTGCAACGAAAAATATATAATGAACCAGCAGAAAAAATTTAATATCAGTGTAATATTTCTTTTTGATACCTTAGGTCGATGTTAAAACTGAACGAAATCCTAATCATTTTTAAGCAATAAAGAAAATAAGTGGTTTGATCTGATACTTGTGCAACACTTTGAGTATTAGGTAGTTTGCTTATGCAAATAAGGGGAAGAATGAGGTCAACTTTTCCTTCTGTATAGTCGAGAACAGTTTCAAACTTAAAACGAGGGCAGGGTAATATCAAAACTGGAGCTAGATTTACGCTTAATATTTTCTTTTAAGAAAACTTCGCACAATATTTCAGATAATTATTTCCCTATTTGTTTCCTAATTACAATTAGTGATAAAAACAATTATTACCAGAGGACATTTAAAAATAAAATCCTCTCCAGTTGATGATTTGTGAAAACTGCTTTTAAACCTTCCTCTTCCACTCTAGAGAATCCACGTTTAAACTTTCAGAAGTTCCTCAAATATTGAGCTGAATATGCCATGTAATCTTTTACTGAACTTTCTGAGAGGACTTCAAGTAATGTAATTCTGAGATCATATGAGTAAACCAAACTAGGGTTGGGTTGTTTTACCTCTGAGCGGCACTTTTTTGCACATCATGGGCTAAATGGCCAGGTCACAAGGACCCGAAGACTCAGAGAAGGTTGGGGGAGGAGACCCACTGGAACAGCTGTTGGGAGACAGATGGTAGCCTCCCGTCAAGGCCATCCAGTGTGTTCTTTAACGTGCACAGGGTATGGCTCTCCCATACACGGGGCCAGGGCTTAACGTCCCATCCGACGGACGGCGGCCTTTCCAAGCCCATCGGTGTCCCCTACTGACCGTGGGCAGGGTGGGGAATTTTGCGGAGATAAATCTCAACATTGACCCAGCTGGGACTCGAACCTGGGAACTGCAGATTACGAGTCTGGCGCGCTACCGACTGCGCCACCCCCGCCCCACCAAACTAGGGAAGCATATTCCAGAATGGGTAGAACAAAAGTGTGAATACTTTTTAAAAGTGTGGAGTGATCGCCTTTGTTGTACCAAAACAAAATCAGGAAGATGCTGTCATATAATTTATCAATGATAGAAAAAAGAACATTTTAAGAAATGAATTATAAAAAAAACAACAAATATTTATGATGAGGTTCATGAAATCCCCATATTTACAAGTCCATTCAGTCGAATTATCCAGAAATTTATTTACTTTAGTAGGCATTATTTACTACACAATTATGTTACAGTCATGCCGTGCATGTACAGTCGCTCAAAAAAGTATCCGATTAGTGATCTCGCAAAATTGCGAGATCACTAATTTCTGAAAAAATCGTTGCCAGATATTTTTTCTGAATTTTGTAATCAACCGTAGTGTTCGGATACTTTTTTGAGCGACTCTACACTGAACACTCAACATCACCTACCTGGGGCAGGCAAACGGTCAGTTGTTAGCACACAAATCTTGTAATCTGATATTCCTATTTTCGAGTCCCAACTGGACTTGCGTCGAGAATTTTTCCTCACTAACCTCCATTCTGTCCTCGGTGAGAAAAGGTACACCACTGTGTTTGGAAAGACTACCGTCCATCGAATGGGATGTCATGCCATAGCATCGTATGCAGGAAAGCCATACCCCATGCACGTTAAAGAACATGCTGGGCGATATTAACTGTAGGATTCCATCGATCTCCTGTCCAGGGGATAGATCCCCTTTCCCATCCTTCTCTGAGCCCTTGTAACCCGGCCATTTAGCTCACTATATACAAAAAAAGTGCCGATCAGAGAGAAAAACAGCCCAACCCCCGTAAACCAAATACAACTACTACTTACACAAGTGTCGGGATATAGGTTTACCTGTATCCATAGTCTTTCTCTGAAGCAAACATCGCAATGATGCCTCCTATCAATCCAGCAAATGTACCTGGAAGAGCATGCAAGCTGCATATTCCACAAGGATCATACACCTTGAAATACTTGGCCAGGAAAGGCTGAAAATTAAAGTTTAATCGAAATAAATTAAATAGATGATGTTATATGCATATAAACAGAATATTCTTAATTCAAAAATAAATAAAAGTATGCTTTTGTTACTAATTAATGGACTTGTATTGAATCCTACCATATTTTATAATAATTCGTTCGTATACAACCGAGTAACTTTAAAATTTGGTGCCTATCCTAAAAACTTCGTAAATTTGCCATCTCCTCTACACCCTAAATGTAATAAAACCTTTCATTTGTGCCGCTTCTGAGCTCCCCAGCACTGTGAGGCTTTGCAGTATGGTTATGAAGTGACTTGTAAATGACACTTAAATTTTACATTAGCGACCCCATTAATTATCAAATATTTCTCTTTATCTGCTTTTTAGCCTCTTTATCGCGATTTAATTTAGAAGTTAATTCTAAAACCTTGCTTTCCAAAGCTGTTGTTGTATAGTTAATAGCTCATTGGCATAGCAAATAGTTAAGGATGATTCTTCGAAACTTCTTATAAATCGCAAGTTGAAAGGTCATTGACCTACGATGTACTAGGAACTCGAAGCATCATCGTCAGTACAAAATCTCCCCAGTTGCTCTCATGCTACTCTACTAACTGTAATAATAAAATAAATAATAAATACCCCCTCAAGCAGCTGCTTGCCACAGAGGTCTGACTGGAGCCTGTCAGTTTATACGCCATAGTAGAAGGTCTGTGAGGATGGCGGGACCTCGGCAGAAAAACGACACATACATCCATACCTTACCCGGGGCTCGAACCCAGGTCCCTTAGATCAGAAGCCAAGCGCGCTAACCGCTCGGCCATAGTACGGCTGATAAATAAATACCCCCTTCAAGCAGCTGCTTGCCACATAGGTCTGACAGGAGCCTGTCAGTTTATATGCCATAGTAGAAGGTCTGAGAGGATGGCAGGACCTCAGCAGAAAAACAACACGATCATCCATGCCTTACCCGGGGCTCGAACCCAGGTCCCGTAGATCAGTAGCCAAGCGCGCTAACCATTCGGCCACGGGACGGCATCAGCCATACTAATACAGACACCTCACTAACTACTAAACACCTGGTCATTCGGTAAAGATAATAGCACTAATGCAATAAGCCCACCTATATATACTTCGAAACCAGTCAACTAGTATTTATTTTTATACAGGGTGTTTCCAAAAGGACGCAACCCTAAATGTAAGAAAGTAAAACTTACGCGCATGTACATTTTATGCCATAATATGATATAATCTAAATAATAGCCATAATATAATATAATTTTTAGCCATAATATAATCGATGTACAGTAATGCTAACTGACTTTGCAAGTCAGTTGGCATTACTGTACTCAAGGTTAACAGCCTTTATCAGTTGAAATGACCTTGTCACGCGCTAGTCTCACTCAAGCATTCATTCCTTAGTGTTGTGTCAGCTATGTCGTTTTCCAAAAACGAACGTGTATTTATTGTTGAGACTTACTGTGCGTACAAATCTTACAAACGTGTGAGAGAGGAATTTGAGTTGAAGTTTCCTCAGTTTGCAGTTCCCAACAAGTCGACAATATCTCGTTTGATTGATAAATTCGTAACACTGGGTTTCGTAACACAGGATCGAAAGAGCTCAGGCCGGCCATCACTGTTAAATGCCGAAGTTCTTGATGATGTGTCTCAGCGTTTAACTCGCTCACCCAGAAAATCTCTTAGAAAGTTATCGTCACAGGTTGGATTGTCACCAGCTACTGTTTTCAGGGCTACAGAGAAGTTAAAATTTCATGCCTACCGCATTGGTGTCGTTCATGAACTGAAAGAACCAGACCATGAAAAACGTTTACGGTACTGTCGTTGGTTTCGTTCTTTTGTTGATGAAAATGGAATTGAGGTGTTGGACCGTGTTTATTTTTTGTGACGAGGCTTGGTTTCACTTGGATGGGTATGTGAACAGTCAAAACAATCCAATATAGAGCAGTGAAAATCCTCACACTTTTCACGAACGTCCATTACACGCACGGGAAATTGATGTTTGGTGTGCAATTTCACGTCGTCGTGTGATAGGGCCTTTATTTTTTGACACAACTGTAACTGGTGAACTTTATCATGATCTCATCTAACAGTTTATTGCGCTATTGGATGTGAATGAACGAGAGTGTTGGTTTCAACACGACGCGACGCCCATACTGCAAATGACACAATGGTCATGTTGCAGGAATTTTTTGGTGATTATTTGATTTCAAAAAATTTGTGGCCCCCCAAGATCCCCAGATCCTACTCCTTCAGTTTTTTTCCTTTGAGGATATCACAAATGTGTTGTGTTTCAAAACAATCCCCATACACTAAAAAGACTTGAAGGCTAACATTGAAAGAGAGATTTTACACATAAGAAAACAAACATTACGAAAGGTGGCTGCAAATGTCATGAAACGGGTACAAACCTGCATCCAGGTTGCAGGAAATCACTTTCAACATCTGTTGTAAAGGCAGATAGATATATGTCCAATTTGCATCTTTTGTCAAGTTTAAATGGAAAAATACAATAGAGGGTTGCGTCCTTTTTGAAACACTCTTAGAAATACGTTCAACATTTGGCTCTTTCATGGGCACACGTAAAAAAACATTCCTTCCTTGAAATTCTAAGAGGATGTCTGTGCTCCTCCCGAAATTTTTCTTACCGGTTCCCATGATGAATACCATAAAAATCCCAAAGAAATATTTAACAACTTCTTCATTACATATCCGAAATATAGTGGTCTTTAATTTCTTAACCTTTTAACTATGTTTTTGAAATGCATTGAAAGTTCAAACTTGAGTTGATCATGAAAAAATTGCAGTATATTGCATTGGTGTATCTATGAATTATAAAATGAACTATGTAGCAGTACAGATTGTGGCTGCACCTGTCTTAACCAAAGAATTTGTAAAGACGGTATTCATCATTGGTGGACTAAGTTAGAGAGCGGGATTATCAAAGTAGGTTGAGAGGTTAAATTGATATTCGAAACGACTGAAGTATATTCTTTTTAAAACAGTTGCATCAGTAATATAACCGTATTGTACCACAAAATAATCCTATTAACAGTGGCGTCTGCAGAAATTTTTCTTGGAGGTGGGGGGGGGGGAGGAAGAGCAAGAATCTTTTAAAGAGCGTCATTGCTCTTTTTTTTTAGATAATGGGCGTGCTTTTTTAGAATACGTTCAATCATATCTAATGTCCTTTTTATTAACAGTATTTGCTCAAAAAATTACATAGCAATATATAATAATAACAACAGAATATAACTTTAAAATATCACATTTCCAGGAGGGGGGAGGATAGCCCTGCGGACGCCCATGCTTATTAGCAATTAATGAAACTCTCAAGATAATCTGAACAGTCAGTATCAAGGCCGGATTAAATAATTAGGTGCCTTGCAACTAAGTTCTAAATGCGGCCTCTTTATCCTGCTAAATTGAAATGTAACGAAAATTGCACCACTTTATGTAAAATCGTCGATTCAAAAATCGTATAAATAGTATCTTAAATCAAATTAAAAAAAAAAAAAAACAAGTCGGTGGCCCCTATAAGAAGGGGAGACCTTCCACCTTTAAAATTTCATTTACTATTTTCCAACATATGAATGTCGACTCATAAAGGCAGTATTATGAAATATTTCTCTTTATCCATTAGGAGGCAGTTGCATTCATATGAAGGCAGAATAAAATGAAAAATCGAATACAAATGATATCCTTACAGAAATACTAAAAACAATCACACAGCCACAATGTAAAATCATGGATAGTTACCGTCACATAAACGTAGCCAGCGACTGACAGACTTCCTGCTATTGCTCCTATCGACAATGCTCCAAATGGCTGGATCATCATATCAGTGGCAGTTCCTATAGCAACTCCTCCGGCCAGTGTTGCATTCTGCACGTGAACCTGAAGTACAGATCAGGAATGTTAACAAAGAAGCGAATTCATATAGCAAAAATATCGTTTTGCAAAAGTTTTTCTCTGTCCAACTACACAATTATTGTCTTCCGCGCGCTGAAATGAGCTTTTCCCTTGGGTTGTTTTACTTCTGAGCATGCTCTGTTTGGTGAGTCTGTGAAGCGATTTCTGCATGGGAAAGTACAGATTTCCACCTCATTAAGTTAATGCCTACAAAAGCAAAGTAGCATTCAAACTACGATAAGAACAGAAAGTCTCCAAAGCATATCAAATTAAGACATTTTCATCCAGCAAAGTATTGAGCACGGCTAAGGCACACACAATCAAGAGCATTTCCATATTGTCTATACATATGTGTGGAAGTAAAAAGTGTAAATAAATGGTGTGTCGTCCTCTACCTACTGCACTGGACATTTATTTCTTTCATCCAAGGAGCAGGGTGGCACAGTTGGTAGCGATCCAGGCTCGTAACCTGCAGTGCCAAGGTTGAGATTTATCTCTGCAAAACTCCCCGCCCTGCCCTCGGTCTATAGGGGATACCAATTGCCTTGGAAAGGTGGCACAGTGTGTGGGAGGGCCATACTCTGTGAACGTTAAAGAACATTCTGGAAGCTGTCTCCTGATATCTGTCCAATAGATCCCCTCTCCTAACCTCTCTGCCTCGAGGTCTTGGCCATTTGGCCCATTGTGTGCAAAAAATAAAGTGCCAATAAGAAATAAAACAACTCAACCCTCCGACGAAGCTTACGTAGCAATTTTGGAAACATTTGTGGCAATGACACACTGCAGTTGAAGCATCGACAATTCTCAGAGATCAATGGTTGATTATCATTTACTTGACTTGTCAATCAATCACTGATCTCATAGTTCATTGGTTATAATTCAGAAAGAATGGCCTGAGACTGTCGATGGCTCAGTTGCGCAGTGTCATTATTTCAACTGCTCCAAAGTCGCCATATAAGCTTAATCACTGACATATTGCATTAAAAAAAAAAGACCATTAAACCTTACCATGCTGAACTTATCCTTGTTTCCCATGAGGGAAGATACAACAAATGTGGTGACACAACTTGCCACAAGGGCTAGGAAAGTGTTTATGGCACTCCTGTGCTGGTCATCGCCAGTTGCAAATGAAGAATTAAAACTAGGCCACAGCGCCCATAGGTACACGGAACCTGCAAAGTCGAAAAAAATATATCATTTCAAATCCATCGAAAGATTATATAAAATAATATAACAAATATGGTAGCAAAGACAGTGGGAAATTTTAACTAGGGCGGGATCTAGGGAGGAGTTGTACTCTCTTATAAAAGAGCATTCTACGTATTCATAAAATGATAAAAATAAAAATACCCCCTCAAGCAGCTGTTTGCCACAGAGGTCTGACAGGAGCCTGTCAGTTTATATGCCATAGTAGAAGATCTGAGAGGATGGCAGAACCTCAGCAGAAAAACAATACGAACATCCATGCCTTAATCCGGGGCTCGAACCCAGGTCCCTTAGATCAGCAGCCAAGCGCGTTAACCACTCGGCCACGGGACGGCTACTGTCTCTTTATTAGGACTCTTTAGATGGTCTAATGACATTTTTCTATTCTATATAAACAATATTTAGAATACTACAGACTTTTAAACACGAAAGCCAAGCAAAGTGTACGAGGTTGTGAAACTCACTGACAAAATATTTGCTATTTGTCGGGACATAGATCATAAACAATTTCATCTAAATTATAAGCAAGGCATAAGATATATTAATTATTCCTGAAACATTTTCAAATATCCATCTGAAAAATAATAAAATCAGTATCATAATAAGCCATAACAATATCTGTGCAACCTCTGATTGTGTTTTACCCTTTGAGCCGCACTTTAGGGCACACAACGGGTTAAATGGCAAGGTAACAAGGATCCCAAAGGCTCAGATGTTGGGGAAGGAGAATCCACTGGAGAGATGTTAGGAGACAGATGGAAATCTCAACGCAGGATAGATGGCACTCAAACCTGAGAACTGCAAATTATGAGCCTTTACCACCATCGACTGAGCCAATCTCGCCCACTTTTTTGGGGGGGACACTCCAGTCCCCCCCTGGTGATCGTAAAATTAGAGGATAATTTCATTATCTCTTTATTCTTAATAAGCAAATAAATAATATAAACCTCAATTTATTCACTTTTTCAAACTTACCGATCATGCAGAACAGGTTGGAAGTGTACGAGGTTGATTCGTTTGGGTTACCTTTAACCTCCTTCTTTCTATCCACTGCAAATGCCACGGAAAGTCCGAATAAAGCCGAAAAGAGATGCAGCGACACTGCTTCACCTAAATCCGCTATCTGCAAAAGAAAAAAAATGTTGCATTCGTTGATCCGTTCATTAACTTTATATTTCAAGAATGACGAATACTTTTTATGCAGGTGAAGTTCATCACAGATTTTAATACTTCGTAGGTAGAAATGAAATGTATTCTTAACTGTACCGACTTACAATACGTGGGTAACATCTGCATTGAAATGACATTTTTCCAGACTTTCTGGCGTTATAAATGTCAGAAAAGGGGTAAAACTGATCCCTTCAACCCCTAAACTAGTAATATCATTAAAAACGCTTTCAGTCACAATTTCTCCCACGCCATCCCCAACCAGGGGTGGGTTGGGTTGTTTTACCTCTGAGCGGCACTTTTTTGCACACCATGGACTAAATGGCCAGGTCACATGGACCCCGAAGGCTCAGAGAAGGTTGGGGACCCACTGGAACAGCTGTTGGGAGACAGATGGTAGCCTCCCGTCAAGGCCATCCAGCGTGTTCTTTAAAGTGCACAGAGTATGGCTCTTACACACGGGGCCACGGCTTAAAGTCCCATCCGACGGACGACGGCCTTTCCAAGCCCATTGGTGTCCCCTACTGACCGTGGGCAGTGCGGGGAATTTTGCGGAGATAAATCTCAACGCTGACCCAGCTGGGGCTCGAACCTGGGAACTACAGATTACGAGCCTGGCGCGCTACCGACTGAGCCACCCCCGCCCCAACCAGGGGTGAATCATGGCTTAGGCACTATAGACATTGCACCTAGTGTCTGTTAAAAGTTCAAGCGAAACATATATTATTTTTATTTTTTTCAGTCATTAACCATTTTACAGCAGCTAGAGCATAATCTGTTTCAGAACATTTCAGCACCATTTGAAACTGACCATGATGGTTATGCTATCCAGCACAGCCTACCCCATCCCCTTAGAAACCAGTTTCGCCGAACAGATGTTTAAAAATATTATCATCATATATATTAAAAATATTATCATCATATATATTAAAAATATTATGAAATATTATCATAATTATTAAAACATTTGGAAAAAAATTGAAATTAAAGCAAAATTAACGATACAACTGAAACTTTTTATGATGAAACAAAAATACTTATGTAAAAGGAACCGTTTTTTCAATCTTTTATTGATTCATAAAAAAAAGTGGTTTCCCAAATGCTTTTCGTATCATTTATTTGTTCAGAAAAATGGTAAAATGAAAGTTACAATTGAAGAAAACAGCTCTTAATAAATTTGAATGGGGTGGACGGATGGCATTGGTGTACCACTGGATAGACAAAAATTTGACTTAATGACATCGGTATTTTCTGTCCTTTCTTGCTGAAAATTTAGAAGACATAGAATACTAGA
Source organism: Ryuthela nishihirai (assembly GCA_038380435.1). Classification (NCBI taxonomy): domain Eukaryota; kingdom Metazoa; phylum Arthropoda; class Arachnida; order Araneae; family Heptathelidae; genus Ryuthela; species Ryuthela nishihirai. The sequence goes on along the minus strand of JAWZYU010000016.1, from coordinate 12,557,725 downwards.
AAGGATATGTATCATTTATCATCAACGATATTGGACAAATTCATCAATATTCTAATATCATCTGTACATTCAAAAATTATACCGGAAATAAAATAAGTTAATTTATATTTTAAATTTTTTTTAATTTATATTTTTTTTTTTTAATTTAAAAAAATTTAAAAAATTTAATTAATAAAAAAATTAAAAAAATTAATCATTTAAAAAATTTAATAATAATTTAAATTTTATTTTAAATTTAAATATTATGGTATTGAACATCGATTCTACACCACAAACAACTTGGAATTTTCACATTTAAAAAATAAATAATAAAGCAAATATCTTTAATTACTTAAATATTTTTTCTCTTAAAAGATATATTTTAGAGTACTGCTATAATTTTAATAATAATTTTATTCCTCTTAAAAATAAAATCAGTGATTTGGGTATTAAACTTTTTTCCAAATTTGATTTTAATGGTCATAAGGGACCGGGTTCGGGCCCCGGGTAAGGCATGGATGTGTGTGTCGTTTTTCTGCTGAGGTCCTGCCATTCTCACAGATCTTCTACTATGGCATATAAACTGACAGGCTCCTGTCAGACCTCTGTAGCAAGCAGCTGTTTGAGGGGGTATTTATTTATTATTTATTTAAGACACCTTTCGCAAATCAAGTCCATCAATAATTGGACTTTATCATCACGAATATTATACATTTTTACGAATATGAGTTCTGTTATTGTACTGTTAAATTGGTGAGCCCGTTCAAATTGGAATTCTTTAATATGGAGTCCTATTTATATTCATTGACTAATTTACAGAAAGTAAAGAATAAATTCCTAAAGGTTTTACATTTCAACTTAAGTAGCATTATATTTATTATATTTCTACTAGGTTTGGTTTGTGGTGTCTTTCTGCTGAAGTCTCGTCTCGTCTTTCTCACAAATATTCTCAATGAGCACAGAGGTCTGACAGGAATCTGTCAGTTGACAGATTCCTGTCAGACCTCTGTGACAAGCAGCTGCTTGAGGGTAATGTATTTATTTTTATTTCTTAGAGATTTGTTTGGAACTGCTTTTTTATGGTTAGAAGAATATTGCTACTTTTATTTTTTATTTATTTCGTAAATTAATATCATTGATTGCAGTCATTTCTGATGAATATTTTAGGTGGAATGCCCATATATCCCACATATGTGAAAGCTTGAGAATATCAGCGATAAAAATTCAAAAATTGAAATGCGTATTAAATATGGAAACCTGTGTATTATTTTATAAAGCAATATGCGAATCTATTTTAAATTATGGAATAATTGTGCATGGAACAACTAACTTAACTAACATAAATAAAATAGAAAAACTGCAGTCTATAATAGCTAAAAATATTATTCCGTTTCATTTGCAAAAAAATTATAAAACTTCCACAGACAGATTAAAATTTTGAAACCTTTTATCCTACAGCAATTTTTATAAATATAATGTAATAATTAAAAAAATTTTGACGATACTTACAAACTAAAAATTCAACATAACAAAAATACAAGACTTGAAGTCTTGAAGTCTTGTATATTTTGTAACCAAGGTTATTACAAATTGCCAAATTTTCGAAATAATTACGGGAAACATACCTCCGAATATCAAGTACCACTTATATTTAATGCTATTCCAAAAGAATTACTAAATATATATTCTTTTAGAAGACTTAAAATGGAATTAAAAAATTATTTGATATTTTCTATTTAGCTGATTTATGTGTTGTGTTTCGTGGATTTATTTCATGTACACCATTTTTATGGCTGAATGACCTATGTTTAATATAATTTATTCATTTTCCTGCAGATAAGCTGTTTAGCTTTGCGGGTCAAATGTAAATGTATTTGTATTCTTTACTATTATGAATAAAAATTATATTCTTTAAAAAAAAAACTACTACTACTACTATTGTATTGCGGTTGCTGCCTTTGAAATATGCTTGTGATTCAATAAAGATAGTATCCATATCCAATTTGAGTTATTTAATCTGATAACGTTCAGAAGACTTTTTTAAAGATACATTTTCATAATTCCCGTGTGCATATGATATTATGGAAAATTTTACAGTTGTCAAATTTTCAAATTTATATAATATACATTATAATGATTTGTATATGTTTGGCAGGTCAGTTAAATAATTTAGATCGGCTTGTCTATATGTGTTATCTGATTCTTTACATATTTCTTGTGACTTACATTTTATATCTGTTTAATAATGTGTATATAATTCTGTGTTATAATGTGTTTTACTAGGGTTGCGTGCTGTTCTTTTTTCCTTTTGAATTCTAATTTTGGCTACTAATATTGATGCGTGTATTATTTTTATGTTGTGCTCACTGTACTTGGATCTTGATCTGTTGTGGTCACTAAACAAAATATCAAGCAGGACATTAGAGTTAGACTTCAACGGTATAATGAGTCAACCGTCTCTAAGAGTAAATGTGCTTACAGAATGCATACGCACAAAACAACCAAACGCACGTCAGGTTTGTCTCTTCTCATGGGGCGGGGGTGGCTCAGTCGATAGCGCGCCAGGCTCGTAATCTGTAGTTCCCAGGTTCGAGTCCCAGCTGGGTCAGCGTTGAGATTTATCTCCGCAGAATTTCTCCGCCCTGCCCACGGTCAGTAGGGGACACCGATGGGCTTGAAAAGGCCGCCGTCCGTCGGATGGGACGTTAAGCCGTGGCCCCGTGTGCGGGAGAGCCATACCCTGTGCACGCTAAAGAACACGCTGGATGGCCTTGACGGGAGGCTACCATCTGTCTCCCAACAGCTGTTCCAGTGGGTCCCCTCCCCCAACCTTCTCTGAGCCTTCGGGGTCCTTGTGGCCTGGCCATTTAGCCCATGGTGTGCAAAAAAGTGCCGCTCAGAGGTAAAACAATCCAATCCTCTTCAACAACTCTTCTCATTCGCATATTTTGTGATCTGATGCAACTTGCAATAAAAACATTTGTTTTAGGAATCGAAGTAAGGTAAATAAATACTCGTCGGTTTAATCCAGTTCTGCGTACATCACATAAGAACCTGCTCACCTTGAGTATGGTGATGCAGAAGTGCTCGTTGGCCGTGTAGAGAGCGACCTCAGCCAGAGTGAAGACGACCATTTGTAGTAGGCTCACCTTCCCAAAGACTCCGCCCAAAGCAATCAAGGCACTGGCTGCTGCGAAATCTCCATAAATGAGGCTGTGGAATAAAGATAGACTTTAATGGAATATTAGTTGATAGAAACATTAATTTTCTCCGATAAGCGAAATTCACTTAGCATGAATAAAGACATGTTCAATTTAGCTCAATATAGCAATACGCAGCGCAAAATGACGTAAACAGAACGGTTGAGCGAACAAAATAAATGAACAAGCCTCTTACACTTTGAGTAAAGTAATTGCTCGGATCGCTGCTCCAAGGAGGCGAAAACATTTCAGGCTGCAATTTTTTTTAAATAAAAGTTGCATTTATAATAATTATTGCAAGTTGCCTCCCTTAAGCTTAATGATGAACATACCAAATGTTTATTAACTCATATATTTTTGTCTTTGGTTATCTATCATCTATGCATGATCGTAAGCATTAATTTTTGAAATAATTTTTAGCTGTTACTGGGTCATTGTAAAATTGGTTCGCGTTTCATACGCAGAATGGGCTAAATGAACCGATGAAGGGTACTCCAAGGGCTCAGAGCTAATAGGAGAAGAGGAACCACTGGACAACTGTTGGAAGATGTGAAAGTTCCGGTCAAGACCCTCCAACGTGTTCCTTCCAAAGTGTTCCTAAAGTGCACAGGATATGGCTCTTCGGCACGCGGAAACATAGCTTGACATCTTATCCAAAAAGACTGCGACTTAGCGCCGGAATGTAAAAAAAAATAATTGAAGCATAAAAAAAATTACATGTTTTCTCGTAAGAAAATGTAAAGCACAATTTATATAGAGTGTGCTCATTATGCCGCTTAACTTACGCATTGCTGGGTTATGCACAGGTGCTGCTTCGTCTCCTCTTTTGATCACGTTACCTTTGGCCCTGCAGGTACCAAAAAATATTAGTTTACTTCTTGATTATAATTTATGTACAGTCTTGTTCTAATAAGAAAATTGCAAAATCATTTTGTCAAAGATTCGCTATCCTTAATATGGGGATCTATGACATATAAAATGCTATTAAAATGTGGGCGGGGGTTTGGTCAGTGTGTAGCGCGCCTGGCTCATAAACTGCAGTTCCTAGTTCGAATCCCAACCATGCTTACGTTGAGTTTTCTCCTTTAACTCCCATTCTGCTTCAATATGAAAGGGTCACCGATGGGCTGAAAATGCATCGGATGGGACGTTAGGCTGTGGACACGTGTACAGGAAAGTCATACCCTGTGGACGTTATAGGACACACTGGATGGCTTTGACAAGAAGTTTCAACTTGTATCCTAACAACTGTTCAGTGAATGCCCTTCAACCACCTTCTCTGAGCTCTTGGGTTTCTTGTGGCCTGGTCATTTATTCCATTGTGTGCAAAAAAAAAAAAGCGCCGCTCAAAGGTAAACAATGCTATTAAAAAGTCTTTACTAAAAAATTGGTTATATAGTACATTTTTGCTTCGCTTTGCTCAAAATTCTCGAAGCGATTTATTGGTACGTTTTTCCGTTTGGAATATGAATGCCAGACTTGCTAAATCACATTATCTTAAAATTCTGGTTTTGAATCGTAAATGAGGGGAAAAAGACCACTGATAACGCAACAACACGAATGTAAAACACACCATGGGAAAAAAGTTGGGAAAATATTTTTTGTATAGTAGATTTAATTACGCCAAAATCTTCATACAAAATATGAACCGCTAAAACAGGGGCGAAAAAATATCTAATATGAATAACAGTCTGGTTTCCTTCCGGGATCAACACGGGTTCCGAAAATGCAAGTTCACGTAACGTTTGGCACATTTAACACAGGGCATGCCTAAGGTGACCATACTTCCACATTTCTAGGTCCATGAAATACCAAAATGTCTCCACATTATAGCACTTATAGAAATAATAGCATCGTCAGAGATTCAATCTCGTTTAAAAATTGGATCGTGTTGTAAAATAACAAAACACTGCCATTTCGGATAGAATGGGAAAAATGGGCGGGGCAAACTTAATTAATGGTCTTGTACAAAGTATCCTGCTTTTTCGCCAAACAGAAATGGACACATTACATATGACGAATACAAGCACGTGCAACGTGATTAACTGTTGCTAGCTTTTTTCAACAGATTTCAACACCAAATACCTGATTGTAAAGTCCCAAATTTCAGAAGCGGATTTCCCTGTACCGAGTTAAAAATAGTTAATATCTATAATATATCCACTGTAATAGAAGTTGATTTCGAACCGCAAACCACACCCTACCCCAGCATTTTTATTTACAACATTTCGATTTTTATACACATCGGTACTCGACATGATCGGCGGCTGCTGTAGCCCATTCGCGACAAGGTCCGATACATGATGCGTTCGGAGATGACCTTCTGCACAACAATGTTCAATTCTGCTGTGATTTTCCTGTTTGTGGGGGGCGGGGGGGGGGGCTCAGTAGGTAGCGCGCCAGGCTCGTAATCTGTAGTTCCCAGGTTCGAGTCCCAGCTGGGTCAGCGTTGAGATTTATCTCCGCAAAATTCCCCGCCCTGCCCATGGTCAGTAGGGGACACTGATGGGCTTGGAAAGGCCGCCGTCCATCGGATGGGACGTTAAGCCATGGTCCCGTGTGTGTATGAGCCGTACCTTGTGCTCGTTAAAGAACACGCTGGATGGCCTTGACAGGAGGCTACCATCTGTCTCCCAACAGCTGTTCCAGTGGGTCCCCTCCCCCAACCTTCTCTGAGCCTTCGGGGTCCATGTGACCTGGCCATTTAGCCCATGGTGTGCAAAAAAGTGCCGCTCAGAGTAAAACTATCCAACCCAACCCTGTTTGTGGCCCATCTGTTCGCTTGCATGATTCTCACTAGTCTCATTGACCCCTCTGATCCACAAGCTTTTTTCGTCCACAGGATCGCCGATCAACGGTAGGTTTTTGCTTTTCACATTATTCTTGGTAAACCCTTGAAATGGTGGTGCATGAAAAACCCAGGACTACCGTTTGGGAGATGCTAGAACCCGCACGATTAGTACAGTCGCTCAAAAAAGTATCCGAACACTATGGCTGATTACAGAATTCAGAAAAAATATCTGGCAACGATTTTTTTAGAAATTAGTGATCTGGCTACCTTCGTGTCATCTGACACGAAGGTTGCCAGATCGTGGTGATCTGGCAACCTTCGTGTTCGTTAGTGATCACCTCGAGATCGTTAGTGATCTGGCAACCTTCGTGTCACCTGACACGAAGGTTGCCAGATCACTAATTTCGAAAAAAATCGTTGCCAGATATTTTTCTGAATTCTGTAATCGACCATAGTGTTCGGATACTTTTTTGAGTGACTGTAGGTGATCATATTATTTTGATACTAGATCGTGTGGGCTCACTCACGGAAATATTGAGCGTGTGCAGTTACCGTTCACAGCAAACTGGAGCGTGTGCAGTTACTGCACACGCTCCAGTTTGCTGTGAACGGTAACTGGAGCGTGTACAGTTGCTGTATACGCTCTAGATATTTTTCCTGAATTCTGTAATCACGTGACACGAAGGTTGCCAGATCACTAATTTCTAAAAAATATCGTTGCCAGAAATTTTTTCTGAATTCTGTTATCAACTATAGTGTTCGGATACTTTTTTGAGCGACTGTACCAACTGTCATGCTACGTTCAAAGTCGCTCAGGTCGCTCGTTTTTGCCCATTCTGACGCTCAATCCAACTGTAACTGATGCTCAAAGAGTTGGTATGCCTGATTTATATCACACACACTGCGATTACGTGACGTACTTGGAGTTAACCATTTATGTGATGAGAGATGATCTAATAAACTGGCATATCAGTGTATATTTCTTCAAGGGGTGCAAAATAGAAATTGCATTCTTACCTGATAATGTTTAGACGCATTTTTCCGTTGATGAGATGCCAACAGTTTCGAGTGATGATGCCCCACTGGATAGAAATGGCGGCCAGCAGCATATTCATGCCTATTCCAGTGTAACCATATTTCTTCAGAAAAGTAAGGAGAAATCCAATGCCGAAAAATATCATGACATGAACATCCCGTAAAACTAAATATATAAAAGATACAACAATGAATTAAAAAAGAATCTAAAAATAACAACTCTCAAAACGATTAAAACAATTTTCTTATTAAAATGGACAGGGAGGACTAAATATTTGGACTCCCACTAATTCCCAGTTATGTACCCCGTCCCCCATACCTATGATTATGAAATCTAGTGAATCATAACGAATGCAGGTTGACTTTGTGCTATGAACTAGCGGTGAACCAGAGCAAACAAGGGGCGGGGGTGGCTCAGTCGGTAGCGCGCCAGGCTCGTAATCTGTAGTTCCCAGGTTCGAGTCCCAGCTGGGTCAGCGTTGAGATTTATCTCCGCAAAATTCCCCGCCCTGCCCACGATCAGTAGGGGACACCGATGGCCTTGGAAAGGCCGCCGTCCGTTCGTCGGATGGGACGTTAAGTCGTGGCCTCGTGTGCGGGAGAGCCATACCCTGTGCACGTTAAAGAACACGCTGGATGGCCTTGACGGGAGGCTACCTTCTGTCTCCCAACAGCTGTTCCAGTGGGTCCCCTCCCCCAACCTTCTCTGAGCCTTCGGGGTCCATGTGACCTGGCCATTTAGCCCATGGTGTGCAAAAAAGTGCCGCTCAGAGGCAAAACAACCCAACCCAAGAGCAAACAAAATTATCCTGTATAATAATACACTTGCTGTAAGTGTGCAACAGAGTCAGCCATCTCGGTGGTCCAGGTTAGTACGCTTGGCTACTGATCAAAGGGACCTGGGTTCGAGCCCCGGGTAAAGCATGGATATTTGTGTTGTTTTTCTGCTGAGGTCCCGCCATTCTCACAGTTCCAGTATGGCGTATTAAACTCGTAGGCTCCTGTTAGCCCTCTATGGCAAGCAGCTGCTTGAGGGGGGTAACGGAGTCCAATTTGCCAGAGAAGAAAGGAAGTTATTAATTGACTAAAGTCAAAACGTATTTTACTAATCGAATATTAGTTTTCATTGAATGGCAACTTGACTGGACGGTCACAGTAAACATTCGTACGTTATGTCCTAATGGATCTAATCGAGTGATGTGCTTTAAATGTTTATTCCTCAGAAAGACTTAAGATTAAGCAGTTATAGTTTTCGTAACGTACTGTCGCTCAAAAAAAATATCCGAACACTATGGTTGATTACAGAATTCAGAAAAAATATATGGCAACGATTTTTTTAGAAATTACTGATCTGGCAACCTTCGTGTCACGCGACACGAAGAGAAGAGACGTCACGTGACACGAAGGTTGCCAGATCACTAATTTCTAAAAAAATCGTTGCCAGATATTTTTTCTGAATTCTGTAATCAACCATAGTGTTCGGATATTTTTTTGAGCGACTGTATTTAGGACTAGTTATCCTACGACAAACGTTTGGCGCGAAACGGATTAATAACTCTTACAGTCGATAACTTCATTCACAGCTCTCCACACATATTATGCCGTTCACAAAGTAGGCGACGGCAGCGCCTCAGAAATCTCGGATGCTTTTCGAGGGATTACTCCTGATCCACAGTAGCTAATAACCCCATCTGCCACCACACGAAGGTTAGAACTAAATGGGACCACCCCACGAAATTTGGGACCGATTGCTCAAGTAGGCTTGAAACCACGGGGAAACTGCCAATTTCTGCCACTGATTAGGTCACGTGTTCGCTCATCCGTTCACCCACTCGCCCGCCAACTCGGAATTATGACTATTATATAATGATTATTATTTAAACGATATAGCAATCGTATATTTTAAGAGCTTTAACACCCGTGTCTATGCAGTTTTCAGAGATTTGTGAACTATACTATACATATACCCTATACCAGTAGTTCTCAACCTTTTATGCTTCACGTACTCCCTGGAAATGTGTATGTAACTGGCGTACGCCTTGTATAAACAGATAAAACTATAGTTATATATAACAATGGGAATAAAATAAAACATATATATATATACAGATTAAATTTTGTATTCATAAATTACATATATCGATAAACATAAAAAATGACATTTTTGCACAGCAGTGTTGCCAACTTAGCGACTTTGTTACTAGATCTAGCGACTTTTGAGCTCTCACGGCGTACCCCACATTGAGAACCCCTGCCCTATTAGATGGCTACAACAGCAGCTTAGCATTTGTTTACATCATCCATAAATACAAATTTTGATATGGCTTTGTTTGATGAGTCACTTCTCTTAAAGGAAAGCAGGTGGGGGGGGGGAGCCTCCTTGGTGGGGTTGTCGGGTCTAGGCAGCAGGGATATATACTATAAAAATACCATTTTCCTATATGTGCATCAAAACATTAAAAATTGTTAAAATGCAACTACCACTGATTATACAGTTTAGTTTATAACAAATAAAATACCCTCAAGCAGCTGCTTGCCACAGAAGTCTGAAAGGAGCATGTCAGTTTATAAGCCATAGAGATCTGTGAGGAGGCGAGACCTCTACATAAAAACAACACAAACATCCATGCCTTACCCGGGGGCCCCTTTGATCAGTAGCCAAGAACGCTAAACACTCGACCAAGGGCCGACTTGCTTAAATAAATTGGTTTTAAAGGGTTGGGTTGTTTTACCTCTGAGCAGCACTTTTTTGCACACCATGGGCTAAATGGCCAGGCCACAAGGACCCCGAAGGCTCAGAGAAGGTTGGGGGAGGGGACCCACTGGAACAGCTGTTGGGAGACAGATGGTAGCCTCCCGTCAAGGCCATCCAGCGTGTTCTTTAGCGTGCACAGGGTATGGCTCTCCCGCACACGGGGCCACGGCTTAACGTCCCATCCGACGGACGGCGGCCTTTCCAAGCCCATCGGTGTCCCCTACTGACCGTGGGAAGGGCGAGGAATTTTGCGGAGATATATCTCAACGCTGACCCAGCTGGAACTCGAACCTGGGAACTACAGATTACGGGTTTTAAAGGAAAATTAATAGCAGTGGCATGTTAAATAAAAAGTATTCAAAGAGTGCTTATAACCTCCCCCGCTCACCCCGTCTTGAGGGCCTGAATAACATATATTTTTTATGGCAGTCCCCGAAAATCAGAGAATAAAGCATGCCCCACACAAACACTAAAGCATGCTCACACAGTGCCGGATTCAAGAAAATTTGACAGAAAGGGCACGCAATAAAAACTATCACAGTCATACTAAGTGGTTGTGCATTGTGAATGAATGATAATTTAACAAAATTTCGCAGGGGGGGGGGGTGCACGTACCCGGGTGCTACCCACCTGGATACCCCACTGTCCCCTCACTGGATTCAAACTTGTTAAAAATCCTCATTTGGAACTTCCTCGTTGCACCTGAGAAAAGAAGACACTGGAAATTTTCCATTGTGTTAAATAAAATTGATTTTGGATACTCTCTCTTCCTCTGAAATTCGTTTGACTTCAATAACTTTTGTATATCATTCGCACGCCTTTTTCTAATTCTAACTTTTTAGAGCACAGATAGGAAAGTTTCGCGTTGCTTTCATTTGATATATTATTTGCTGTGATTGGCCCCTCCATTGTGGGATATGACCATATAACAATTTTAGCAACGTCAAAAGCAGCAATGTAAGTCATAGATGCCAAAGTAGAAATATAGGTGCTCATAATTGACTTTTAGCCACAGACAGCCAGCAAGCAGAAGAGAACTTTGCAATCGTAGTAGCCCGGAAATTGCCCATTTGTCGTGGATCAGTATCCAAGCTTCAACTTATTGGCTCCCAGAACCTTTATGTGGATTGTTTTCTGCAAGCATTAGTCGATCTGGTGAAGCTATGCATTGAAATGGGCTAATCAATGCACTAAATAGAGAAAAAACTGACTATCAAAGCCATATAACTTAGATCTGTCTTGAGGGTTTCTCTCTTTGGACACAAAGGGGCCTTGAGGAAATGGTCATGAATGCAAAGCATATGGAATGTGAGAGGCAATTACAAAAACGGTTAATAGATGAAATAACAGGTATTGATTGAATGCAACGCATTTTAATGAATATAGAAAAACCTGCTTAATATAGAATGTGCAGCAGTGACAGCCAATTGTGTGGACTTTTCCGAAACGTTTCAAGCAAACAATGAACAGGTGATCATTTCATCATAATCATATTACTTGGGTTATATTTGATTTTTACTTACTTAAGAAAAAACAGTACAAATATCCTAACAAAACCAATAATTTAAAAGCAATACTTATCCTGATATAACACAAATGTTAAAGATCCGATAAATGACTGATAATTTTTGGTGTAAATTGGTAAAGCCACCTATACACCAAAATGAAAACTGTTTTGCGAGCCATCAAAAATTCTCCGTAAGCTGTGTGTAATGATATAATCAAATGGTTCATACTGAAAAAATAAATTTAAAAACTTAAAATCTCTGTTAAATGTGATAGTCTTTCAAACAAGGATAATTAAAAGTTTCTGACATTGTTTACACATGTGCTACTTTTCTTGCTTCTCTCTTAGAATAAGACAGAACACAAATACCTCCTACATGCAAGGCGTTTAAAAGCATAAGTATACGAATAAGAAATCCTTCACTGACAAGTGCATCGGACTGTAATTCTAATTGGGAGTTAAATCATGACGATCACATTCATTTGTGAACTAGAAAAAGTTAGCACTAATTTACTAGTACATAACAGACATAATGTTTCAAAGGCTTTTAACAGAATATGCCCTCCACGAGTATACGAAAATTAATATAAAAGCAACATGATAACAAATAAATGAGCACACAGCGATAAGGTTACTTACGTCCATAATACCTCACGACATTATTTTCACGGGAGGCCTGACCACCTTTATCCGGGTCACGACTGTGAATGGGATTAGAGGCATCTGCGTCGACATCGTATTCCACGAAGAAGGCGAAGATGACGATGAAGACCACTTGAACACTGCCAACGACAAAGGCAAACTTTCCGCGGAATTCCATAGCAGGGAACGATGCTGTCTACACTACACATCCAGACTCTGGCCACCTCAGCAGCGATTGTGTATACCCTCTAATTAAGAGGATTGAAAAAGATCGTCACAGAGTGGCATTGCTTTATATATAGAAACATGAAACAATGAACTCTTTTCCAGCCTATTCTGACACAAAGATAAAAGTTCTATAATATGTTAAACAAAAGATAACACTAAACCTATGAGAAAATGATCATAAATAATTAGCCAGTCAGTATTCAGAATTCTTTCTCATGTTCATCTTCATGAATTTCTTCATAGATAGATTAGAAGCTATTATTTCGATATCAGCGATGTGTGCAGATATACCCTCAGTGACCACTGAATTATGACCACCCACACTATGCTGAAGAATAGGATATGTATAACTGATTTCACCTATATTGTAAGAGCAGAAAAAAAAAAGCTGTTTATACGGCAATAGTAACATATTCAAGAATTCAAATGTTTTCCAAATTATTTGAAATGTAGTTTGCAAACTTGGTATAGTTGCTTCCATGTCTACAGACTTTCGTAGTTTCTTGCGGCAAGTCATGTTTTGTGCAGTGTATTAAACGAAAGACAACACTAAGCCTATTGAAAAAAAGATCATAAATAATTAGTCACAGACATTATTCTGAATTCCCTCTCATGATCATCTGATCATCATCATGATTTGTTCAAGTTCTTTCTGTACGTATAATGTGTGTATGAAAGTATATATAAGATATCAGCCCCCAACCCACGAAACGTAGAGCATAAAAACTGTAAAAAGAAATGAAGCACGTCCCAAAATTGAAGACCTAATACAACTCTAGTATTCAGAATTAATTGCTCTAAGAATTAATAACTCTAGTATTCAGAATTTATTTTCAGTAATTAGTACAAAACGAAACATTCTACAATATTAATTCAATATGTTATGGCTCGTATTTGCAAAAGAGTCGTTTAATGATACATAAATAGCAGAATAATACAACTAGAATCAAACATTTAAGCAATCCGTTTCAACATCTTAGCAATCCGTTTTGTTTCATTGTATACTGTAACGCAATTTTGTGTGGACGAATGGTGCCTCGTCAAGTCACCATGACTCTGTATATTTTGCAATTGAATTTCATCAAGAATAGTAAATAAAATAAGATAACGTTAGAACAAATTCTGCCATTGGTATAATATTAAAAAAAAATCCTTAATTCTTGATTCAATTTTAACCTATATTTCTGACAGGTAACCGTATTTTTAATAATAAACCAACAGAATTCTTTTTGGTGCTGATTGCATGATGCAAGTCTGACTAATGAGTAAAACTGGTGTTTCCCCTCAAGCAATTTTCGAAACTTTGATGTTATTCAAAAGTAATCCGTTTGTAAATGATTGACAATTTATTGAGAAATTTATAGGAAAAAGCTGGAAGTGATGATGTAAAAAAATAAATAACCTAACAAAAACTGTATTGCCTAATTATTATACACAATAGAAAAAAATGGACACTAAATACATTATAAAAATAATAGATTATTAAAATTGAAAAATGTTTTAGAAGGGAAAAACTTACAGCTGCAATTAAAACGGTAACTTTAATTTCTTTTAATTAAAAATAAGCATTTTTCGAGTGCAACACGAAACCGAAATTCACATTTGCAATATCCAGACCCGAAATCTTTATAAATATTATTGTACTTATAATACATATAAGAACATATGAATAAGATGTTTGCCCCCATCCAAAGAAAATTTTCTGGGTAAGCTTAGGCTCAATTTCCTTTTAATAATTTGTAAAAAAAAAGTTAAAGAGATTTTTCCAGCAAAGGAGGATGTTAGTTTACGTATTTTCAAGGCTAAAAATATGAATAAACTTTTAAAATGTTAAGTTTTCAGGGGGTAGGAAGAATCCTTGCTTTCCCTTTTCAAATGGCATGGATCGAGTGAAGAGATAGCAGAGGTTTACACCACCAAAGCCGTTGCAGGGTACTGAAAGCATTTCTGAGGTTTACATTTTACTCGTAGAAGCAGGCAATAGCAAAACCTGTGAAATTAACCAACTTCTAACACAAGAGTTTTCCAAATTAAATGTTTAATATTTTCTTAAATATAAAGTTCAGTAGTAATCGTTTCATTAATTCTTAACAGAAAGCGTGTTTGTAGAACTTGGTACAGAAAGCTGAGCTGAAATTATCGGGTTATGCAGCATAAACCCCACTATGATTGATTATGACTGCAGTCACTTTCTCATATCGCCCATTTTCTTCATTGCGCCAGAAAGTGTGAGATATCCCTCCTTCACATTTACGTTACTTTCCATTTTTCATTCCTATGACTTCAAGCATCCAATGTAAAGTCATTATATTTCCCTGAAGTTGATAATAAAGGAAAAGCACTAGAAAAACTTATCATCTTATATTTCTACAGTCAGCTTTTCAAGTTTCTAGAAATACAGTGGACCCCCGATATAACGCGCATGTCGGGCGGGAAACAACACCCGCGTTATACCGAGCGGCGCGGTGGCGACACAATAATTTTCACACTGTAAGCTTTTCTTTTACTCATCATGCATACAATAATTAAACACTATTCAAAATACATGCAGGAACTCAATACATACACAATTACTCAATACGCAGTAACAATAAAATGCGATTCTTAATAACGCCGCACGGACCTGTATAAACATGTTTGAACTTTCCCGAACATCGCCCGCGCTATAACCGAGTGCGCGGTATAGCGAGCAGCGCTATAACGAATGTCCACTGCATTTCGAATTTAAACAACTCGTTTATAACTTCTGTGAAAGCTTGCGTCCTATCCTCATATTTCTGCGTTATTTTCCTTAGTTTTTAAGTCTGCCTTCCTTATATTGATTATTATCTACTATAAATTGAACTTATATTTCGAAAAGTTTCTCATTTACTCGGACTAACAATAATCACTTTCCTCACCTTTTACGTATTGCGATGCAATTCTCACCTCCTTATTGCTGGAATTATGCCATCGTTTACTAAAGACATCGTAACGGTATTATAATAACACTTTATTATCAAGTTGAGAGAATCATGTGCACTATTTCCAAGTTAATCTTCCTGACTCGAGAGACAGAGCTCCATTTCCTCATCCTTTTCCTGCTGATCCGCTTTGATTCTTCATTTCCTGCTGCTAGGTATTTTTCGCCAGAATCGATGTTCATAAACGCTCGTTACATGAAATTACTGAAGTTTGTTCTTCATTGGGCTTTCATCAAGATTTACTGCAATAATCTTTGGATCTACAGTTTCTAGATAATCTTCCAGAGCACTGTGCTGCTTCATAGCCTTTATGGATGAACAGGGCAGACCACTGGATATAAAAAATCGGCAATCGCACTGGCCTTCCATGTGCCGTTACCCTATTTTGGTTTTTTTTAACGGTTCTTAGCTTATAGTTGATTTATTCCATGGTCAGGGACGTACGCAGGGGAGAACCAGGGGTCATCCCTTCCTCTCCCGAATATCCGATCTTTTTTATGAATTATCAAACTTGCATTCCTGCTTTGAAATTCAAAATAGGTGTCTTTGTGTAATTTTAGCTCCATAGCATATGCCGACACTAAAAGTAGATTTAAAAAGCAACTATAAAATTTTATTCCATATAGAATATCATTTTAATCTTTCCTGTCGGGTGGAATATTTTTGTGATTGGTCATATTTTGGTTAATATTTTGTCTTTGACGTTTAAATAGTTCTCACAAATGGTAAGTCAATCTGTGATCTACGAGAACTGTCGATGCGTCAACTGCGCAACTTCCTAGTCTCTCCACAGTCTTTTCAGTTGCACACCACTGTAGGTGAGGTGGCCAAAAATGGGGTATTTTGAGCAGTGGTATTCAAACTATTTTTCTTGAAATACCACTTTGCCACGGATCATATTATCTACATAACAGAGAGAAATTGTACATTAAAATTGAGTTTTTTGTTAAGCAAAATTCCTAAGAATTAACACACATTCGTGCTTTTGAAACTAGAGAGCAACTATTAGACAAATGGTAGCCTCCCGTTGAGGCCATTAGGCATGTTCTTTAACGTGCATAGGATAAAACTTTCCTGCACATGGGGACACGGCTTAACATCCTTTTCAATGGAAAGTGGCCTTTCCAAGCTCACTTGGTGTCCCCTTTCTCATCGAGGACACAGAGTTGGTTAACGGAGGACATCTCAAAGTAGGACTACTGAGGGCTCGAATCTCAGAATATATGTTTATAAGCCACGAGCAACCTGACAACTGGGGAGGTTAAAAGAACATAAGAGTATTTAAAATCCCTGAGAACGAACTAACCATTATTTCCTCACATTTCATTCTATTCATAACTAACAGTTACAATAAGAAAACTTCACACATTCGTGCTTTTGAAATAGGAACAAAATCAAAGTGATAACTCCAATAGCAAAGATTCTTTCCACAGTTTATTTCTCTCTTTTGCTTTTCCTAAAGCATCCTTCTCCGATTTTACGAATGTTACGTGTCGTAAAACACCGATCCTCAGTCGCATCTTCAACGCTCAAGGCGAAATGAACAGGAAAACGTGGAGATACTGCGAGAAGATTACAGTTTGCGTCCGAGATAAAATGAACGAGATAAATGAAAAAAAAAGCACATCCTAGTTCTTTAAAGGAAAAGAAAGATGATTTAGAGCGTCATTCACTGTCGTCAGCCAAGGTTAGAGCGTCATAACCTGTTCCGCTATTTTCGCTCCTCGCTTATCTGGGCAACAAGCCCTCAGCTGCTCACAGACTCAATGCACCCTTGAGGCTGTAGAAGTGATGACCATCTCAATAACCGTTTCATCTTTGGCAATCCATACTATCGCTCAGAAAAGCAGGATGGGTCTCAGTTTATGAGCACTTAAAAAGATGTTGTCGAAAGTCTATCAAGATGATAGAAAAAATAAATAAAAATGTTACCTAAGAAAGTTTGTTTTCTTTGGAGAGTTTTGTTGAAATTAATATGAAAGCCTCTATTATTCTCTTAACTAGGATGATCTTTGGAAAATTTGCTCTTAATCACTTAGATGATCATTACACACTCTAACTAATGAAATTTACTAAACTTTTAAAACAATAATTACTAAAAAAAAATAAAATAATTTGAAAATGTAAGAAATATATTTTACTAATTACTCATTGAGACGCTTTTGCCTTCTACTAGGCTGTTTCATTCCAAAGTGGCAATTTAAAATTTGCTGTCGTTAACTGTAAATCTGTCAAACATAAATGACAAAAACCAAGAAAAAGCATATATCTTTTACAAGCACATATTTATTGAAGTAAATCTAATAGTTTAGTTGTTAAACCTTAAGACTTTCAACTCTTGCGAACACACAAAATGGTCTCAAAACGATAGGGACTGAAACAGTTCACTAACGCAATTGGAGAGGCCATCTACAGGCTGGATCTAGGAGAGGAGGGAAAGGAACCATGTCCTTATCGAAAACTTATAATTGTACTTATTCGAAACAATTACTTAGAAATAAATGTGAAAATGCATGCTCTAAATCTTACCTTTATCGGTAATTGACGTATCTGGTGCAGATGAAATGGAAATTACGTCGATCATATCTTCTAACAAAATAGCCTTCCTTCAAACTGATGCAATAACTGACTACTGTCAGTACCATGACGTTTATGAAGTCACTATTGGTTAGTTTCAAATAAGAAATGGTATTGGATACAACTGTATATTTATGTTACCAGAATAGAAATCAATCATGAGCAATAGCTAGTCAAATATCATTCAAGAATGTTGTCATGGACCGTTAATTGTTTAGACAAAGGAAACGACAGAAAGGTTGAGAGTTAAATGAACGCTTCACAGCAATTGAACTAAAAAAAAAACCCATGGAAAAGAAAATTACGGCTGTAATTTCTGGGCGAAGGCCGTTGTGTACTTTCTTGGAAAGTGTCAGTTTCTGCTTTGTTTTGGGCATGCAGGTGATGATGCCCTTGGTTAACGGCCTGGAAATGATTGGTACATTAATCAAATTCTCATCTGTGCTTTTGGTCGCCTAGTTTCAGTATCATTCAGACTTTGCCGCTACTACATTACAATCGTCGAACGAAAACTCCTCATATGCCGGGAAATAAGTCGTAGCAAGCGAAGTAAGAACACAATGCATGTATTGTTGAAGTTAATGACTTGCTTTTCAAGTTTTACTCTTTTGAGGGATTCAAATGATCTGGAGCAAAATTAGAGTTGGGTTGGGTTGTTTTACCTCTGAGCGGCACTTTTTTGCACACCATGGGCTAAATGGCCAGGTCACAAGGACCCCGAAGGCTCAGAGAAGGTTGGGGGAGGGGACCCACTGGAACAGCTGTTGGGAGACAGATGGTAGCCTCCCGTCAAGGCCATCCAGCGTGTTCTTTAACGTGCACAGGGTATGGCTCTCCCGCACACGGGGCCACGGCTTAACGTCCCATCCGACGGACGGCGGTCTTTCCAAGCCCATCGGTGTTCCCTACTGACCGTGGGCAGGGCGGGGAATTTTGCGGAGATAAATCTCAACGCTGACCCAGCTGGGACTCGAACCTGGGAACTACAGATTACGAGTCTGGCGCGCTACTGACTGAGCCACCCCGCCCCACAAAATTAGAGTTTACTTAATATAACTATAAAATAAAACTTTTCGTTTATGTGTTCTAAAAATAAAGATATGTTCATTAGATCAGATAAAGTTAGTTGCAATTAAGGAGAAACTTGAATCAAGATTCTGCGAGATCAG
The DNA here is from genome assembly GCA_038380435.1 of Ryuthela nishihirai. NCBI lineage: Eukaryota > Metazoa > Arthropoda > Arachnida > Araneae > Heptathelidae > Ryuthela > Ryuthela nishihirai. The sequence goes on along the minus strand of JAWZYU010000016.1, from coordinate 12,538,879 downwards.
TGCACTTGGATAAAATAAAAACTAGAAGAATAACGTATCACCTCTGGCGAATATGTAACGATCGTTTTCAAAGAGAATAAGGTTTCCCATTTTCCGCCTTAAACATTGAATTAAATTAATAGATGATTGAGAAAATGCAAAGAGTAATATTCTATTAGCACCTATAAAACACAAAAAGAATTTTTCATTAATGTCTTAAAAACGAAATAGTTGAGTTTTCTCACCTACCACCTAACTACAAATATATTCAATAAATTATTTAAAAAATTATCAAAATTAAGAATATTGTAAAAAATTGTCTAATTTCCTTTTAACCATTTTATGTCAAGTGTTTCTTTTTTTTGTAATTTGTGTTTTTCTACCTATTCTGTTTTGTATCCTTTAATGTCATAAATGGGCGTTCATGTTACCGAATGTCTCAGTTGTAGTAATGTGAAAATAAATAAATAACCTACCTCCATGGGGTTAAACGAGAAAATTGTTGCTATCGGTTTAAACCTAGTGACCATTATATTCCACCACCAAAATTTAAAATTGCTAGCAAAAATAGATCATTTTAAAGAACTTGAACGTTATTTTACAAATAAATATATATTTGTTTTTCCTATAAACAACTCATAAGCTAACCTTTTCCGCGTTGTTATACAACATATTACCTTATATAGAGATAGCATAAATATACACATAAAAATTTAAATATATATTACCGTGTACATATACACACACGAAAAATTTCTAATCTATTTCTAATCAATTTGTAATCTTCGTTTAAAATCCTCCATTTTCCAATTTTCCACCGTTAGAGAGCGCTATTAAGGCTATTGGGAGATTCAGAAAATGCGAATTCTAATATTTCACCAATGCCTATCCCACCCAAAAATAATATTAATACTCTGTTTCAAATAAAGAATGAAGCGGCAAGTTCCTTCAAAGAATTTTTGTCCATTCTTGGCTTACACACTTAATCATGGGTTGGGTTGTTTTACCTCTGAGCGGCACTTTTTTGCATACCATGGGCTAAATGGCCAGGTCACATGAACCCCAGGTCACATGGACCAATTCAGAGAAGGTTGGGGGAGGGGGACCCACTGGAACAGCTGCACTTAATCATGAAAGCTAATGAAAGGCAAGATTCGACGCCTGAAATGGTATGAATCCTCAACTCGTTAGGGAGCATCCACGGCAAGTGTTTTACATTTATAATAAAAACAATATCTCTGGGCGCCAAAACTCTTCCCATAAAGAGGCTAAGAAATTGAAATTTTGGCAGAAGATTAAAAGTAGCATGAGAATGTACAGTGCAAAATATAAACTTGATAGGTTCAATAGGTGGTTAGAAATCGCTATTTTGAAAAAAAAAACGTCTTCCTCCTCCGTTCTCCATTCGTAGTTTTTTCTCATTCACAAATTCCATATAATATAAATAGAGAAAGTCACCAATCATTGCAGCTCCCTCATTCGCAAAGATATTATTATATTAAGGCGTCCCATTGCAGATAGAGACTTGATTTTTTCACCCAACATGGGGTACAAAAGGAGAACCCGCTTACGAAATTTGGGACCATTCGGTTAAGTATCTCGGAAATTACAGGGAACCAAAATCTGTTAAAAAGGAAATAAACTTTTGACAATTTGCGTAGAGACAAACCTAGGGACTATGTGAGCGCGCGCTGACGTCAGCTACGACTTGAGCAACACCGGGAAATTCTTCTGGTCGCTAATGTACCAGTGTAAAAAAAAATATGCTTCATTGCATACTTTTCAATATTCCGAAACTAGAAATATCGTTTTTAACCTCACTTCCATAAAGCATACATATGTAATAATGTACGAATACATTAGAAAAAGGACTTATTTCTCGCATAAGGTATGAAATTATTTGCCGTGGCGGAATTATATCTGCGAGTTTTATTACATGAACTCGTGTGGCTGTGGCCTCTTTTCATTGGCTAATTGCTCTTTTTTTATCTTCAGACTCGTACGTCAGGTGAAACATTAAGATGTTGTGTCGTATGCAGAAAAGCTATACTCTGTGCATATTAAATAATACGAAATGACACGCTGGATGATCTTGATGGTGGGGGGGGTAGCTCCCGTCTATTTCCAATAACTCCAGTGGATCTTCTTCCCCAACCATCTGTAAGCCCTTGGGATCCTTGTAACCTGGCCATTTAGCCCATTTTTTTCAAAAGTATGCTGCTCAGAGGTAAGTGTAACGACTTAAGTGATGGACTGTTCATGTTTCATATCTCTTGGATATTTTATTCAGGTTTTGTGACTTGTTCATTTAACTCATAGATCATAAACAGAAAATGCTCCTCAGGAATTAAACAACGTGGTCTTTATAATAGCGCTTAAATGTAAGCTTCATGTACCAGGAAAAATGAACAGCTTTCTCTAAATATCATTCTTTCTCAATACTGACAACCTGCCACGATTCTTGGTAACGTTTTTCGAATGATGCAATTAGTGAACAAAGGGACCTATTGATTTCAGATATTTTTCTTCTCCTTCCTGTAGATAAGGCATTTAAAAATACCACCTGTCTGTATCGAATGGTAAATGATGGGCCATGTGCCTCCAGTCTCAATCGATCAACATACTTTGCTAGAGTTCTGCATCCAGGAAAAACAACTGACAGAACATAAACTATTGTACCATAAATAAAAGTACAATGAGACTATAAAAATAATGGGTTTCAATTAATGTCAAAAAAGCTGATATTTGAATAAACAAAGCCTGGGCAAACCCTGGCTCTCGAGATGTTTTTGGGAAAGTTAATCGTAATTTTTTTTTACACCGTATTCCAAAGGTGGCTCACCTGGATATCCCTTCTATGCCACCACTTGTGATTCGAACCCAGACCCTTGTGGTGCAGCGTAAGAACGAATCAAGACCTCACACACACATTATCGATACGATAGGTTAATGATATTTAGCAGGAAGCGTCATGAACAGGCTATTTATATTATTTTTTAATAAACTGTGTATTGGAGAGATTTATAAAATGGATGAATTCTTAGAATCCGAGTCCCTTAAAACAATCATATTCATAAAGTATTGCTTTCAAAACAACAGCAAATGGTTAAAGAGTTTATACTTTTATCGTAAAACTTAAAGCATAAAAGGAAGAGAAAATACGAAACAGTCAGGAAGAGACTAATAGAATCATAATAGGTTCTACTATTCATGAGTTTATTCATGTAAGATGAAAAAGATTATGAATATTCAGAACAGAAGCTTGATTAGAGGATGAAATTGTGTGAATTGAAATTTATGCTTCAGTGCAACTGGAAAGGTAAACAAAATAAGTAGTTAAGAAAAAAAATTAATAAATTTCTATTTCCTATATGTGCCCTAAAGAGTAGAAAATAAAACTAAAGCATACTGATTTTGCAATCAGTCACTGAATTCTGTGTTCATTTCAAAAGAAGATAGGACGCCGGCAATCTTATTGAGTTGGTAAATCACCTAATAAACGAAGGTAGCTTTCGGTGGATCCCCTTCCCCACCTTCTCTAAGTCTGGGGTCCTTGTGACCTGGCCATATTTACGCCACTGTGTGCAAAAAAGTACCTCTCAGAGGGAACCCAACATCTGCATAGAAGAAATGTGTTTGGCTGCGTTTTGTGCAAGCAGAGAACATAATTCGCATACAAGCGAATATCTGAATGCAGCAATTTCAAATTTTTGATGACATAAATGTAATCCTTATTCCGTTAAAGTATATGTAGATGCAACCTGCTTTTATCATCGCAAGCCACTCATTCTTAGAGCATGGGGAATGGTGCTTGACTCGATCATTAGTACGTCAGGTTCGTAACAAAGAGTAGCTATTACAAGGTTCGAGCCCCAGCTGTGCCTGCATTGAGATTCTATTCGCTAAATTCCGCTCTGACCTCGGCGAGAAAGGTGATCGCTCTGAGGTTGGAAAGTCTGCTGTCCATCGAATTATCGTTAAGCTGTAGCTCCCTGTGGAGGAAAGCTATACCTATGCACATTACGCTTCTACCTGTCTCCTAACTACAGTTTAATGGAACCCATTCCCTTCTCCAGCTATGCGCCCTTGTGATCCATGTGACCGGGCCATTTAGCTCATTGTGTACAAAAATCAAAACAAAAATAGATCATAGTTGACTCTAGTAGAGCCAACTATGATCTCTGATCTCAACCTGTTTTATAATTAAATTTTGGTCATGATTAATTTTTTGTAGCCTTGTCAAATGTATTCCAACATTCTTAACTCTGAATACTGAACAATATTGTTTAAAATCGATATTTAAACAGAATTGACTGAGATCTTTAATTTATCTTTAGACATATTTTTCATTAAATCATCATGTTTCAGAAGTTATGAATCATATTTAAGAAGCTCTAAATGTGATTTTCGATTCAGATAACATGGAACTGTTTCCATTTTTCAGTCTAATACTTGTATGTAATATCATGTATGTCGTATCCTCACCTATTTCGTTTCGTATAAAAATAAAATTTAATTATTTTCTTTTAGTTGAGAGTTTGTTAATAACAGATTTTCAATGTACAATTGGTGATATTTTCCTTTACCCCATTTTCGATCAGACTATACAATTCCACAGTGTCGACACCAAAAGCAAAGAGCGAAATCGAGATATTGAACCTAAGAAGGTATGACTCAAATTTGAAGTTTGTTATACAACTTTTCTGAAGGTAATTTTGTTAACTTTTTGTAATATTAATTCGTAACTTCCGTTCTGACTTCCTATATATAAAATGAAATTATATTAAAATATATGTTGAACTTTTTTCATGTGCTTAGGCCAATTTCTTAACCCCCACCCCCCACCCCTCGACTCTTACAATAAAATTGTTGCAAGGCTACAGTATTCCCACATTTTTCCCAAGAAAGACGTAATGTATAATACTAATTTCCCATAATGTGCGATTTAAAAAGAATAGAACTATTTTCACTCATAGATTAGGAAACATCAAGTACCGGATCAGCGATTCCTTTCAATGATTCGGAAACATCGAGTACCGGAACGGCCTTTCGGTTAAGTGATTTGTAAACATCGACTCCCAGAATGGCGTTCCGGTTTAGTGATTCAGAAACATCGATCACTGGAACGGCGTTCCGATTTAGTTGTAGCACTGCATTTGGTAATTGCTTCCCCTACTCAAAAAGTCACGCTTCGCCACTGATGTGTATATACTGTATATTAACAAAAAACATGAGATGTGAATTTCAAACTCTTGCTTTTGCGCACCTTAAACAAAACTCACTCTCTATCGCGGATGCCGCTTTAGACTTCCAATTTTCTAGATTTCAGTTTTTTTCCACTTGAGACTGGCAATATATATACATGCAGGACCCGATCTAGATAAAAAAATATCAGGTGGAGGGCTAAGAAGCGCAATCGAGCCGGAAAAATGTAAAAGGAATAGCCAAGAGACTGGATTGTCATTACATTATAACATTTCCCTTCCGTTTTACAGGTCTTCAAAATAAATCTTGAAAAATACATGAAATATAAATAAGTTTAATAATTTTTTGCCTCTATTGTCCTTACTAGCATCTGAAAGGACGACCCCATGCCCTCCCCCCCCCCCAGATCCGGCACTGTGCACATGTATATGCGCATTTCACACAGCCCATCCGGTCATGAAAGCAGATTCCTTACACAAATGTAAAACGAGTCAAGGTTAACATAAGCAAACGGTTGTGACATAGGAAGAGTGACTTGTAAAACGAGATTAATATTACCATTTTGTTCATAACACACTTTTATATTCTTCAAATCATGTCATTCATCTTCGACAACATATTCAGCCTCTTTCAAAGCTCCTTTGTCCTATATTCTAAAGGAAGACACAAAGACAGCTAAAACTAAAAAAAATTGAATGGAAGGTCGATTAAGGAGTACAGTTAACAGCAACGCAATGACAGCGAATCAGAAAATCGCTCCTCCCTCTACTGTGTTATCTAGCTGATGACCTGTTGTTGAGTACTACCACCAAATGCCAATACAACGTGCTACACATGTGTCGCGAGCAGCTGCAATGATGGGCTATCATCCCGTCGAGAACATCGCTTGAATCTCATTGGATGCTTTTCACTGAAAATCACAGGGGTTTCTTGAAACCATTTATTCGTACTTTTGTATTAACATTACATCGTGCTTTATACACATGGAGTGATAAACTGAGTGGAAAGCTACAACAGTTACGTGTATTTTTAAAGATTTTTGATTCTTATTTCCAGCGAAAGTTTTATATCTGATAGTACGAACGGCTGATTACAAAATATGTTATATTAAAAAAAATTCATCACCTACTTGCATTAATGGAACTACATCATTGACTCATATCTGATTTACCGTTGTGGGAGCTGATCTCCAAGTAAATAAAATTATCATTTGCCAAAAAATAAGGTTACCATTTCAGATCTTTGAATGGATAGTTTAAATGAATAATTTTTTTATGTTCTAAGGCCACATATTTGGAGCATCGCCAGTGATACCCAGCTAGTCCGAAATCGGTACAATTATTTGAATTTCTAAGGAAAAAAAGTTCCGTTTCAAGAAACATTTAGAATTTAATTGCACCTTTTTTTCTCTTTTCAAATTAACCATGCTGTTACAACCAGGCAAATTTCCAGCTCTTGTGATAATACTGGAGCTCGCTCTAATTGTTGTGTATGCATTCTTCGTAGAGTATGACCAAGTTGCAGTGTCGTCAAATATAAGTGATGATTCAAGGAAAAATCCAATACAAGATTATTATCCAAGTAAGTTACATTTGAATTCTTAACTATAGGATCCCTCACAAAAATAAAATGGTTCTTCATCAAGAAATCAAATATTTTGTTTAAAAATAATTTCTATCATCTGGTGTTTAAGTACAGTAGTGATTTCGTTGGATGACAGGATCTCCAACTAACGTTCGTATTCAAACTGTATAAGTACTGATATTTATTCGATTAGTGAGTTAAGTTTTGTTGCTTTACTTCTTAGTAACACTATTTTGTACATAATGGGCTAAATGGCTAGGACACATGGACCTAAGGAGCACAGAGAAGGAAGGGAACATCATTTGAACAACTGTAGAACGTCCTGTTCGAAGGGGCGGCCTTTCCAAGCCTATCGTTGTCCCCCATTCTCACTGATAGCAGATCGGGAATTAGAGGGAACCAGTCATTGCCACGATTAAACTACACCTAGAGAGTGGGTTACCATTCTCTGGGTATAGTTTAATTTTAGTGCGAAGCATGTATAAATGACCGCCGTTAAATACTTACGGTTACGGGATGAATCCAGCTACCTCTGACAATTGTCTAATAGGCACCTTTCCACAACCTGTAAGAGTCCTTGTTAGCGCTATAGAATTCCTTTCAAACCGTCTCAGATAACCTCATTCATACCAAATACACTGCTAAAGTTATCAACATTTTCACCGAAACCAATTGGATTGGATTGTTTTACCTCTGAGCGGCACTTTTTTGCACACCATGGGCTAAATGGCCAGGTCACATGGACCCCGAAGGCTCAGAGAAGGTTGGAGGAGGGGACCCACTGGAACAGCTGTTGGGAAACAGATGGTAGCCTCCCGTCCAGCGTGTTCTTTAACGTGCACAGGGTATGGCTCTCCCGCACACGGGGCCACGGCTTAACGTCCCATCCGACGGACGGTGGCCTTTCCAAGCCCATCGGTGTCCCCTACTGACCGTGGGCAGGGCGTGGAATTTTGCGGAGATAAATCTCAACGCTGACCCAGCTGGGACTCGAACCTGGGAACTACAGATTACGAGCCTGGCGCGCTACCGACTGAGCACCCCCGCCCCCACCGAAACCAAAGTGAGGTGCTGATCAAGCCGAACATCAAACCAAAGTGAGGTGCTGAAAAAACTTCTTGAATATTAGCTTTTAACTTACATCCCGATTTATCAAATTGTGGAAGAAGTCTACTATATGAAATAGCCTATATTTACGAATGAGCTAAACCTCTGAGCAGCACTTTTTTGTACATAATGTGCTTAATAGCCAAATCACAAAGACCTCGAGGACTCAGAGAAGATAGGGGGAAGAGGACCCACTGAACAGCTATTATGATATAGATGGCAGCCTGTCGTCAAGGCTATCCAGCACTTTCTTTAACGAACGTAGGGTAGACTCTACTGTACACGGGGCTGCGTCTTAACGACCAACCCGACTTACGGCGGTTTTTCCACTGCTGTCGGTGTTCCTCTCTCACCGAAAGCAAGGTGGGGTGGGCAAAGCTGGCACAATTGGGACGCGAATCTGGGAACTGCAGATTACGAGCCAGGAGCGCTACCACTGAACACTTTATTATCACAAAGTTAGTCTGCCCTCGTTTTATGGCACAGAACCTCTAAATATCAAATTCATATGTTGATTAATAAAACTAAATTACATCGTATAAGGTCTGTTATGACCTGTTCCTGAAGAATTTTCATAACCAGAGCCTAGGAGAAAAAATAGGAAATTATTTAGAATTGCATACTCATGCTATCATTTTGTTTTCTTCTACAAAAGCAGTTCGTGAAAGCAGTTCCTTTTCCTCATAATCTCAAAACCATAGTATACCATCATGATGCACCATCTTCACCACTAGCAAGCAAATAATGAATTTTAAAATTATTGTATGATAATATTCAATCGTACAATTATGAATTCTAGTTTCATACAGATCCGTCAATAGCATTATAAAAAAGCCACCAAAAAATACAAGGTCACAGAGAATGTAAAGCAATAAAACGCATCAAAATAATCGCTTATAATCTCGTTACCACATCTTTTCGGAGGTCGCCAAATTCGCACAGTAAGGTGTTTGCGGAATTTCAGCCAATAAGTCCAAAAAAAACGAATTTTACCAACCACAAACTTCCCCTATTTTAACACAGAAAATGTGATGTCCTGAACAAAAAATATCCTCCTTAAAAAAACACCATAAAGCAAAGCAAATCACTCAAAGTTGTAAAAAACGCATCGCCGATTCGCAGTTGGCAAGGAAAAACTCTCAAGCACTAAAATTTCTGAGCAATTCAATTTGCTTTTATACATATTGTATAGATTAAACACCCGAAAATATTTTAGAAACCACATTCATAAATAAGATATAAATATGAGATGGAAAACTATATTCTACTATTTCTACATTAACAAGAACTGCACTTCTCCATGTAATAATTAAACCAACTCACTCCTATATAACAGCTTTCCTACGCCATAATACATTTTTTATGTCCATACTCTTCTACTGATTTACTACTCCATAGACTTAACATTAAACTAACAGTAGTACTCAGCGAAAAAATAGTCCCTTACAAAAATATTTCTAACTCCATAACTGATCAAAAGTCGGAATAGCTTTCTAAACTTAGTTTACCTATCACAAACACACCAATTAACCATAATTCAACTTTCCTAAACCATTTAATAAGTACGAGTACCGTATTCTATATAATAACCAAAATATATATTGTACTATTTGGCTAAAGCAATTTCAGAAAACATTCCAGAACGGCATTGTGGTGGTTTTAATTAATCCACTCGCCTGTCCCCTACCAACTTTTTTCGTTTTTGACTCTGGCTCGCATCTTACAAACATAACCTTCGCAATCCTGTGAAAACTTGAGGTTTTCCCAAAGCTAGATTGAGCCTCTTGGCGGCATTTTTAACTTTTGATTTTCCTGTTAATAATGATACTATATAAGCTATTATCAGTTTATCGCTCAGATGCAATTTTTTACTACATGATGGAAGCCTTTAAAATTAAATCGAATTTTACAATACAGATAAAGGAAGCGTTTTAAATTGTAATGTGGGGAGTCTCATTTTCTGGGAGACATATTGATTATTTTAGACATCGAAGCCGACATTGTTATTAATATAGGTACGAATACTTTAGGTAGCCTAAAGATCCAATGGCGGAAAAAATTCTCCCTCCTACAAGATTTCTTCCTACAACCTCCGAATCCCGAATAACTATAAATAGGAGCATGTAATTAGTAAAATTCAAAGTTTTGCTTGTAAAGTCTAATTTCAGATTACATGTCAGCCAATGAATTATTAAGCCTAACGAAGAATATAAAAGTGTGTGATGATACTTTAACTACATTTGTTATCACTTTACAAATATATTGTATTTCAATTGATTTAGGGAAAAAGAAAGCAGCTCATTGAAATATCACTTACTTGCTCCGCTGCAAGATATAACTATATTAAAATCTTAATGGCTATTTGCATAAACATTCATACTTTCTGTTGACAATGTTGCCATTTTTAATATTAAAATCATCACGCTGAAGTTGTGAAAATAATTAATTGCTTTAAGTTAATCATGTGATTAAAAAAAGTAATTCTTGCCATTAACTTACAGTGGTGTAGGGGGAGAAATTTGACATGTTTGAATCTAATGGTGTTTTTATGACGTCTTGAGTATCTGATTTTCGGCGGTTTCCTCAAAAATATATGTTATTCAAGCTCTAAAAGGGGACTATAACACCCCACCCCCTCCTAGGTATGTCACTGATCCTGATACTAGATTTAGGTCTATTGCTGGTTCTTTTTCCAGCAAAAGCCTGGAACGGAGGTGTTAAATAAATGGCTTCTCGGATGTTGTCTCCTAGACCATTCTATCTTGTTCGCGAGTTTTTTAAATATGGATTAGTATATGGTTTCTTAAAAAAGAATAGGGGGAAAAACTGGAAACTATATTTTGGAAAGTCTTAGTAAATGTTGCTGTTAAAAATCGTAATTATAATACTGGTAGTTATCATCTAACCATGAGCCTATTGGTTTCCATGAGTACGGTTTCATAACTAGATTTCACGTAAAAATTACTGTGTACCTTGATGTAAAAAAATATCTAAACCTGCAGTCCTAATAGTCTCAATGAGTTCGACTAGCACATTTCTGTGTGTGTTAAACACTCCTAGCCTAAATTATTTTAAACGTTTTGACGAACGACGCAAATTAGTGTAAATTTTCTAGGAAAGACTGCAAAATTATATCCAAAATAAAAAATCTGCAGTTTTTAAGTGATTCGTTTAGTTTAAGAGATGCATTAACTTAAAAATGCACAAGAATGTATACTTATGTTCAGTGGAACATTCAGTGCATTAATTTCCTGCATTAATGGCGGATTCTAAGGATAAGACAGTTTCACTAAACTTTTCAATTTCTTTTAAAGAAAGTGGAAAATTTATTATATATTTTTTTAATGTATTGTATCATTCATTAGATTCAGTTCCTCAAATGCTGAAGTATATCGATAGTAGTCAATAACAGGGTTGGGTTGTTTTACCTCTGAGCGCCACTTTTTTGCACACCATGGGCTAAATGGCCAGGTCACATGGACCCCGAAGGCTCAGAGAAGGTTGGGGGAAGGGACCCACTGGAACAGCTGTTGGGAGACAGATGGTAGCCTCCCGTCAAGGCCATCCAGCGTGTTCTTTAACGTGCACAGGGTATGGCTCTCCCGCACACGGGGCCACGGCTTAACGTCCCTGGACGGCTGCCTATCCAAGCCCATCGGTGAACCCAACGTTGAACTGGATGGGAATGAAAATTTTTATTTTATATGGTGAAATCATGGACATTCCAAATGGGCAAAAAAAGAACATTTGCTTTCCTTTTAGAATTTTATGATCATGTTTTTTATGAATATTAAACAATAACAAGCATAAAGTTTGAATTTAAGAATAACAGTTTCATGTGAGAGCAAATATTTTATTTCATACTTAGCATTCGTTCCCACTACCACTCTCTCTCCCATCCAGCCTGGATAAAAGTCTGCGGACGTCCATGGGAGAGATTATAGAATGCTAAAAAAATTCTAGTCGATTTTTAATCAGCATTTACTATTCTTAGGTACAGTCTAAAAAAATCTAAGTTTAAATATGTTATACTGTATATAATGTTTAATTAATCAATAATAATAAAATGTATATAAGGCTTAAATAGCAAAAGATATGATTGATTAATATTATTAACTTGATATAAAGTTCAAAAATAATGATATTTTACAAAAAATACAAATGGCTGTAAATTTGAAAATTTCGAAAAACTGAAATATATTGAAATTGTTTTTTTAAATAATCTGCTGAAATTTCTGAGTCTGGTAGTCCGTATGCAAAAATATAGCCTGTGAGTAACAATGACAATCGTTTATAACTGAGAAAAATGAAGTTTACGTTTTATGGATAAATCGGTATTGAGAGGTTTACTTTCTAATTTTTGTACCATTAAAACCAGACTTTCATCCAAAGGGCAGCATTGCGAAATTTAATTCTGAGGGTTTCTATAATTAAATTTTGCAAAGGAATTCAGCCGCTATGCATAACTTATGATTTAACATAACTTATTAATTAAACGTATAATTTTAAAATAATTGAATATAATGAGAAGGTCAGATAAAATTAATATCGTTAATAAATCGAACATTCATACCTCCCTTTTCAAATCACTGCTCACATACAACGTGACTCTATTAATGATATCAATTTAATGTTTGGTTACTAAAAATAGCATTTTCAGTATTAAGAAGGAAAATCATGAGATATCAGAGAATAAATGCTCGCTCTAGGTTTGCCATTAACTCAGACTGATAATAAATCATATCGAAGTTTGAAAACTATTTGAACCGAACTTGAACAATAGTAATCGGGTCAGGTTCTAGAAAACAATTTACTTGTGTGTGAGTGTGTGTTGGAGGGAGGAGGGGGTAGGCAACGACTGGATTGAAAAGAAAGAATCAGAAAGTCATCCCGATATATTTTTATAATATATGATTCTCGACTAATAGCGCAATATGCATTTTCTCCTTCGTTCTAGTGGACTTTGGAAAACAATATTCTTGCGAAATATGTATATTAGATAGATATATTTTCCTTTTTTCGCCTCCGTTCCGGTTGTTTGAATTCTTCGAAAAGTGGCGCCTCCATATTAGATGTCAGTGGTTATGTAGTCGTCATCTTGAATTTTTTGCATTTATTTCCAGTTTATGAAAAACTACATTTAGAGATAATCAAGCGTTCACAGAAATCGAAAATGATCGCGAATTTCTTCAAAGTGTGATAAAATAAATACAACGTCAGGGATAGTGACTACAGCAATCATGTGACAGTTATGTTTCTCATCAATCGTCAGCAAAGTATCTGCCATCTAGATATTCACGAAAAATTTATTTTTTTTCTTCCTTGTCAATCAGGAAGGTCATAAGCCGTCTGAGTACTTAGGTTTTCCTTTGATAATAAGCTATGAAAACCTTATTGTGTAAATAACAAATTTAATTTATTACTTAGCTCTGAATAATAATGAATGCTCTACTCTCAGTGTTTGATAAGGGATCACTACTGTAATGGGAAAGTTCTTGTCAAACATGCATAGTATTCTAGCTCCTGTAAAAATAATCCAACTTCATCTGCTGAGTGGCATTTCGTAACGCTACATCACTCCTTGAAAGATGCAATGAAGTAAATCGCCAAGGTTCGGTAGGCAGTGAATATTGTGAAATCTTCATCGTATGACTGAATAGAGTCGTTATCTTTATAGCTGCGATGAAAGCGGGCTCATTTAAAGGGAAATAAGCCTGATGACAAAATGCCAGTCAAGTGAAATTGTCCTAGATAAACATCGTTTGCGATATGCCATGTGATGATGGCGATTTCCTCCTAACCTTGATCCGCTTCTGAAGCTGAACTAATGAAACCACTAGAACGACTAAAACCCGATAACGTGCTAATTGGCTTAGCTGCAAATTCTAAAACATCACTTTACTTTCTGCGGCTTTCTACCGATAAGATCAAAAATGTCGCAATGAGGGATACTTTGGAAATGTTTTCATTTCGTTTATTTACCAAAAGGTGCTTTTCAAAACATCGTTAAGTAATATTGATATTTATCATATTAGGATTACGGATTGGATAGTTGTGAACAGCAACCGCAGTTTTTGCACTCAACGAATTTCCTTTAACTTCAGACACAGAATTAAAGATGCAGAGTGTCAACTCTCTATACCGCTAATGGTAACATTTCCACAATATTAATTCTCGTAGGGCAGCACCCTCAGGTTTGGAAACGAACTATCTTTGATAGAAGCAAGATATAACAGAATGCATTTTATTCATTTCGCGTACAAAGAATTTGGCCTAATAGTAATAATAAATTAAGTTGTAAAATTCAAGGGTTTTTATTTGTTTTTAAAATGCCATCAAGAAATTTTAGATGTCTATATTATTTTTAAACAATCATTGTAAATAAATTATTTTATTTCATTTTTTTAAACTGCGTGGGTAGTAGCAGTCTGTAATGTAGCATCTATTTCAATCTGTTCGTGGAGCAATTATTTTCCTAAAATTTAGGAAGTTAACACTCTACGGCATCAGACGTTGTTCCAAAATTTTAACTACTGACAAAAGGGAAGGTTAGGCGGGGTGGCTCAGTCGGTAGCGCGCCAGGCTAGTAATCTGTAGTTCTCAGGTTCGAGTCCCAGCTGGGTCAGCGTTGAGATTTATCTCCGCAAATTCCCCGCCCTGCCCACGGTCAGTAGAGGACACCGATGGGCTTGGAAAGGCCGCCGCCGTCGGATGGGACGTTAAGCCGTGGCCCCGCGTGTGGGAGAGCCATACCCTGTGTACGTTAAAGAACACGCTGGATGGCCTTTGACGGGCGGCTACCATCTGTCTCCCAACAGCTGTTCCAGTGGGTCCCCTCCCCCAACCTTCTCTGAGCCTTCGGGGTCCATGTGACCTGGCCATTTAGCCCATGGTGTGCAAAAAAGTGCCGTTCAGAGGTAAAACAACCCAACCCAACAACACAAACAATGGTATTGCCAAACCATGGTGGATACCATGATTACAACAGAAATCAGCTATTATCGAACCGTATTTTGCAGTCTTAACATCATGATAGTAGGATAAGGGAGCAGTTGAAGCACTACGGATACCAACTTTTTCCATTTTAACTCTCTGCAGAGGTGATTTTCCCGTTTTTCTTTGCTTGCCAGTTGCAGATGGAAAATCCCATGCGTAATAACAAGGACTTTGTAAATGACCACCCATACAACACTTTAAAAGTGTAGCTCTAAATAATTTCTGATCTTCAGTTAGAGCTAAAATAGGATATATATATATCATAGAAAGCGCTTTTCTGTAGGTATCATCTGCAAGGTAAAAAATTAAATTCAAAATTCTTGGAGAGGTGGGGGTGCTAAATATACACTTTTTAATAATTAAAAATATCAAGCATCATTCAATCTTTGGTTATTTTTCCAGGAACTCTAATTAATGAATTATTCTTTGCTTTCCTAATGATGTTAATCAAGAATTTTAAGCTTCTACTTATTATTTCCAGTATTTTTGTTCCAAATGGCATTAAGATTTTAATTTCGCCATCAAATGGAATTATTTTAAATTTTTTTTTAATTTGGATATTTTACCTCAGAGACACTTTTGTGCGCATAATCTGCTAAATAGACAGGTCAAAGGACTCCACGAACTTAGAGTTGGGTAGGTGAAGGTAAAACATTGGACAGCTGTTAAGAAACAAATGGAAGCCTCCCCTCAAGGCCATTCAACAGGTTCTTTACGCGCACAAGATATGGCTTTTCTTTACATGAAATCATGGTTTAACATCCCATCCGACGACTTCGAACCTTCAAAGTTCATCAATGTTCCCTTTCTCAGAGTGGGAGGTTGGGGGGTTATAGTAAATAAATCTCAGCCCTAACACAGTTGACACCTGAACCTGAGAACATTAGATTAAGAACTTAGCGCGCTATAGACTCTTATAATACCAAGAATTTAAAAATGGTTTAAATAAAAAAAAAAAACCCCTCAAGCAGCTGCTTGCCACAGAGGTCTGACAGGAGCCTGTCAGTTTATATGCCAGAGTAGAAGGTCTGAGAGGATGGCAGGCCCTCAGCAGAAAAATGACACAAACAGCCATACCTTACCCGGAGCTCGAACTCAGGTCCCTTAGATCAGTAGCCAAGCGCGCTAACCACTCGGCCATAGGAGCTATAAATTTCTATTTATATGCCAGAGAATTTTTTTTTTCTTCTAGCCTAACTCAGTGTTTATCAAAATAGTTTGGGCCACAGGTCAACAATTTCTGAACTAAAAAGCAGCATTTTTTGCAATTCTTATTACCATATAATACCAATAAACGAGTGCTTTTTCTGGCATCACGGATCAAACCACCACCCTACTGCTGAAAGTGTCATTTGTTAAATTACTCCTGATTTTAGATACACCTACCACATGAGCCAAAGAAGAGCAGAATGCTATGATTAAAGTTTTGTGGGTTGAAGGTGTAAAAGGAGGGAAAAATTCATGGGAAACTATGATCGCAGCATGGTGAAAATGTTTTTTGCCCAGCGAAATGTGAAGTGGATTGAAATATTCAAAAATAACAGAATGAGTGTTATCGATGACGAACGTTCAGAGCGACCATCCACATTGACGACAGAAGCGAACATTGACATGTCTGCCCACTGATTCCGAAGAGAGATGGGTTGAGATCCGCTACTTTGAGCCAGAGATAAATTGTCAAAGTTTAGAATGAAAGCACCAAGCTTTTCCTGTCAAAAAAAAAGATTCCAGCTCAGCTAAATGCGGAAAAAGCGATGGTCCAATGCTTTTGGAATTTGCACAGACCAATTCTTGACGATTGTTCTGAAAGGGGAATGGCAATAAACAAAATGCGATACTGTCAGACGATGGGTAACATGCTAAAGAAAACGCCGAGGGGTATTGTCACAAGGGGCTCTGTTGCATGACTTTTTGGGTTGGGTTGTTTTACCTCTGAGCGGCACTTTTTTGCACACCATAGGCTAAATGGCCAGATCACATGGACCCCAAAGGCTCAGAGAAGGTTGGGGGAGGGGACCCACTGGAACAGCTGTTGGGAGACAGATGGTAGCCTCCCGTCAAGGCCATCCAGCGTGTTCTTTAACGTGCACAGCGTATGGCTCTCCCGCACACGGGGCCACGGCTTAACGTCCCATCCGACGGACGGCGGCCTTTCCAAGCCCATCGGTGTCCCCTACTGACCGTGGGCAGGGTGGTCTGTTGCATGACAATGGCTGATCCCATGTTGCTGCCTAAATTGTCCAGACACACCAGCTACGTTTTGAGGTTCTAAAATATCCACTATAGAAATCTGACCTTGTAACATCGTACTATCATCTATTTGGTTCCTTGAAGGATGCATTAAGATACTGTTGTTTTGCCAACAAACATAAAGTTAAGAAAAACCTTGTCGACAAACCATAAAACCCTTATTTTTTTCCAGTTGGCATAGAAATCTTGTTATATGCTAGACCAAATGGGATTCAGAAGCAAGGTGATTATATTAAAAAGTAATTGCCTGTAAGTAGTGTATTGCTATTGAATTGAGGTTAAAATATTTTGTTGATACTCCCATTAGAGCAGTGGTACTAAAGAGTGCGTGCGACTAACTGGTTAGAGATGGCACGAACTGAATAAACTAATAAAGCTATTGTATACATACATAGCAAAAATGAAGAAGGGGGGGATGATAAAATCTTTTCTAATCTGGGTGAGCCATTTTAAAGTTTGAAAACCACTTCTTTAGACGATGTAACAATTTTAACTTTTTTTCTCTCCAAATGAAACTGATCGTCAGTTCTTCCACGGCTGAAGGATACAATACTGCAGTATACTACTGAATAGTAATATCACAAGATAATTGATTTTTAGTTAATATATAATTTAAATAACTAATATTTTTGCTGTAATGAATATTAGTTTGGATTTTCAGTTTTTAAAGGAGTGTTCCGTTTTTAAAGAGTTCAAATAAGGGAAGAAAATTAGCGAAATTCAAGACACTTCAAGTGACTCTTTGATGAGTAGGGGGTGAGATAAGAGAAATCGGGGAATATAAGGAGGGGTGAAAATGGCTAAGATGGCAACAATTACAATAACTAACTAATCGTTTGGGAAGGGTAAAAGAATTCAGAGACTGAAAGAATTAGGAGAATGGTTAAGTTGATAATGTTTCAAGTAAATATTTGATCACTGAGGAAGATTAAAATAAGTAGGGGGAGACAGAAAAGGGGGAAAGAATTCGGGAGGGGGAAGGAATAATGAAAATAGCTAAGATAACATTTCAAGCCACTATTTGATCATGGGGAGGTTAAGTGAGTTCAAAAAAGAATAAATTTTTAAGTTTACAACATTTCGAAAGAGAAATCAGGATGCAAGGAGAGAAAATGGTCAAAATGACAACACTGTAATTATTTGATTATTGGGGCAAGGGTGAGAAAATTCAAGGGATGCGAGAAGGAGGTTGACAAGAATTCAAGTAACTACTTGATCAACGGATAGAGGTTAAGAGACTTTAAGTGGTGTAGAAAGAGGGGAAAACCACTACGTTGTCAACACTTCAACTATTTGATCACTGCTCGATTAAGAAGATTCGAGGGTATAAGAAGGGGAGAAAATGGTTAAGTTGATAACAGTTCTTGATCGCTGGAGGGGTGTTAAGTGAATTCTAATGGATGTATAATAAAAAGGTGAAAATAGTTAAGTTCACAATTCTTTAGTTAAGTGTTAAGAGAATTCAGCGGATACAGAAATGGATGAAAATGGCAGGATAACACTTCAAGTAGTTACTTGATCATGGTCATATTAGAGAATTCTTGTGAAATGTTATATCACAATGCGTATATCCATCGTCATTGTTTAAAATAATATCTCTATGCTTTTTTTTCCATCCAGTGTTTCAAGATGTGAACGTGATGATCTTCATTGGATTCGGCTTCCTTATGACATTCATGAAAAAGTACGGTTACAGCGCCGTGGGACTTAACATGCTGCTAGCAGCGATCTCGATCCAATGGGCCATCATCATGCAAGGAGTGTGGGATATGGAAAAGGGGAAAATCCGCATTAATATTGTCAAGTAAGAACATTTCTCCTATAACACTAGGGGCAAAAATTTTTTTTCCATTTTACCTGAACAAATAGCACAAATTAGACGATCTGTAATTTAAAAATAAAATATTAAAAGAAAAAAGAATAGAAATCCATTTAAATCTTGATTTTTCAGTATAACGTTTTGAGTATTCAAAGTTCTATGAAATTTGAACTCTTTAACAACAAACATCTTTTGTTCTACCAATTTTCTTTTTCCAAAATGACAAAGAAATAGGATAATCATTACCTAAATGGGGGCGGAGGTGGCTCAGTCGGTAGCGCGCCAGGCTCGTAATCTGTAGTTCCCAGGTTCGAGTCCCAGCTGGGTCAGCGTTGAGATTTATCTCCGCAAAATTCCCCGCCTTTCCCACCCACGGTCAGTAGGGGACACCGATGGGCTTGGAAAGGCCGCCGTCCGTCGGATGGGACCTTAAGCCGTGGCCCCGTGTTCGGGAGAGCCATACCCTGTGCACGTTAAAGAACACACTGGATGGCCTTGACGGGAGACTACCATCTGTCTCCCAACCACTGTTCCAGTGGGTCCCCTCCCCCAACCTTCTCTGAGCCTTCGGGGTCCATGTGACCTGGCCATTTAGCCCAAGGTGTGCAAAAAAGTGCCGCTCAGAGGTAAAACAACCCAACCCATTACCTAAACTTATATAAGAAACACATGCAAGGGGAATGGTTTGATAGAGCATTTGTTATTTCTCGTAGAGTTGATACGTCATGTTGTTGGCTTTACGTTGATCAGTTGTCTCGCAGCCCAACGACAATTAGACAATTGGACAATTAGATCAGGAGTAGAGAGAGCATATTATCATAGCTGCATGATTACTTCTTCTAGCAGTTAGAATAGAGTATACATGTGTACAGTGCCGGATCTAGGGAGAGAAAAAAGGAGGGGTTGGAGGGCCATATGTTCCCCCCCCTCCCCGTTTCATAATGCTAATATGGGAAATAGGGTTGGGTTGAGTTGTTTTACCTCTGAGCGGCACTTTTTTGCACATCATGGGCTAAATGGCCAGGTCATATGGGCTCAGAGAAGGTTGGGGGAGGGGACCCACTGGAACAGCTGTTGGAAGACAGATGGTAGCCTCCCATCAAGGCCATCCAGCGTGTTCTTTAACGTGCACAGGGGGCCAAGGTTTAACGTCCCATCCGACGGACGGCGGCCTTTCCAAGCCCATCGGTGACCCCTACCTCCCTTCCATTTCACCTCCATCCAGAGTCGGAGCTGGGGGACTAGGGGACCATGCAGCCGCTCAGACAAATAATTATTAAGCTTATTTATATTTCATACATTGTTTAAGAAAAATTTTAAAATCCTATAAAAAGAAGGGGAAAATGTTCCGGATCGATTGTGTATCTTGCTCCCCCCCCCCTTCCCCCCGCCCTGGATTTTTTTTTTTTTTTTTTTTTTTTTGATCCGGGCCTGCCTCCATCCATTAACAAAACTAATATAAAGGTAATTAATATTTGTTCAGTTTATTCCAGTGATTATCACTCTCCCTCGGGTAGCTATTGGAAAAATGATGCGACATTTTCATTTAAGTGGAAGATGACTTTTTCAAGCCCATCGGTATCGCTTTTCTCATCGTTGTCAGAAAAGGAGTTCGTGGAGAAAAATATCCTAGCATAGTCCAGTGGGGACTCGAATCTGGGAATATCGTATTATGAGCCTGGAGTCGACTGAGCCAATACCGCCTCATAAAATCTTACAAGGTAAACCAGGATCGATGAATCAGTTTTTTTCATTACATTAAAACAAAAATCACGGCTCAATTAGCATGGATTAAAACCTTAAAGAGTATTTAAGGGTAAGCTCTAACTGCACGCATGTTTCCCATCGTAGTTAAGAATGTTCGTGGCGTACACTTGTATAACAATGAAAGTAACCAATCACAGATTACTGTCTCTCTTATACATACACTAGGGGCGGGGGTGGCTCAGTCGGTAGCGCGCCAGGCTCGTAATCTGTAGTTCCCAGGTTCGAGTCCCAGCTGGGTCAGCGTTGAGATTTATCTCCGCAAAATTCCCCGCCCTGCCCACGGTCAGTAGGAGACACCGATGGGCTTGGAAAGGCCGCCGTCCGTCGGATGCGACGTTAAACCATGGCCCCGTGTGCGGGAGAGACATACCCTGTGCACGTTAAAGAACACGCCGGATGGCCTTGACGGGAGGCTACCATCTGTCTCCCAACACCTGTTCCAGTGAGTCCCCTCCCCCAACCTTCTCTGAGCCTTCGGGGTCCATGTGACCTGGCCATTTAGCCCATGGTGTGCAAAAATGTGCCGCTCAGAGGTAAAACAACACAACTTATACATACACTGCCATACCAAAATATTACAAAATTCCCACGTTTTATCAATGGGGATTTAAATTAAACATCAAATGAAATCTATTTAAATCTCGTTTTTCAACGATATTCGTTCAATATTTAAAGAGTTATGGAAGCTGGAATATTTTGTAACAGTTAAGAGTCATACGAATTTACTTTAGAAATTAATTAAAACTTAAATAATAAGTATTCTTTCAAACTAATTAATAAAATAAATATGCATTTTAAAAGCTTGCTTGGAGATTTTTCAATATTAGACAATTATGAATCATTTTTATAAAAGAAGATAATTTATTATTAATAATTCCAACTTCCATAACTTTTTTAATACCGAAAGAATATTATTGAAAATAAAGATTTGAATATAATGATCACGATCTTTAATTGATCTTTAGTCGCATTTTTCCATTAAATTCATATTTTAGAAGTTAGAGAGCTTCCAATTAAGATTACCAAACATTAAAATTGAAATTCTCTTAATATTTTGATAGAGTAACGTAAATTTTTTTGGTATCCTATTAGGCGGAATGTACTAAAACTCAATTTAAAATAAATTTTATATAAATCTATTTGCTTCAGCAACGTCTTTACATCTTTGTTTATGCAGTCTCATCAATGGGAACTTCGCCTCCGCTACTGTTCTCATTTCCTATGGAGCCCTATTAGGTAAAGTAAGTCCTCTGCAGTTAGTAGTGATGGCTGTCATCGAAATTACAATCTTTGCATGCAACGAACATTTGGGAGTAGGCATCTTCAAGGTAAGAAAGAATACATCTCTTTTATTAAGTTAATAAGTTCTTTTATTTTTATTTTTATCATTATTTAATTTATTTTAATAATTATATATTTATACACTATTAATAATTATTCCTTATCGTAGTATTTTGGCTAATTGAATAGCGTAATGAAGTCATTTTGAAATCAATAGTTGAACTTAATAAATTATCGGCAGTTAATAAATGACTTATGAGAATTTTCAGGCAGTCTCAATTGCTTCCATCTAACTTTTCCACTGATGCCATCGGTAAGGATTGGTTTCTTGAACGACAGTAAAGGCTATATATCTTATTTCCCTAATATGTGAAGTGTTAGAATAAAGGTAGAATTTGGTTAGTAATCTGTGAAGTGTTAGAATAAGGATAACGTTTAAAAAAACCATTATAAAGAACCAAATAACTTTCAGATGTATGCGTCGGATATGGTCTTTTACATCAAAAAATGGAAAAGTTTCCACAAATAGTTTTTAAAATATTCGGAATATTTGGAACACCTCCTTTATAATTCTGCAGCAATTAATGAAAATGATGCTATCGAAATATTTAAAAAAAAAATGTTAAACTAAAACCATTAAAGTCCAGAGTTATTTAAGTCAAATCTTTACATTTAATTTGCGGAAATGTCAAATATTTTGGATGTGTTTTTTTCTTTCTAATTTTTAAATATATCATTTTTTCAAACTATTTAAAAATTTCAAAGTTTACGAATTTTTTTGGGCACTAATATTTACACGTTGACTGCCGCAATGTTAAAATTTTTTGGAGTTCTCGGACCACATGTCTTTTCTTTGTTAAATCGACTAAAATCGGTCTTAAATTGCTATACAATATCAGTTCATATAATTTTTATAAAATTTTTGCTTAAAAACAAACTTTGAAAGTGTGAATCACGTGTGCCTCACGCAGCCTAAGCACGCTTTTTTATCTGTAGACCGTGTGATACAAGGAAATAATGGAAAATACGCAGCTTCCAAAGCAACACAGACTCGCTGGAAATGTGTCCAATGCGACAAATATTATTGTGTTCCTTGTTTTACTGTTGTACACAAATACACTTTATAAATTTTATTATTCGAGTATTCTTGACATATATGAAGTAAAATAACAATACATGTTAGATTTCTATGTTTTCAGTTTTAGAATGTTTGCTTTTGTTTGAAATTGTATTTTCAGAATACACTGTTTGGTTTAGTAAATAAACAGCATTTTCTTATTTTATTTAGCACCTCAATTCAATAAAGTAAGTACAAAATGTCAGACTATTTCATTGACCCCTACAATGTACTTTAATTGAAATTTCGCCGCATTAAGACCATGGATTTGTTCCTAGGCCACACTCCTGCATTACCCATAAGCAATGCATTCTAATGTGAATCGCTACTGATTCACGAGCCCTGAATTACAAATTTGTATGTGAAGCACAGATGATTCACGCGGCCTCAGGAGCAAATTAAGTGTGAATCATATGTGATTCATATGACAGTCAACGTGTTAATACTAGCTGAACGCACCCAGTGCTACCCGGATGTCACTTTTAATCTGTATATCTTATTTTCATTGTACTAAAAATAGATTTTGTAAGTACTCCCCCCTCCCCCGAAACTTCAGCACAGATTTTCAACACGAAGAAATTTCCATGTGTTTGCTTGGTCGTTGTTGACGTCAGCGAGCTCTCTCATAGCCCGTGTATTAGTTTCTACCTAAACTATCAAGAGATTTTTATTTCCGTTAAGACAGATTTTGCTGTCTTATGGCTCCCGCGAGACTCGACGGCATGATCCAAAGTTCCTGCACAGCCTCCTCGTGTGAACCGGTGATTGGTGGGGCGGGGGTGGCTCCTGGCCACCCGCCCCACCAACCTGGGCTCGTAATCTGCAGTGCCCAGGTTCGAGTCCCAGCTGGTCAGCGTTGAGATTTATCTCCGCAAAAATCCCCGCCCTGCCCACGGTCAGTAGGGGACACCGATGGACTTGGAAAGGCCGCCGTCCGTCGGATGGGACGTTAAGCCGTGGCCCCGTTTACGGGAGAGAGCCATACCCTGTGCACGTTAAAGAACACGCTGGATGGCCTTGACGGGAGGCTACCATCTGTCTCCCAACAGCTGTTCCAGTGGGTCCCCTGTCCCAACCTTCTCTGAGCCTTCGGGGTCCTTGTGACCTGGCCATTTAGTCCATGGTGTGCAAAAAAGTGCCATTCAGAGGTAAAACAATACAACCCAACCCGGTGATTAATTTAAAAATTAAATTCCCAATTTTTCCGTGACCTCGTTTCTACACAAATTATCACAGCTCGTGTCTCACCTTTAATCTGCACGTTCTGTTATTTACTGCACTAAAAGTTATTTTTGTATTGCAAAGGTCATTGTCGACTCAGTCCTCTCATAACTCTTGGATTCGTCGCAAACTATCGAGATTCTCATTTCATTTCGACAGATTTTGGCATTCTGTAATTCCCGACGTACTTGACCGAAAGGTCCCAAATTTCGTAGGCGGGTTTCCCCGGCCTGACCCTATGTTGGATAAGAAAATCAGGTCCTTAGCTGTGATGGGACGCCTTAATAATGCCTTTGAATATGTGGGGAATCTGAGGACGGCAGAAGATTTAAATGTTATTTTAACTCTTTACGTTCACAGTTAGGGAGCAGTAAATGGCAACAATAAATTTGACGACGATTATCGTTTCACAAAGAAACAGCATGGTAAATATTTTTGCTTCTAACAAGTCCCCCCACCTTTTGGGCATTCCGCCTGAAATTTGGTACTGCAATCCGAACTACAATCAGAAAGATCCTCTGAAAACTTAAAGCGTCTACGTTCATTTCCCGATGAATTATGGCTGCCACAGACACCTTCTTTTATTATATAGATATTAAAGTGAAACTATTTGTGTGAAGAGACGATTGCGTTAGCTACCGAACAATAATTTTTTTACGGTGTTGCTAGAATTTAAATTGTAACGTGTACAAGAATTCGAGAAAAATTCACCTTATTTTGATTATTAGCTATGATAGTTCCAAATTACTTTCAGTTGTATGTGTGAGATATGGTCTTTTAAAGAAAAAAGTAAACGACAAGGTTTGAATAGATAATTTTTGAAATAATAGGAATAATACACATGCAGTTTCAGACCCGTTATTTTTGAGCGGCCATTTTTAAGTGGAAATATAAATAAAAATAAATAAATACCCCCTCAAGCAGCTGCTTGCCACAGAGGTCTGACAGGAGCCTGTCAGTTTATATGCCATAGTAGAAGGTCTGTGAGGTTGGCAGGATCTCAGCAGAAAAACAGCACGAACATCCATGCCTTACCCGGGGCTCGAACCCAGGTCCCTTAGATCAGTAGCCAAGCGTGCTAACCACTCGATAACTTTTGAAAAACATTTTTTATCGAAAGTAGATGACATTCCATTATGTAACATGGATATTGAATGTTTCTGACTTTCTGACTTTCACACTTCTGGATTACTAGAAATTTTTTGTTTTGAGTTGTTTTCGTTTTTTTGTGTATTATTCAATGTGACGACTGATGTTTTCAATTGAAATTGTTTCTATATTGAGATCTCACGAACGAGCCTGCTCTTGTGAGACTTCAAAAGTTTTTGTATATGTAAAACATTATCTGAAATAAAAATTATCTATCTTATCTTACTAACACCTCTTTACCTGACACACTCTGCCTGATTTGTGATGTAATGGCACATAATAGTTTTTGTTACCTTGCCATTTTCTTTTTCGACAATTTTGAAGATAAGTGGTGTTTGAACCAAGCGTAACAACAACATCTGATGGTAAATGTTTGAACTTCAATAACTATTTAAATCTTAAACGAATATTTTTTTTCTGTAAAAGCTTATTTTCAATGTTTGCGAGCTTTGAATGCTGCTTTCCATTCACAAAATAGGAAAATATCCCAATACTTTTCACAATGTGATGTGTATCATTATAGCTATTCTTCAAATTTCTGCTCTGGTAAGTCTATGTATTTATGAAAAGGAAGTTATCATTCTTAGTTTAACTTCGATATGAAAGATAGAAGAAAAATTATCTTCAGTTGGGTGTGATACGATCCCACGACTATCTATGTATTATGTTACTTTTAATTCTCTTTTCTGCACAGCATTCAATGTCAATAATCTTAATCTCTCTTATTTGTATGTGAAATTCAAAACCTGTTGTTAAGCACAGGAAGATGGATGTACATTCTTCTTTGCATTCTCTACATAGGCAGCAGATATTGGTGGTTCCATGTTCTTGCATACTTTCGGGGCATATTTCGGGCTCTCTGTCTCCTATGTATTGTACCGGAAGGAATTCTTGGGAAACAGCAAAGAAGGGGCCGTCTATCATTCGGACATCTTTGCTATGATAGGTAAGCTGCCATGAATGCCTCATGTTCAGATCTCATAATGTATTTGAATTGTTTTTGTGATGAATATTCATTTATCTTGTCGTTCTGCATGTTATGTCGGCAAATCCCAAATGACATGAAAAATTTACTTATCTACAACGGAATACTTTTGTAAAAGACATCAAGTCCTAAGTGAAAAATTTCATAAATTCGAAACCCAAGAGGCTGACAAATACCAGCTTTAAAGTTATGGATCTCTTTAAGTAAAATTTCAGATTGGCACGACAATCTAGCAACAGTCATGCTACCAAAATAAGAAAAAGGTTAGTTTCTATCCCACCCAGATTTTAATAAAGATCATACCATACATACATTAACCTCAATCAGTCGTGGGTTACAGAGGTCTAACAAAACTGTACAATTTACTTCTCCAAAACATCTGTCCTGAGCTACTGCATTTTGCCACTATACGCCAATCTAACAAGGTCATGTTTGACATTGTCTAATAAAAAGTAAATAAATAAACACCCCCTCAAGCAGCTGCTTGCAACAGAGGTCTGACAGGAGCCTGTCAGTTTATATGCCATAGCAGAAGGTCCGTGAGGATGGTTTATATGCCATAGCAAGTCGTGGGTTACAGAGGTCTAACAAGACTGTACAATTTACTTCCCCAAAACATCTATCCTGAGCTACTGCATTTTGCCACTATACACCAATCTAAAAAGGTCATGTTTGACATTGTCTAATAAAAGGTAAATAAATAAACACCCCCTCATTATATTAAAAAGGGCTCAAGCAGCTGCTTGCAACAGAGGTCTGACAGGAGCCTGTCAGTTTATATGCCATAGCAGAAGGTCCGTGAGGATGGTTTATATGCCATAGCAAGTCGTGGGTTACAGAGGTCTAACAAGACTGTACAATTTATTTCCCCAAAACATCTATCCTGAGCTACTGCATTTTGCCACTATACGCCAATCTAAAAAGGTCATGTTTGACATTGTCTAATAAAAAGTAAATAAATAAACACCCCCTCATTATATTAAAAAGGGCTCAAGCAGCTGCTTCCAACAGAGGTCTGACAGGAGCCTGTCAGTTTATATGCCATAGCAGGTCTGTGAGGATGGTTTATATGCCATAGCAGAAGGTCTGTGAGGATGACAGGACCTCAGCAGAAAAACGTCACATACATCCATGCCTTAACCCGGGATTCGAACCCAGGTCCCTTAGATCAATAGCCTAGCGCGCTAACCACTCGGCCATGGGACGGCTGACATTGTCTGCTTACTACATATTAGGTCTTCTCCTTTATCTGAGGCCTTTAAGCACACTGTTCATAACCGTATTCACTAATCTATGGTTATGAAAGAAAATACAGTACATATTATTTAGCAAAAACACAATGTATAACTTTCTTATAAAAAAAAGTATCGTGCTTCCAAACTTTAAATAAAAGTAGAAATGCGAACTCAAAATATGCTTACATAATTCTTATTTCCGTATTGATTCCCACTCCATAACATTCTTGGGTCTCAGATAAAAATCCTGACAAGTTGATAATTACACAACTCTCTTTATACGATTTCAGAATGTCGACGAAGTAGCATTTGGACGTAGTAACTAGAGATGGGGGTTCGGGCACAATTTTTCGAAACTGCGCCAGCTCGAGCCCGATTTGGGGTAAAAACATTCTGACACATCATAAGACACATATGTACATAAATGAATATCTCTAATAAATATTTTATTATTTTCTTTCTTTAAATAATTATACTTTTATCACAAATTTAAAATCCTTATGCTATTTGGAAAGAAAAATATTAAAAATTCTAGTTACAGTATTAATAAATAATTACAGTATTAATGATGAAACAATTGTACAGTCGCTCAAAAAAGTATCCGAACACTAGGGTTGATTACAGAATTCAGAAAAAATATCTAGCAACGATTTTTTTAGAAATTAGTTATTTGGCACCCTTCGTGTCACGTGACACGTGACACGAAGGTTGACAAATCACTAATACTGATACTTTTTTGAACGACTGTACATCATCATCATCCTCAAGCAGCCATGGGCTACGGAGGTCCAACCAGACCGTGCAATTTATTTCTTCCTTCCAATGATTCATTTTACGGAGTCTTACATAAAAGCTGAATTTAAATTGTTAAGAGCTCCCTTAGTACGAGAGAGTAATAAAAAATTTTACTACGGATAAAGACTATATTTTTTTATTTGGTTAACAATGAGAAGATCGCCGTACGTCAAATGATACTTTAGGCCGTAACCAGCTCCAACCTCCATGTGCAGTCGCTCAAAAAAGTATCCGAACACTAGGGTTGATTACAGAATTGAGAAAAAATATCTGGCAACGTTTTTTTAGAAATTAGTGATCTGGCAACCTTCGTGTTACGCGACAAAAAATTGCCAGATCACTAATTTCTAAAAAAATCGTTGCTAGATATTTTTTCTCAATTCTATAATCAACCGTAGTGTTCGGATACTTTTTTGAGCGACTGTGCTTTATAAAGCTGTCGCTCCCTCTTTTCCTCACTCCTAGATTACTCCCTAACTGGGGGCGGGGTGGCTCAGTCGGTAGCGTGCCAGGCTCGTAATCTGTAGTTCCCAGGATCGAGTCCCAGCTGGGTCAGCGTTGAGATTTATCTCCGCAAAATTCCCTGCCCTGCCCACGGTCAGTAGGGGACACCGATGGGCTTGGAAAGTCCGCCGTCCGTCGGATGGGACATTAAGCTGTGGCCCCGTGTGCGGGAGAGCCATACCCTGTGCACGTTAAAGAACACGCTGGATGGCCTTGACGGGAGACTACCATCTGTCTCCCAACAGCTGTTCCAGTGGGTCCCCTCCCCCAACCTTCTCTGAGCCTTCGGGGTCCATGTGACCTGGCCATTTAGCCCATGGTGTGCAAAAAAGTGCCGCTCAGAGGTAAAACAATCCAATTCAATCCAACTCCCTAACTGATTTATTCCCTAAACGGTTAGTATCAATAAAAGAAAGTAAATGAATACCCCTCAAACAGCTGCTTGCCAGAGAAGTTTGACAGGAGCCTGTCAGTTTATACACCATAATAAAAGGTCTGTGAGGATGGCGGAACCTCAACAGAAAAACAAAGTACCATGCCTTACCCGGGGCTCGAACCCAGGTCCCTCTGATCTGTAGCGAAGTTCGCTAATCACTCGACTACGGAACAGAATTAGTATCAATGCATGTTAAATAATAAAATGAAAAATATAATTGAGTTGGGTTGTTTTACCTCTGAGCGGCACTTTTTTGCACACCATAGGCTAAATGGCCAGGTCACATGGACCCCGAAGGCTTAGAGAAGGTTGGGGGAGGGGACCCACTGGAACAGCTGTTGGGAGACAGATGGTAGCCTCCCGTCAAGGCCATCCAGCGTGTTCTTTAACGTGCGCAGGGTATGGCTCTCCCACACACAGGGCTACGGCTTAACGTCCCATCCGACGGACGGCGAGCCTTTCCAAGCCCATCGGTGTTCCCTACTGACCGTGGGCAGGGCTGGGAATTTTGCGGAGATAAATCTCAACGCTGACCCAGTTGGGACTCGAACCTGTGAACTACAGATTACGAGCCTGGCGCGCTACCGACTGAGCCACCCCTAAATATAATTGAAAAGATACGATTGTAAATAAATTTGTAAGATACTATAGGATGAAACTCATGAAAAAACAAAAAAGTCACTTCTATATGTAATTTTACTAATAAGAAAATTAATGAACATAGAATACAAGTGTATCTTACTTTTTCTTCCTAGGTACTGTTTTCTTGTGGATGTTCTGGCCCAGTTTCAATTCAGCTTTAGCTGTAGGTGATGAACAACACAGAAGCGTCATCAATACGTATGCTTCTCTCTTAGCATGCTGTGTCATAACCTTTGCTATCTCTTCACTAGTAGACGGAGAAGGACGGCTTAATATGGTGAGAAATTTTGCTCTTTTACACCTAAGAAAGAAATATTGCAATTTTTCTTCTCTTTTCGTTTCTTAACTCGATTCGTAAAAGCTTGCCTGCGTTTCAAAGTATCGGTTACGTTATCTTGAAAGAAAGCAATTTTCTGAAAGTAACATTGGGTTGGGTTGTTTTACCTCTGAGCTGCACTTTTTTGCACACCATGGGCTAAATGGCCAGGTCACATGGACCCCGAAGGCTCAGAGAAGGTTGGGGGAGGTGACCCACTGGAACAGCTGTTGGGAGACAGATGGTAGCCTCCCGTCAAGGCCATCCAGCGTGTTCTTTAACGTGCACAGGGTATGGTTCTCCCGCACACGGGGCCACGGCTTAACGTCCCATCCGACGGACGGTGGTCTTTCCAAGCCCATCGGTGTCCCTTACTGACCGTGTGCAGTCATTTTCGCGGAAATAAATCTTAACGCTGACCCAGCTGGGATTCGAACCTGGGAACTACAGATTACGAGCCTGACGCGCTACCGACTGAGCCACCCCCGCCTCCGCCCCCCTGAAAGTAACATAATGCAGAGCATTATATTATGTATTGAGTTTAGAATTAATACTTTATTAAAATTTCTTATTTGAGTAATTTATAGTGTTAATAAAGAGACAGTTTAATTAATTTGTTTAGAGAGAGAGAGAGATCATTATACAGGTGTATGTTTTGTTCTTTCAGGTACATATCCAGAACGCCACACTAGCTGGTGGTGTTGCTATTGGCACCACAGCCAATATGATGATGCACCCATATGGAGCTCTTATAGTTGGGGCCGTAGCCGGTGGTGTTTCTACAGTTGGATATCGCTTCTTGACGGTAAGACTTCTCGGCTATTTCCTCCAGAAGCAAATGTCTTCTGTGAAAAAGAAAAACGAAAATATTGGTCTGCTTTCGCATAGACTTTCAACATCGTGTGTTTTTTGTTTCTTGTAAGAAAAGTTCAAAAGCCACCGACATTATTCTGATGTAGGAACTCTTTATTCTAAATATGCAGGGAAAAGTATTTGTTAGAGAATGGAACTCATATCAGTGATAATATTCACTTCAATGCCCAATTGTAGCCATGTTGCCATTACTGCTAATTAATTTATGCTAATTATAGCCATTACTGATATATCTAATATTTCGCGTGTCATTTATCTATTTGTCACCTTATGAGCGAATTTGTCGGAACGTTTGTTGCACCATAATTTGCCAAAATGATGAAATAAAAGTAAGTTGGGTTGTTTTACCTCTGAGCGGCACTTTTTTGCACACCATGACCTAAATGGCCAGGTCACATGGACCCCAAAGGCTCAGAGAAGGTTGGGGGAGGTGACCCACTGGAACAGCTGTTGGGAGACAGATGGTAGCCTCCTGTCAAGGCCATCCAGCGTGTTCTTTAACGTGCAGAGGGTATGGCTCTCCCGCACACGGGGCCACGGCTTAACGTCCCATCCGACGGACCATGGCCTTTCCAAGCCCATCGGTGTCCCCTACTGACCGTGGGCACGGCGGGAAATTTTGCGGAGATAAATCTCAACGCTGACCCAGCTGGGACTCGAACCTGGGAAGTACAGATTACGAGCCTGGCGCGCTACCGACGAAATATCAATTTTAAAAATTTTTATTTATATATAACTCTCTGCATTTTAAACTCGCTATTTTTTTTACCTAATGTTAAACACGTGCACGTTGAATCTTTACAGGTAAAAGTAATTCTTTTTTACAGTTTTGCTCTCTGCACATTTACTGTTTCTGATCTCACTTTGCAATAGGAATTGTTTCATTTATTGAAAACGTAAGAAATTTTCACTCTTATAAAACTAGCAAAATAAATATCAATATTTAGTGTTTAATAACTAAAACAGATGCAGTTAATGATTTTAGCATCTTTTTTTTCTTTTTATACCCTACATTACCAAACTTTCAAGAATTCTGTGCGTTATCAGGGAGGGGGGGGGACATTTTGATCCACCATTGTTTAGTTTATCGAGCTTTTTCTTTTTCAGAAATTTTTCCGCGTGGAAGCTATCAGAAGTTTCAGTGTAGAAGTTTCAGTGGGAAAGCATAAAAAGTGTGTTGCAATTACTTTCATAGAAGAAATTTTATCATTCTTTTTGGAGTAATCTCGACTATTTCCACAGATATTAAATTAGTGGAATAGTGTGAGTGGCAACTGGAGAACTATGAGATTGCGCAGTTGATACTTCGACAGTTCTTTGGTCATCGACATATGATCTATGAGAACTTCCAAAGGAACAACAGTCGCTTAGCGTTCTTAGTCCAAAAGATTAGTCCCATATCTTTCAGTTACTTCTCACACATTGCGTTACATTTATCTTTCCGAAATCTTGCATGCCGAAAGCTTATTTTCGGCAGAATATCCAGGTTTTATTTGTTTCGCAATTTTGATTTACATTTTAACCTTTCAACCAATGCACCCTAACTGCAAGGATAACATCGGCTTTCGTAATATAAAAAATTAACCACCAGGTATCATCTGCTTTATTTAACATGGTGAGGGGGCTACCCCAAAATCATTCTTTTCTCCAGAACTAAAAGAACCAAATCTTACATTACTCGATTATTTTTCGAAAAAAATTTCACAAAAGCACTATCTAAATATAAATTGTATTCTATTTTACACAAAAATCTAGGATTTTTCGAGCATT
The DNA here is from genome assembly GCA_038380435.1 of Ryuthela nishihirai. NCBI lineage: Eukaryota > Metazoa > Arthropoda > Arachnida > Araneae > Heptathelidae > Ryuthela > Ryuthela nishihirai. The sequence continues at coordinate 12,505,848 of JAWZYU010000016.1, read as the reverse complement.
TTACGAAAATTTTGATGTGTTTTTCGGAGGAAAAAAAAAGGGTTTTGGGCTAAAATAATCCTGACTATTAATATACACTCTTAATATACTCTTCCTGACAATTTTAAACAATATCTATGATTTTCGATTTTTTTGTCAAATTTTTAATGAGTGAATATTTAAAAAAAAAAAGGAAAACATGTTGAGTCAAAATAATCCTCACTTCCTTACTTTTGCTGGTAAAAGAGTTAATTTTATCTTCCTGGAAATAAAACAATGTTTTACTTGTAAAAGAGAAAATTAATTTTTCTTTTGTTTTTAGCCTCTGCTTGCCAAAAAACTCTGTATTCATGACTCGTGCGGCGTTAATAATCTGCATGGTATGCCAGGTATCATGGCAGGTTTAATAGGCATCATCATTGCTGCAATGGCTGAGGAGACAGAATATGGACTCGGGTGAGTATTGATAACATGAGGGTGTTAATAGTTTTAAATAGTAGTGGCTTTATAATAAGCTTAGATTGGAAAATATCTTTTCATATTAAGAATGTTATCACTTCTATCACAATGAGTAGTTAACATTTTTTGGTTGCAATAGAAAAAAATCTCCATTCAAGTATCGCAAAAGCTTAGCTGTATGTGTCGTATTTCTGTTTAAGTCTTACTTTTAGGATCATAGTCGAATCTAGGCTTAGGGTTAATAACGGAAACGGAAGCGAAAAAATTGTAAATCTATATGTTACACATATTTGGAAACATTAATTTCTGGTACACCTAAAATGGAAATGTTTTTTTCCCGAACTGAGTTCCAAACAGTTGCGGTTCAATCCAGTCACTTTTATTCGTAATCTCCTATCATAAATTTTTTTCTTTGATTATAATGAATGGATTGTACGAAAATATCCGCGCACCTGCCCTTTGCCCAAGCTAGACACAAAACTCCTGAAGCTATTTTCTAAATGGGCCAGACGGGTCCATTCGGCCTTTCGGGCAATCTCTCCTAGACGGAATTATATTCTTATGAATTTAATGGATGAAAACTGAGCGAGAGTTCAAAAGTATGCTTACCAAACATATAAATAAATAAATAAATACCCCCTCAAGCAGCTGCTTGCCACAGAGGTCTGACAGGAGCCTGTCAATTTATATGCCAGAGTAGAAGGTCTGAGATGATGGCAGGACCTCAGCAGAAAAACGACACAAACAGCCATGCCTTACCCGGGGCTCGAACCCAGGTCCCTTAGATCAGTAGCCAAGCGCGCTAACCACTCGGCCATCAAACATAAGTATGAATGAAATAATTTATTACAAAGGTATAAAACCAAACATATAAAACAATCTTATCAAAATACAAGTTTTTGTCTTCACCAGTATAAAGTTAAACCATAAAAAGAATGATCTTTATAGCTTAACTAATTTTTTGATGTTTACACCTACAGTGGGTTGGGCTGTTTTACCTCTGAACGGCACTTTTTTGCACACCATGGGATAAGTGGCCAGGTCACAAGGACCCCGATGGCTCAGAGAAGGTTGGGGGAGGGGAGCCACTGGAACAGTTGTTGGGAGACAGATAGTAGCCTCCCTTCAAGGCCATCCAGCGTGTTCTTTAACGTGTGCAGGGTGTGGCTCTCCCGCACAAGGGGCCACGGCTTAACATACCATTTGACGGACGCGGCCTTTACAAGCCCAGAGGGTGTCCCCTACTTGACCGTGGGCATGGAGTTTTGTGGAGATAAATCTCAACGCTGACCCAGCTGGAACTGGAACCTGGGAACTACAGATTACGAACCTGGCGCGCTACCGACTGAGCTACCCCGCCCCACCTACAGTGTTTTCAATATCTACTCCTAATAAAAATAGAACTTATTTCATAACATTTAACAAACAACGCAAATTTATGTTGAAATTCATTTGTGATACATGGCTACCTTAGTAATTATTTACACTTTATTAATGCGAGGCATCTGACGATGATCTCTCCTAAAAGAGGACTTAAACTTTTCCTGTTTATTCATTTTTACCAATGGAACAAGGCTTCATCTTAAACCAAATATAAACAACCTTTTTACTCAAAATCACATAACAAACATCAACATAATACGTCCAACTTTTTACTGCTGAACTAGAGCTTCCGTTTTCCTCCTCAATGGGGCGGGGGTGGCTCAGTCGGTAGCGCGCCAGGCTCGTAATCTGTAGTTCCCAGGTTCGAGTCCCAGCTGGGTCAGCGTTAAGATTTATCTCCGCAAAATTCCCCGCCCTGCCCACGGTCAGTAGGGGACACCGATGGGCTTGAAAAAGTCGCCGTCCGTCGGATGGGACGTTAAGCCGTGGCCACATGTGCGGGAGAGCCATACCCTGTGCACGTTAAAGAACACTCTGGATGGCCTTGACGGGAGGCTACCATCTGTTTCCCAACAGCTGTTCCAGTGGGTCCCCTCCCCCAACTTTCTCTGAGCCTTCGGGGTCCTTGTGGCCTGCCATTTAGCCCATGGTGTGCAAAAAAGTGCCGCTCAGGGGTAAAACAATCCAATCCTCCTCAATTCTTATTATTCAAAGTATCTCTCCGTTCCAATCAGTTGATGATGCAATTGTCACGCTCAAGCATACGCGAGCGTTAATGACACATCTATCATGGGTTCGTTGTAGCACGATCATCTGCTGTAATAATATCTTAAGTAACATTACTATGTCTTTAAACTGCTTGAGCGGATTTAGTTCAGTCGCTCGCATGCCAAGTTCGTAATCTGCAGTTCCACGGTTGGAGTTCAAATTGTGTCCGTTGGGAATTTTCTCTACCAACTCCCGTTCTGCTCTCGGTGAGAAAGGGGATGATGATAGGCTTGAAGAGATCGCCATCTATCGGATAGGATGTTGAACTGTGGCTCCTTGTGCACGAGAGCCATTTTCTGTGCACATTAAAGAACTTGCTATCCTTGACGGGAGGCTTTCATCTGACTCCTTACAGCTGTCCAGAGGATCCCTTCCCCAAGATTCTAGGATCCCTTTGGGTCCTTGTGACCTGCCCATTGTGTACAGAAGCAGCGCCGCTAAGAAGTAAATCAACCCAACCTTTAAACAAGTGAGCAGGTCTCAATTAAGACTATCTGGGGCACAGGGAAAAGAATGATTTGGGGCAACCCCCTAGTCGTGTCAAATAACACAGTGCGATACTGCATTGTAAAAGTGCTTCGTTACAACACAGTGCGACACACAGTACGAAACTGCATTGTAAAAGTCAATGGTTTTCTATCGTGCCCTTTTATGTTTAAAGCATCCATTTCGTTGTTATGATTTGAGTTATTGTGTACTTGACCTAAAACGAAATAACATAGCATATTAGTGCAGGCAGTTCTCGCTTAACCCTTTCAGGACCATAAGGTTTCTAAGAGTAAATATTAGTATGTAACTGTTTATTTTAGTTTGTTTAGACGTAAAATAAATAAAAATCATAAGAAAAATACATAACAATGTGTAGTTTTTTTGGAATTTTATGGGAAATATTTTTCCCAATGGACTATAAAGGTAACACAAATTATAGTTAGGCTTATTATGCAATGTCTTTTATTTATTGGTTTATTAGAACAAAATGTTAACTAAAATAATACAAAATTATGAAATAAAATTACTATACAAAATGATGTGCTAATTATGATATTCTGCGAAGCAATTTCTTTTGGTAGTGAGGCAAAGATGGACATTGCACATAGTACATATATTATGCGTCCTGACAGTTCTGTTTTTGTTTTCTAAACGTTCCCGTTTACGTAATTGCGTTCGGCATACGTTCTATTTTGACATTCTGTATAAAAAATGCAGATAAGGTTATAATTAAATACGACAATCACTAATTTTAAAATGGGAAAAATGTTTCCCTTAGTCGTGAAAGGGTTAACGAATTCTCACTATGGCTATTTTTTTTTAATTTATACCATTTCTTTCTATTTCTATATCATTTCTCTATGCTGAATTCACATCCTGAAGAACTGAGAACGTTGTGCTTATGGAACTGCAAAAGCAGAGAGCCCTTACAGATCCCTTAGTTCTGGAGATTCTGGCAAAGAGCAATCTTACGAAAGGGAATAAATGAAGCGTTTACGATCTAGGAAAAAACCAAAAGCAGAAGAAATATTGCAACTTTGAAATGAGCATGAGGGTTTGCAGTGGCACTGACCACCAAAAATTATGTAAAAGGAAGGCAAAACAATGGCCCTGAACTCTTACATTGAGAGAAGTTTCTGCTGCTACTATCCTTTAGTTATCCTTATGATATGACAAAAAAAAACTTTTCCGTCTAATTATTTTAAATCCACAACATACATTAATTTATAAACCTTTATAATGTATCTACAACGTTTCTAATAATAATAAATATGCTTTTATTCTGATTATTTTCTCTACTTTGGTGTTATTCAGTCAGTATGTTATTCAGGAACACATAAACAACTTCTGCATTAGGGTGTAGAATTCGTAATATTTTTTTCTATTTAACGATTTGTCCTTTAACTAATGATATTTTGGACTCATCCCTACCTAGTGGTTAGCGTAACTGGCTTCTATGATAGCGGACATGTACTTGTGTAAATGTTTGTATGCTACAGTCCTTGTGTTTGTATGTTATATTCCTTATGCAAGTGTTTGTATAGATAGTGTAAGAAGAGCCAGCATATTCTTACAGGTTATCTCCGAGTTTTTTTTTATTATTAATTCGTTAAAGCGAGAACTGACTGTCTTCTTTATATTAACATCTTTACCATTAAGAATTAAAACTACTATGATTTTGATGGTAAATAAATATGATGATAAAAACATTTTCGAAAGAAAACGTTTTCTAATCGAAATGTAACTCTAAAACGCCATTGCAGCTAGAAATTTCCAATTAAAACTCCAGTGAACAATATGTTTTACGTAGATTCTTTTTTTTGGGTGTGAGTTCAGTAACCTCATTGTCCGTTAGCGGATCCCGATTAATAAGCACAGTTCATCGTTTAAGTTTCCAAATTTTCTTATTCGGCAGAATAAGAAGGGTTCATTCCGTATACCACCAATGGGAACACTTGTATAATGTTAAATTCTCATACAGCAACGCTCCAGTGGCAGACTAATGAACTAACTTTCATAGATACAATCATAAACAGCAATACGTAGCCATTTAGTATTCTAACGTTCGTGGCGTTAAAAATTGGAGTTCAAATTGTGTCCGGAACGAAAATTTTGATTGAAAGATTTGAAAAGATTGGGCACTATCAAATAAACCATTTTAGTAATCATTGAATATTATCATTCTCAGTTTCCGAATCTTCTGTTGGTTTGAATTTCCGTCATTGCAGGGCATTAAAGCTGAAAAACATAATAATTTATTCTCTTTGAAATCTAGCATTTCATGTTCAGTAGAGGTGATTGTTCTTTATAGTGGTTAAATACAAACTCTTTTCTTAAAATTATTTTCATTTTCTCAATTTTTGCACCGCTGTTTAATTTATTGAAGTTTTGCGCTGCTTAATGGGAAATGGCATTTATGAACTAACTCGTTTTTAAGTGAAGAAATGTTTTCTTCTTAAAAACATGTTTTTATTATTATTATTTCAGCCTCTACGAACTGTTCCCAGAAAGAGCTCCACTTGCAAATACTACAGACTATGTTAGAATCCATGAGAAGTTAAACCGAATATTGCCGGGGGAAGGATGGACTGCTGAAACACAAGCTCTCTCCCAATTGAAGGCTTTGTTCGCAACTTTAGCAGTCGCCATTGCTGGCGGTTTGGCAACAGGTACGTAAGTTATCAAGAAGCAGAAAAACAAAGGTCAACTATCACCGAAGCGCCAATTTTGTCTCCCCAGGGGAAGGTGCATTCTTCCGTGGGGCAAGGTTTGGCTTAGTCGGTAGCGTGCAAGACTTATATTCTGCAGTTACAAGGTTTGAGTCCCACCTGTGCCAGTGTTGAGATTTATCTCCAGTAAATCCCCACTTTGCCCTCGGTCAGAAAGGGGACACCGAGACTTAAAAAGGGCGACATCTGTTAGATGAAACCTTAAGCCATGGCCCCTATGTAGGAGAGCCATAACCTATGCACGCTAAAGACCACGCTGAGTGGCTTTGACGGAGGCTACCAGCTCTCTCCTAACCTGTCCAGCTCCCCCAACCTTCTCTGAGCCCTTGGTGTCTTTGTTACCTGATATTTAGCCCATTGTATGCAAAAATTTTCACTTCGGAGATAAAACAACCCAATCCTCTCTGGTGCCTGCTACTCTAAAAAAATTGTAACGAAAACTTTTATATGTATTAATTACAGTAATATCCTTGGTTGGTTTTCTAATGAGGGATGTAAGAAACTGAAGGGCAATTTTTCTTTCTCGTTAAATTTTCTTGAGGAATGCAGACTTAAAAAAATTACTTTGCCAAAATATATTGATATATTTTTTTTAAACTCCCATTTTAATGTTTGGGGCGTTCCCTTTTTCATTAGCTAAATGGAAACCAATTCCATTTAGTTTAGTATATTAAGAAATTATTTAATATACTCTATGGCCCTCCACCTCAATTAATGTAACTGACTTGATTTTGTGATTGTTCGTAAGAAAAAATCCGAGAATTGCATCAGAAACCAGGCCGTGCCCTGTTATACGGGATACGCCACTGGGGCTTGGTCGTGAAACCGAAGAACGCAGAAGGAAAAAACCGAGTTCAACTTCCACAAAGCATAAGTGGCGACCTCAAACGGTGTTTCGATTCATACCGCTCGTTTGATGTGGAAAGGGAACAAACAAATTATGCACTAAAATTTATGTTTCAAAAAATTTAAAACTGCACTTTATATCTTAAAATGCTAGTATAATTTTAATAGATAGTCATTTCCTCCTTTGGAAATCGTTTTCGTTGACTGAATTGCTACAAGTAGAACGGACGGAAAAACCATTTAAAATAGATTGAAGTTCTAGAAATGAATTATTATATTTAAACTGTTTTACAACTTTTTCAATTAATCATTAGATTTAATACATACCAATATACAATCTCGAGCCGTCCCGTGGCCGAGTGGTTAGCACGCTTGGCTACTAATCTAAGGGACCTGGGTTCGAGCCCCGGATTAGGCATGGATGTGTGTGTGGTTTTTCTGCTGAGGTCCTGCCATCCTCTCAGATCTCCTACTGTGGCATAATAAACTGACAGGCTCCTATCAGACCTCTGTGGCAAGCAACTGCAGTATTTATTTTATTTTTAATATAAAATCTAAGATACCATTGGATGATTCTTACACAGCAATAATAAAAACAATGAAGTTGTAAAATAATATGTAATTACAAAGGGGCTGCTAAGGTCTCGTCTTCCTCATAGATCTCTCTATGACGTATTAAACTGACAAGCTCCTGTCAGACCTCTGTAGTAAGCAGCTGCTTGAGCCGCAATTTATTTTTTTATTATTAACCGTAAAGTATAAAATTTCGTTTCCTGTAAAGCCAGCTTCACCCCTACTCCAAGTGCACGATACTAGATTTTACATCAGTCCTATAGCAGCTCAAATTCTTCTTTCTCTAAATTTTTCGATGAAATATTGAACTTGCCTCAAAATTCGAATTCAAGGGTAAATTCAGTTAGCCTTCTTTAATCCTGCAAGTCTTTTTGATTAATATCACATTATTTGAACATTGCTTTTACATTGTATAATGAACATATGCTGTCTTGCGTTTTTGTTATTCTTATTGTTATTTCTTTGGCTTCTGATAGGATACATCATCGGCCAACCAGTTTTCGATCCTCCAAAACCATTACAACTCTATGACGACACTGATTATTGGGAAGTGCCGGAAGAAGAACACTAGAAACGGATAAAACTTTGCTTTAATGTACAGACATTAAAGAATGATGCAAAATGTAAAGATACTTATTTTAGCTAAAGCATGAAAAAATGTAACAAAAATGTCTTCAATAATAAAGGTGATCGTTTAATATCTACTTCTTTCCTTTCAGTCTGATGTAAACTAATAACAAGATAAACATACATTGTAAACTATACAAAAACAATAAATTGTAAAATTTATACATTCCACAAACAGTGCTCTATATTATTCGTTATTATTTTATTTCATTTAAGCGTTTTTAAAACAGATGTGAGGAAATTTCTGTGTTGAAAAATAATTTGTATTTAAGAATCGTTCTTTGAAAGAGTGCTTCTGCATAAAATCGAGCTGTGAACTTAAAACGTATATAAACAATAGATAATGATGTTCGTGATTTTTTTTTCAAATAAAAGCTTTAGCAAGTTACTACGTAAGGTTGACAGGTGAATATATATTGCTTCTAAAAATTTTTAAAATGCACAGAGAGTAGAAAAATGGTGGATACTTTCTAAAGATTAGAATTGGATAATGTAATAGTTTGATTCACTTCAAAGTTTGCTCTGCAGGTAAAACTAGACCCTTTGTGAGCAATCTAATAGGAATGTTTTAATTCCAATTGCTTATGTACCATCTTGGAGTTGATTATTTAAAAAATAAAGAGATTACATCAGTAGTTCTCAACCGGGGTACTTTGAGAGATACCAAAGGGTACAGGCGCTCAAAAAAGTATCCGAACCACTATGGTTGATTACAGAATTCAGAAAAATATCTGACAACTATTTTCTTTTAGAAATTAGTGATCTGGCAACCTTCGTGTATTGTACACAAAGGTTGCCAGATCCATAATTTCTTAAAAAATCGTTGCCAGATATTTTTTCTGAATTCTGTAATCAACCATAGTGTTCGGACACTGTTTTGAGCGACTGCATTCAAAATGGCTTCAGCAGATATTCGCTGTCAACTATTATCTTTGACACGTATTTTCAGCAGAATTGCCGAAAATCTGTCGCAGCAGGTCTCTCATTAGATTCAATGAGTAAGCCTGCTTTTAATTTTCTTTTAAATTTCGAGTCTTAATAATACTCACTTTGTTTAGCTAAAATTTTTAAAGCATTTATTTTGCGGCTGCACTATAAAACAGTATATACCAACAAAAAACTCGTAAAGCAAACCTTTCTTAGCGTTCTAAGCCTACGATACTCTTAGGGGTACTTGAGGACTTAGCCGATCCTCCAGGAGGTACCTCAGTAAAGAATGTTGAGAACCGCCGAATTAGATAGAGTCATCAACCACCTTCAAGCATATGTAAGGAGAGGTTGGAAAAAAAGGTAGACTTGGAAGGCTGCTGGTACACATTGTCAAATAGAACCTTGTTAGAATTGGCTTAAAAAGGCTTAACCAGCAGTTATTGATCAAAATAGACGGGTATGGAAACCTAAATTACGCAATCTATTGGAGTAGCATAGCTCACAGATGCTTGAGGGTTTATGTAATCAGGTTTGCCAATAGTCAGTAAGAGTTGGGTTGGGTTGTTTTACCTCTGAGCGGCACTTTTTTGCACACCATGGGCTAAATGGCCAGGTCACATGGACCCCGAAGGCTCAGAGAAGGTTGGGGGAGGGGACCCACTGGAACAGCTGTTGGGAGACAGATGGTAGCCTCCCGTCAAGGCCATCCAGAGTGTTCTTTAACGTGCACAGGGTATGGCTCTCACACACACGGCGCCACGGCTTAACGTCCCATCCGACGGACGGCGGTATTTCCAAGCCCATCGGTGTCCCCTACTGACCGTGGGCAGGGCGGGGAATTTTGCGGAGATAAATCTCAACGCTGACCCAGCGGGGACTCGAACCTGGGAACTACAGATTACGAGCCTGGCGCGTTGAGTTGGGTGTTTTACCTCTGAGCGGCACTTTTTTGCACACCATGGGATAAATGGCCAGGTCACATGGACCCCGAAGGCTCAGAGAAGGTTGAGGGAGGAGACCCACTGGAGCAGCTGTTGGGAGACAGGTGGTAGCTCCCGTCAAGGCCATCCAGCGTGTTCTTTAACATGCACAGGGTATGTCTCTCCCGCACACGGGGCCACGGCTTAACGTCCCATCCGACGGACGGCGGCCTTTCCAAGCCCATCGGTGTCCCCTACTGACCGTGGGCAGAGCGGGGAATTTTTCGGAGATAAATCTCAACGCTTACCCAGCTGGGACTCGAACCTGGGAACTACAGATTACGAGCCTGGCGCGCTACCGATTGAGCCACCCCCGCCCCCAAGCCTGGCGCGCTACCGACTGAGCCACCCCCGCCCCAGTCAGTAAGAACGAACTAAAATTGAACCTGTTTTAAAAATGCTAATAATTTTAAAGATTTTAAAGAACACATATTTGTATTATATACTTTCGTATTGAATTAATTTTGAAACCTTCATTTTAATGCAGACAAGTTAAAAGCATAAAATTGATAAAATCGACTTAACTTTTTTTAAAATGGAGAAAAAAATTCGTTTTTTTTTTCAAAGTAACGAAAAACAGTAGCATGAATATAAGTTACGATAACGCTTAATAACTTATATTCTCAATATTCTGCTAAAATCGAAGGCAGAGAAGTCAAAAATAATAATCGGAATTGCTCACAATCAACAAGTTATTTAAATACGATGTTGAAATGAAGTTATTCATTAATATAGTTGATTAAGGGTATATAATTCAATGTTTAACAAAGAAATATATTTTAAACTGAGTCGAAAGATATTTAAGGGGCAATAACACTGGTTAAAAAAAGATATAGATTTATACACTTAGCCGTCACTTTGTTAGATATAGTTATTTTTTGACATATTATATATATATTTATATATATATATTATATATATTATATTTATATAAAATTATATATTATTATATTATTAATTATATTATAATTATATTAATTATAATTATAATAATAATTATAATATATATATTATAATTATAATATATATATATATATTATAATTGTAATATATATATATATTATAATAATATATATAATATATTATAATTGTAATATATATATATATTATAATAATATATATAATATATTATAATAATATATATAATATATTATAATTATATATTATATAAATATATATATATAAAATATATATAATATATTATAATAATATATATATATATATATATATTATAATTATAATAATTAATATAATTTATTAATTATATTAATTATATTATATTATTAATTTATTATATTATAAATTATATATTATTATACTTATATATATATTATTATATATATATATTTATAGATATATTTTATTTATTTATTTTTTGTTATATATAGTTCCTTGTTATATTAATACGAATTCATATATGCTTTTTTTTTTAATGTCACTGAAGATAATTTAAATATCTCAAAATTCTTTACATCTAGATTTTCAACAATATTCGTTCGGCATTTAGAGTAACAAAAAATGAAATTTTAAATGAGCAATGCCATTTTAATAATTGCTCTGAAAAGTTAAGAAAAACAGAAGCCCGCTCGAATATTTTGCACCAGGGTCCATAACAATCCAATTTCGCCATTGAACATAACCTCTGAAAAGGCCGGATTAAGGATTGAATCAAGAACTGGTGACGCACCATCTAGAGGGTGGGGGAGGATGCTTTCAGAATTCTAGTAAGGGTAAGATAGGCAAAAAATTATTAAACTGATTTACATTTGATGCATTTCTTGAAGAAATTTTTTAAACACTCAAAATAGAGGGGAGAATGATATATTGCATTCGAAATCCGGTTTTTTGCGGACAGCTTTTTAATATTTCAGACCTGATTGTAATTCTAATGATAATTTCGTGTTAATTTGCCACCTCTGTAAAACTACTTACACGTGAAACAGTATTTTTTAGCAATTCCTGTAAAAATTACGTTAATCATCGCCAATTTTGAATGATGTTTAGCAGAACGAGCTAGCTTGTTAAATGTTTAAGCTTCCATCGCCCTTTAAATACTGAACACATATCGTCGGAAATCACGAATTGTATCTAAAAAAAGTGGCCGCTATGTGTGTAAATTCATTAAGGGTATTTTTCTCAAAATCACCTTTTTCCTAATAACAGAGAGCATGTATGTCAAATTTTTGCATATCAAATTCACAACTAGTAGTTTTAATGATTTCCACAAACCGTAGTCACAATTAGGTTTTATATAGAAGGTATTAAAAGGTGTCGCCATCTACCGAGAACAACATGAAACGGTCTACATATCGGCAAACATAACTGTAGGTTTGTTTAGTAGTAAGTTTATTTTCTGTTTTATATACACATACATTAAGAAGCCGTCCCGTGGCCGAGTGGTTAGCGGGTCAAAGGGACCTGGGTTCGAGTCCCGGATAAAGCATGGACATTTGTGTTGTTTTTCTGCTTATAGGACTGCTGCCATGTGAGGTCGGGGATGAGATGCATCTATATGGTGCATTCTTGCCCCCGGCTCTAATTAGTCACGGCTTTCCGTTAACTTGATAGTGTTGTGAGACGGAACCGGGGATTGCCGTGTTTGCTGAACATCTGGCAACGAGTAGTGCTGAGGTCCTGCCATCCTCACAGACCATCTACTATGACATATAAACTGACAGGCTCCTGTCAGACCTCTGTGGCAAGTAGCTGCTCGAGGGGGTATTTATTTTATTTATATACAGGCAGTGTATTGTTGACCACAAAGTAATATTTAAAATAACAACTCTTTGCTCTATAATATAAATAAGCTTAAACATATATTTTATATAAATATATACAACTTTAAACTATACATTTCATTTCTTACAATCAAAGTTAATTGGTATTGTGCACTTTTCTCCTGTATTTTTGCCATTACATTAACATTACCATATACCTTATATACACTGGTTTCCATAAATTAAGGAAACTTAGAAAAATTATGATAAACAAAAAACTGCATGAATGATTTTAATGAAATGTGATGAAAATATGAATTACAATGCTAGTTTCAGAGTGGCACAAAATATTTTACACTAGAAATATTTTTCGTCAAGAAATAACACTTACAGGAAGTTGCACAAAATGAGGTGTCAGAATGCAATGAGCAAAGTTCTTTAATAAGGAGTATGGTCACCCCCTTACAGCAATGCAGGCACGACAGCGATGTTCTATGCTGTTTATGATGTTGTGAATCAGCTCAACAGGGAGTAAAAACCATTGTTCCTTTAAAGCAGTAATAAGCTCCCCCGTTTTTTCAGGTGGCGGGTTGAGGGCAGCAACACGTCTCCATAAAGCATCCCACAGATGCTCAATTGGATTTAGGTCAGGAGATCGAGCTGGCCACTCCATGCGCATAATGATCTCCTCTTGAAAGTATTGTTCCACTAGTTGAGCTCTGTGTGGACGAGCGTTATCATCTTGTAAGATGAATGTTTCACCTATTGCACCAGCGTAAGGACGTACTTAAGGGTCCAGGATGTCATGTCTATACCTTTGAGCATTGAGGCACCCATTCGTCAACACATACAAGTTGTGCGTCCACCTAAGGAAATGTCACCCCAAACACACACGCTATCTCCTCCGTAACTGTCTCTTTTATTGGAATGATAGCGGGTACCTCATTCTCTCCATATCAAGCAATATCCGGAATCACTCTGCAAACAATATCCGGACTCATCTGTGAAGAGTACGGACCTCCATTGCTCTCTGTCTAGTTAACATGCGTGGGTGTCCAATTTAACTGCTCTCTCCTGTGACGGAACGTGAGGGGTATACAAATTACTGCCCTTCTAGCATATAGACCTCCCTCATGAAGCCTTCTACGCACAGCAGAAGCTGATACAACCCTCCCAGTTGCTGCTGCAAGAGAGGATCGTAGCTGAGAGGGAGTAGACGCCCTGCTCCTTCGTGCTGTTAATGCAGATATCGATCTTGTATAGTGGTCGTAACTCTAGCCCTTCCTCGGCTAAACCACTGAGATGCGGAATCCATGCTAAGAAATTGATTCCACAGTCTATGGCCACAGAAGGACTCATATTCAGTTATCGTGCTACATCTAACTGATTTTGGCCTGCTTTTGGCCAACAGTTCTCCACCGCAGTTCATTTGGCATATTATGTCTCCAGGTCATTCCTACAAAATCACTATTTCGAATTTCTTTACTCACATTCACAACATAAAATAGCGATCCACTCAAAAACACCAATTTTTTGCCGCTATCCGATTACGCAAATTGACTCAACCTAGACTAATTTGCATACGATATGCTTACTCGGCATTACTTTATTGGCTACATGAACAAGTTTGGTGAGGATCGCACATGTTTTTGGCGAATTATCGCGATTTTTTTCATTTTTCCTTAATTTATGGAAACCAGTGTAACAGGATGATTCCACACGAACGAAACTCGTTGAGGTCTTATATCGAGTTGCAGCCTCCCATTGATGTATTTGAAAAGTTTTCGGCCTTTAAGGGCAATAAGAAAGTTGTTGAACATCATTGAGTTAATAAGAAACAAAACAAACTTGCTATGAAATAGGAAGTAATACAACTTGAATGTAGCGGAGAATCAGTTATGCCCACCTCAATGCTTATGCCGCCCAGTCGCAGAAAGTAGTAGCGTGGGAATATGAGGGGAAAGGAAGTATCCACAACAGAGCCGTAACTAGCTCGTTTTGCATACAAGGCAAGAATAGAAAATTGCGTCCTCCAATATAATTTCATAGCAGGCTTTTTCTGCGCTCCCTCAACTTGTATGCCCTGAGCTAGTGCCTCACTCGCCTCGTCGTCTTGTTATGGCCCTGATACATAATATTAGTATTATGTACCACTTAAAAGTAAATAAAAATTTGCATTATTCCAAATATCATTAAATTTTTAAATAATTTTTATTTTACTACTATATTATTTTGTAATTTATAACACTAATTTAATTTTTAAAATGCAGATTCAAGTGTTAATAATTAGCATAAACAAATACTTGTGTGGTTAATTAAAGTTTTTTAGTCTTTATGATTTGTAATATAATTCTTTAAGTTCTTCATGTAGTAGTTTAACTAAGAATTCATTAAGCTACAGAAACTGCTCATAAGGAGAGTTGAGGCACAAAATATGCGAATCGAGATGTACTTAGCCACATTTGAGTGTTCAGGCAAGCACGGGGTGTTGTTTGTGCCTGGGACAAGAAAGTATTTTTGCTCCCTATTGAATAGTTTTCACTTGTAGTAATAAAAAATATATGAATGGAATTAACTTGTATTAATTTTAAACTGTCCTTAAATTTGATCCATATACGTAAATATTCCATATATTAATGCGTTTGGGTTCTGTTATTAAAAGGTTGGGTTCTGTTATTAAGTCATTCCAAATATCAAACTTCATTTTGAGTCCTACCCCCAATAAATTTCAAATTCCACTTTTGAGCTCCTCTGTATATTCAGTTCAGATTTCACCTTCCCTCCCCAAATATCAAGTACCATCTTTAAGTCCTTCATGCATCGCATTCCGTTTTTAACATTCACCTCCAATATTAAGTCCCATTTTTGATCCTTCTCAAATATTGTAAATTGTTGTGATGCTTATAGGAATATTCAAATTCTTCTATTTCCATAAAGACATTCTTACTTTAAAATTAAGTCATGCGCAATAAGGGTGCATGAGCGTTGGGTGTAGCTGACTCTAGAAATCTTGGAACTAGCTTTTATATGAATAGTCTGGGAACTATCTCAATAACATCAGGCTCTTATACACAAACACTTGTACTGTGTGAGATATGGAGAATGCAACTATTATGCTCAGGGCATTTCATAAGGGGAACTATGGGTGTTAATGAGCTCAGACCTCATTTTCTTAGTTCAAATATTAGATAGCAATAAATACCTTTAATCAATAATGTATCCACGATTTTGTTCGATTATTTTAAGTATCTGTCTGGCAGGTTCATTATTTCTTCAGTGCAGAACTTGGTTAGCTTTTCGCAGATAAAAGCGTTTCTTGATGACCTCCAAAAATTCTAACTCTTTACCGTTCAAACAGTTTTGCAGCAACCAAAATAAATAGTAATCCAAAGGTGCAATGTGAGGCGAATATGGTGGGTGGCACAAAACATCCCAACCTAACTGCAACAATATTTGACTGGAAGTCAAAGACGCATGTGGTCTTGTATTGTCATGGCGGAATACAACTCCTTTGCGATTATTCCCAATTTCGGACGTTTTTCATCGATCGCTGCCTTCAGTCGATCCAATTG
This sequence comes from Ryuthela nishihirai, assembly GCA_038380435.1. Classification (NCBI taxonomy): domain Eukaryota; kingdom Metazoa; phylum Arthropoda; class Arachnida; order Araneae; family Heptathelidae; genus Ryuthela; species Ryuthela nishihirai. The sequence continues at coordinate 12,489,796 of JAWZYU010000016.1, read as the reverse complement.
CAAGCGATACTGATCTGAATTAATTGTTTAATTACTTGACAACAGCGTAGTGAAAGATTCCTTTCCAATCCCACCACGCACAGAGCATGATCTTTCTGGATGTAGGCCGGCCTTTGGTTGCAGTAGTGGAGGCTCACTTATCCTGCACCGGATGTTTTTCTTTGGACATTGTTGTAAAGGACCCATTTTTCATCGCCAGTCATTAACCGCTTCAAAAACGGGTGGTTTTCATTGCGTTGCAGAAGCGAATCACAATCAGAGATGCCGTCCACTAAATGTTTTTCGCTTAATTGATGCGGCACCCACACATCATAATTGATTCACGTATACCAGTTGCCCATATGCATTACAACTGATGTTTGCGATATTTTTAATGTCCCCGCAAACTTTCTTGCTGTGCTGAAATTGGTTAGTATGGGTTTATGTGGCGATTTGGTCGTTGTCAATCGTGGAGGGCCTTCCTGAGCCTAGAGCATCTTCCAGAGAGAAATTCCCGGTCTGGAACTTTGCAACCACTTCTGACATGTTCGGTCATTTACAGCATCGTCTCCATACGCTGCACAAATCTTTTTTTCCAGTTTGTATTGCACTTTTACCCTTACGAAATAAAAAGAGAATAAGATGGCGAAAATGTACCATCGTATCCTTCATTTTTAAATTGAATTTACACGAATATCACTCATTCAATCTGCACAATATGTTTATCAAAACACTCTAGTAACTGTCCCATGTTGAAAGCTCACACTATTCATAGCTGCTAATTCACATTGTTGTGCAGATCACGCCTAGTAACATCTCTTGGGAAAAATTTCAACGATCTTTTGGTTCAAATCAATAATATTTCGTTTTGACTATTTATTACCTTATTCTTACGTATTTCCTACATGAAATTAGACTACCTCTCAACTTGCCCATGATTGCAAACTTTGCTCCTGCAACAGTCAGTTGAACGACACTTCGCTATGAATTGCATATTATGAGCATATGAATGAATTAGCAGCTAAAGGTATCAATAACCCAATGCTTTTAAACTGAAAGTTGTACAAGTATCTCCCGATTTAGTTTTTTACACTTTTAAGCTGAGAGTAATATAAGTATTCCCGACTTACTCTTTTTACGCTTTAATGCTTTAATCTCATATCTTATAACTTAACTGCAATAATGCCCGAATCTAGAGGTTAGAAGGAACTATTGAATGCTAGAAACCGTAGTGGAGGTAAAAAAATATTAATATTCATTAAATACTGATATATTATACACATTTTTGAAAAAATGTTTAGTCATCTAAAACGGAGGGAAAATTTTCAAACTGGATTAATGATGCAGATCTGAATCTCCATATTTTCTTTAGATCATATCTAACTGCAAAGTTGAAACTTTTCGAAGAGAAAATAGCACTTCCTAATGAAAGGCTTAGGGAACTAAAAATATCTCAATTAATTTTGAGTAATAAGCCAAATAGATACTAAAACAAGCCTAATAGAATGCTAAATTGGGATACTATATATCTGTAAAAAATAAACTATAATTCGAAATATCCTCTATTAATATGAAGGTGATGATTGATCATAAATGGTAAATAAATAATATTTATTAATTGGAAATAAGCTGTTTATTACAATTATTGGTAAATAACTATACATATTTAACTCGAATATGTTTTAATTTGTTGGCATGTTCTGCTTTCATAAAGGTTGTCACTGTTTGTTTTGTTCTTATTTGCCATCAGCAGTTCATTCTTGTATTAGTTTCACCGATGATTGATTTGATTAACTATCGAATGCACACTCTTTGTTGTAAACGACAGGCATTGATAGTTTAACTTAAATGATCCTTCAAGTTGTTCCATTTGCACCACCTTAGCGTCAGCTCAGGGCTGGACTTACGTATAAGCTAATTGAGCTTCAACTTAGGGTTTAACAATATAAGGTCCCTCAAAGAAATGCATTTTTTGTTTTATAATGTCAAGCAAAATTTTTATTTACATTTAAATTAATCTATTGCAAACACTATTGATCTTATGTAGCTTTAAACAGTCATTGTATATCAATTCCAGTGTAATATTTTCACCACATTATTTTCATGATTATTTTTTAATCTTCCCTAGAATCAGAACAATAATATACATTTCGACTTTCGTATTTTTAGGGTTTCAAACTTGTCATAGTATAAAGCCTCTGAAATATGCCATAATTTGGGTCTTCTTAAAAATGTAATGGTTTAGGGCCTCTTAATTTAACCATAGTTTAGGACCTATTAATTTAGACATAGCTTAGGGCCTCGGAAGGCCAACGTCCGGCCCTGCGTCAGCTCTGACTTCAATGATAATACAACTGCTCACAAAAATTAGGGGATATTTCTTCGCTTCATATTCATTTTGAAATATCCCCTAATTTTTGTGAGCAGTATAGCGCGCTTGGCTACTGATCTACGGGACCTGGGTTCGAGCCCCGGGTAAGGCATGGCTGTTTGTGTCGTTTTTCTGCTGAGGTCTTGCCATCCTCTCAGATCTTCTACTGTGGTATATAAACTGACAGGCTCCTGTCAGACCTCTGTGGCAAGCAGCTGCTTGAGTGGGTATTTATTTATTATTTCATATTATATTATATGCATATTTCCATCCACAGATGCTTACATTCGTGAAAAAAAGAGACTTATCCTTTCTTTAAAATCGCAAACAGTTCTCTACATTTTTATACATGTTGCAAAATTCAGTTCAATCAAATGATGCATTTTAAAATTTCGTTTGGAATAGTTTGTCAAAGGGGTCTCTAATCGAAAAATATAAGAGAACATTTTCGACATATTTCTTACCAATTTCACTTCAAAACCGTTTTGCAGCCATTTAGTTAGGCGAAATATCTTTGCTATTATCCAGATATACCAAAATAGCAAATTCCTTAGATAAAGAAGGCCATAAAAGGTATTCATTTATCAGTTTTAATAAACATTGTACATTATACCATCGAAATGAACAACACTACATCTCACATGTAATCATTTCGTCCTGAAAATTTTCCTACCGTTAAATCATGCAAAGAAATTTTAGAAAATATGGGTATTCCACATGATAATTCACTTTAATATAACAAAAATGCTAGTTAGGTTAAGAACTTCATATACTTATTAAGTATGAAAGTTAGCTCGAGAGCAGAGGGGAAATAACTTCGTGCAAAGTATATGAGAGCAGAATCACTCGTATTTAGTTGTAGCCTACAGGAAAATTATTACTATTCTATTATCTTTATTATTTTAATTAATATTTGAAATTGTTTTTGGAAACAGCTCAGTTTTACGATGCCCAGAATAATGGGCAACCTTTAAGGTAGCAAGCAGTCTTAGTAGTGAATCCAATTCTAATATGCCAGACTTGAGAAGAAAAGAAATATTTTTATAATATTAAAAAAATTCAGTTGGTAGGCAATCATCATCATCATCATCATCATCATCATCATCATCATCATCATCATCATCATCATCATCATCATCATCATCATCATCATCATCATCATCATCAAGCAGCCATGGGCTACGGAGGTCCAACCAGACCGTGCAATTTAGTTCTCCAAGCAAGTCTATCCTGAGCTACATCTACTGCATCTGGCCACTGCACACCAATTCTAACAAGGTCCTGTTTGACATTGCCTGCCCACCGCATCCTAGGTCTCCCCTTCTTTCTGAGGCCTTTAGGCACACTGTTCATAACCCTATTCGCCAATCTATAATTATTCATACGGGCAACATGGCCAAACCAACGGAGTCTCTCTCTGCACCATATGCTGCTTAAAGGAGGTTGCAAACTCCTTTGCCTAATCTCATCATTAGTTACAAAGTTGAACCACCTAATGCCCAAGATACTGCGTAAGCATCTGGAATCAAAAGCATCTAGTTTCCTGTTATCTTGTTTACAAAGTGTCCAAGTTTCACTACCATAACTAACCCTAGAAAGAACCAAACTATTATACAGTCTAATTTTAGTCTTTACGTATATACGCCTATTTCTCCACACTCTCCATAGGTTCTTAAAAGTCCCGGCAGCAATCCCTATTCGTCTGTTAATCTCATGCCGCACATCACCATTATCTGTTACATAGCTCCCAAGATAATTAAACTGTGACACCTGCTCAAGACTGCAACCATTCAGATTAACTGAATCACAGCCTGCCTGACCAATTTTCATCACTTTAGTTTTCTCTCTGTTTATAACCAAACCTACTCTATTACCAGTCTCATCAATAGCTCGAATGAAAGAGTTCATCTCATCAACATCATTTGCCAAAAGGGCTAAATCATCAGCATAATCTAAATCAGAAATTTTCGTATCTCCAGCCCATTTAAGGCCAAAATCTTTCCCTTGAAGTGAATTGCGCATAACATAATCAATAACCAAGCTAAAGAGAAAAGGAGACAAAATGCACCCTTGTCGAACACCAGAAGTAATGCTAAACCGATTGCTACAAGCCTTACCAACTCTCACACACGACTCGGTGTTATTATAGAGAGCTTTCATAATGTTAACTAACTTGTCTGGTATACCATATGATCTCACAATCAACCACAAATTATGACGATCAACAGAGTCGAAAGCCTTTTTGAAATCAACAAAGCTAGCAACCAAAGGTTTCTGAAACAATAAACATTTCTCAAGAATCTGCCTAAGTGAAAATATCTGATCCACACATCCCCTACCACTTCTGAATCCACATTGCTCATCACGCAACTGACTGTCAACCAGATTCTTAATTCTATTAAGCACACTCATGGAAAGAACTTTACCTGGAACAGAGAGTAGGCTGATACCCCTATAGTTATCACAAGAACTGCGATCACCTTTTTTGAAAATAGGGATAACAATAGCTCTGGTAAAATCCTTAGGAACCATGCCTTTATCATAAAAGATATTCAGAATTTCAGTCATCCAAGTGGTAACCGAAACATTCTCAGCTCTAAGCATTTCCATAGTAATTTCATCTACCCCTGGGGATTTATGAAGTTTAAGTTTAGAAACAGCCAAAATAACTTCAGATTGTGTTATAGGGCCAACATTATAGCCACCAATGCATCTATCATCATTGCAAACAATGGGAGTAGAACTAACGACATTGTTTAGAACATCACTGAAATGCTCAGCCCACCTAGCCATGATAGAATCCTCCCCTTCAATAACCTTACCTTGTTTATCCTTCAATCCTTGTATGCCTGTCCGTTTTCTACCACACAAAACATTAACTATCTGGTACAGCTCTCTGCTGTTGTGCTGTCTAACTGCTTCCTTGGCTTTGTCAGCCAAACCATCAAGCCAAAGATTCTTATCAGCAGCTAACTGATCCTTTACAAGTTTATTAAGGTCTCTGTAATGCTTTCTATTAGTACTAGTAGGGTATTGATTAAGGGCATTCCTGCAGTTCTTTCTTTCCGAAATAAGCTCAAGTGCCTTATCACTCAGATAATTTTGCCTCTTCTCCTCCTCTTTTACTAAAAGAGTACTGTTAGTGTCCAAAAAAGCCTGTTTAAAATGATCCCATTCTTCCTCAACTTCAGTAGTAAACATACCATGACTGTCATAATGACTAAGTAACCTATCATGGTAAGCTTTGGCTATAACTGGATCTTTCAGAGCTTCAGTATTAAAAGTAAATTTTTTAACCCTAGCACAACACTTTTTAAGTTTAAGTTGCAAGACACTTTTAACAAGGTAATGGTCAGATACAATTTCAGCTCCCCTATATGCCCTGGTATTCCTAACAGAACTAGCCCATTTGCTGTTAATTAATATGTAATCAATCATATTCTTATGCAGCCCATCAGGTGAAACCCATGTGTACTTATGTATGTCGCGGTGTTTGTAATAAGTGTTAGTTATTCTGAATCCATTGAGTTTACTTACCTGTAGGAGACGTTGCCCATTGCCATTGCAGCTACCAATACCAAAAGGGCCTATTACTCCTCCCCAAAGGTCAGCGTCAGTACCAACTTTGGCATTGAAGTCACCAAGAACAAGGGTAATATCTCCTTTCTTGACAGAATTCAAAATATCCTGAAGTTGTTCATAAAACCTATCCTTCTGATCCTCATCGGCATCCTCAGTGGGAGCATAACAGCATATAACATTCAAGTCTTTAACACTTGTCTGAAATTTTGCTGTAAGAAACCTTTAATTAATGCACTCATATCCTAGAAGAGCATCGCTAGCGTGTCTGCTGAGAAGCAGACCCACGCCTTGGTGATGCTTATTGTCGTCCCTCCCTGAAAAGAGAAATTTAAGATTATTTTTAGGAATCTGACCTTTATCTGTCCATCTGGTCTCTTGCAAGCCGAGAATATCTAAATTATAACGGTGGAATTCTTGTGTGAGGACATCAAGAGAAAAAGCTCTGTGCAGAGTCCTCACATTCCAACTACCTATGGAGAGAAAATGGTTAGTGGGATGTTTAAAGAAACTATGTTTATTGAGAGAGGGAATGCCGACAATATCAAACAGCCCCCTAATCGCAGACATGGGGCAAAGACCCGTTCCCCCACTACTAAAGGCTGAAGCCATCTACACTGGAAGACTTCCTCCAATGTAGAATTTGACGATGCCAATAGAAGCAAAGAGTTCAGGTGCCTGCGACGACTTCTGCTCAGGATTATCCACCAGCTGATAAACACATACTGTGAATCTATTCACTTGGGGCTGTCAACCCACAAACAAACAGAAAACACAGCGGAAGATTTTCCCTCCACAGAAGCCCACCAGTGCAGCAAAATCAGGATCCATAATCAAGCTCAGAGCCATATATCTGTCCAGTCCAGTAGGTTTATATGGTCAGCACCAGGACCCTGTGTTGTTGACCACTCCTCAGCAGGGTAGAAAAAAAAGAAAAGTAGCCATAGATGTCCAGATCAGTAGGCCACACTAATCTGGCAGCCCTCCCCTTCCGTTCACTTCCACAAGAGAGTATCTCTTTTGAAAGTTACTAACGGTCCGCACCACGAGAAGGCAGGGTCGGACATTAGGTGCTAGGCCTGGCCGGTTCTATGCATCATCACAGGGGATTGGTGCATAGCTCTCCTTCCAGTGACTACCTAGCTACCATTTACAAACCGCAACAGCCTGCTTCTCGACTGCCTGGAGATCTACCGACCCTCCGGGGTCAAGGTCAGCCCTTGTGGCTCGATCGTTTCTCCCCCGTACTAGGGGAAGTACTAACTTGGTAGGCAATAGATTTATAAAAATGCAAGATGAATTGCCTAATGAATCAATCATACTGGACACCGTTTGATTATGATGCCACAATTCTATATATTTAACCCACTTGAACATTATACCCTTCTCAGATGCATACATAAGAGCTGTATCTAAAATTAGGCGTTTTACTGGAACCAAGAATGTCTTGAAGCTAAGAGAATATATTTTAGCAAAATGAAATATTATTGTAGTATCGATAACTTGAATTTTAAACAGTTTATTTCACCTACCGATTTATTTCTTCTAATGGTATCAAAATGAGAAACTTTGTATATCGTAGTAACCTATATTGAAGAAAGGGCCGTTTACAAAAAGCGAATATAAAAGATATGCTTGCTCTATGGAGAAAAATTCTGTCAATCAGTTGCCTTCCCTTTAGTCAACCTATGGAAAAGCTGAATGCTTCTACTGGAGATTTGGCTTTGATAAATCCGAAAAAGTTCCATGAATTAACGTTACTGGCTTACTAAAAAATAACTATATTTTGTTTAGCCTTTTATGAAGATTTTTCATAGTGTTACTATGTTTTGTTCTTTATGATTGCCATTTCGTTAAATCCTTTTATCGTCGTCATCATCATATAATTTTTAAAAATTATTATTCATCAGTCGAAGTCAAAAATATTATGTGATGAATATATTGACTCTTTGTTGAATATTGAAAATAACAAATTTTCCATTTGGTTGACGTCCTGCTTGATTTTATCTACTTTCTTGATATCGATTTACGATGTGCAGAATGCGTCAGAGATTCTTAAAGCTTTACTGGGTGAGTCAGGGCAGCGACGGTAAGCCTAATCTCTAAATTTTGGGTGGATTCGTGCCTATTTCGTAGTCAGTTGCAGCATTTACTGGGGTGTGAGGACTATTTCGGTATTTGTAATTTTTTCCAGCAGTTTATTTTTGTAGTCTATTGTTTTTTTAATTGTCAAGCAAGATCATTTGAATCATCTGGATCCATCAAAGAAACTGCAGATTTCTTGGCGTCCACAGATTAGAACTTCGTAAAATGTTATAGCTCAGCTGTGTAATCCGCAGATTGGCAAGAGGAAGCTTTAAGAGAGATCATCGTGACTAATTGAAAAGGCAGAGTTGTAATTTATCATTTAAAAATGAATTTCCCATCTGCTATCATACTTGTGCTTTTCTTGTCTTGCGCTTGGAGCTCCACCTCATCGAGAGAAGAGGTAAGCTCGTATTCTTTGTGTTAATATGTATATTGATATAAAGAGGTAAAATATATTAGAATTGTTTGTTCATGTAATGATCGTGAATTATTAGAACTACAGAAAATATCCAGATTATTATTGCACATAAAGCAAATTGATTTTTACGACATATTTTTCCATTTACTGTTCTGACTATGAATTACCTTAAATATTTTGAAACTGATGCAGGAACATGTAGCAATATGACTGATAATTAATAACAAAGCAGTGCATTTTATTTGTAAAGATCGAAAGCAGTAGTATGTGGATTTACTCTCGCAGTATGAGCTGTTCTTTGTTAGTGAAAGAATGCACAATTAAATCCTAATTGTTACATTTATAACTACATAATTTGCATTTAAATAATTTCATGTTGGGTTACTTGTGAGTGACAGTCACTTTTGTGAACACATCACATTGTTAGCACAATGGGCTAAATGGGCAGATTGCAAGGACCATTCCTCTAACTCAGAGTTACAGGAAAGGGGCCCACTGAACAGCTGTTAGAACACAGATGGAAACCTCCCATGAAGTGTGCTCTTTAACATGCATAGGGTGTGGTTCACCTGTACACAGGATCACAGCTTTACATCCCATTTAATGGACAGCATCCATTCCAAATGCATCAATGTTCACTTTCTGAGGTCAGTGAGGGGGGGGGGAGTGGGGAGAGGAAAGTGTTAATAAAAAAAAATAAATACCCCCTCAAGCAGCTGCTTGCCACAGAGGTCTGACAGGAGCCTGTCAATTTATATGCCATATAGAAGGTCTGTGAGGATGACACACACATCCATGCCTTACACTGGGGCTCGAACCCAGGTCCCTTAGATCAGTAGCCAAGTGGGCTAACCACTCTGCTATGGGACGGCTGAGGAAGGTGTTAAAGGAGATGAATCTAGGTGCTGGTACAGTTATGCTCAAATGTGGCAATGGCAGATTACTTATAATTTCAAATGAAATGCAACCTGTTACTAATAATCATTGAATAAATGTAATGTAATGAAGTGAAGTGTTCTCTTATGGTCTCAACCCGAAGCATTTTTAAAATAGTTCTCGGATGACTATAAAGATTCTCCAATAATGTAAAAATATTGTTCTTGATCACTATGATTATGTGTTGGTAATCCATAGACATCTAAGAGTTGGGGTTGTTTCAGTTGGTAGCGCACCAGCCATGCAATTTGCAGTTCCCGGGTTTGAGTCCCACCTGAACCAGTGTTGAGATTTAAATAAAATAAATACCTCAAGCTGCTACTTGACACAGAGGTCTGACAGGAGCCTCTTAGTTTATATGCCATAGTAGAAGGTCTGTGAGTATGGTGGAACCTCAGCAGAAAAACAACATGATCATCCATGCCTTACAGGGGGTGCAGTGGTTAGTGCACTTGGCTGTTGATCTACGGGATGGGGCTTGAACCCAGGTCCCGTAGATCAATAGCCAAGTGCGCTAACCACTTGGTTATCTTCATCAAAACTCCCCATCATACCTTCAGTCTCCTCCTCCCAACTTTCTCTGAGTCTTTGGGGCTCTTGTGACCTGGCCATTTTGGCCATTATGTGCATAAAAGTGCTACTCAGAGGTAAAACAGCAAACCATAAGCTTCTGAAACTTTAATGTTGGCTTGATGTTACTTTGTTATCCAGACCATGTGTATCTTTAAATAATTTACCCCTCAAGGAAACGATTTGCTGCCGAAGTGTGATAGAAGCTTGTCAGTATAATATGATATAGAAAAGATTTGTAAAGAAGGCAAGATCTCAGTCAAAAGACAACACAAGAAACATGCATACCTTATCTGTGGCTTGAACTTAGATCCTTTGATCTTCTGTCAAGCTCTTGAACCGTTCAACCACTGGTATTTGCAGGGCTGAGGAAAGTGACATGCCAATGACAAGCGAATTTTCTGGCATGGCTTATTTCCTTCAAAATAGGAGAAATAAAACATTTCCAGAGGAAAGGAAATAAACTTTCACTTTTTAATGCAGACTGGGTAAAATCTCCTCAAACACCACTTTGGGTAGCTTAAGATATTTGCAGAGAATGTTTGAAGTGTTTTTTTATGCCTTTTTTTTTCATTGTTCAGCTATTTATAACTGGTAGTCTTGTATATTAGAAACAGGTGGACTGTTCCTTTTTTTCAGGGTTGCAGCTGTAGCAGGGGGGACTGGGCTGTGATAAAGAATCGGTTTCTTTTTCATGATTTCAATACTTATTCTTTTGATAGTTTGTACATGAAGCTTAAAATATTCCTAATGAAGCTATTCTGCATGAAGCTAAGATTTCTCTATTTCTGTGGAATTTCTGTAAAATAATTATCATTAAAAAGTCCTGCTCCTATGATGTCCCAGAGGTCTGCAATACTAAGAGCCTGGAATGTTGCAGCACTCAGTGCCCCATGCCAGTTTGCACCCGGTTACAGACACAAAGTACTAAAAAATAATGAATATTTTTAGGGTAATACAGTATTAGTTTTATCTCTTTTAGAGTAACAGTAATTTTTACTCTTTCAGGAACATAGTACTTATTAATTATAATTTTATGTTGTGAACTAAGCAAAATAGCAGGTTATAGCAGCAAAATCTGATTATGGAATGTACAATACATGGTTGTGCTTTATTTGATTTTGATTTTGTGGTAATAATGTTCCAGATTTTCTGAAAAAACTATCTGCTGCATGATGAAAAAAACTTACCAGAACTGAACAGATTATTTTCTCCTGATGTTTTTTTTTATAATGTGGTAGCTGATTTTGGTAGTTCAAATCTTACCAGAACTGAACAGATTATTTTCTCCTGATGTTTTTTTTTATAATGTGGTAGCTGGATTTGGTAGTTCAATAAAATAATGGCCATTAAAATGTAACATTTTAGGTAGGGTAACCAGATGTCCCTGGATTGAAGCTTTCTCCCCAAAGAATAAATATTTCCAGAACTGCCCCTGAAATCTGATTTTAATTTTTTTTGAAGTTAATTGTGTAGCATGAGCAGATTATTTGCTAATATAATATAAAACTGAAGACCAATTGTTAATCTAAAACATTAAGTAATTGGAAATGTCTTTTGATTAAATCGAAATGAAATCAAATAATTGGGAACTACCTCGTGTTGGTGGTACTAATGAAATGGGTTGGGTTTGTTTTACCTCTGAGCGGCACTTTTTTGCACACCATGGGCTAAATGGCCAGGTCACAAAGACCCTGAAGACTCAAAAGGTTGGGGGAGGGAACCCACTGGAATAGCTTTTGAGAGACAGATGGTAGCCTCCCATCAAGGCCATCCAGTATGTTCTTTAACATGCACAGGGTTTGGCTCTCCCACACATGAGGCCATGGTTTAACGTCCCATCCGACGGACAGTGGCCTTTTCAAGCCCGTCGGTGTTCCCTACTAACTGTGGGCAGGGAGTTTTGTGGAGATAAATCTCAGTGCTGACCCAGCTAGATTACTAATGAAATGGACATACAGTTGAAATTTTTGGATGCTATGGTCTGTTCTTAGCACTCATTCTGGGCACATGTGATAGTTATTCTGCTAACAAACCTGCTTAAAAATTTTTTCTGAACCAGGAAGTTAATTTGGAAAGATTAGGTGAAAAGGGAAAATTGATTGTAAAGTGATCCTCTTGTAGGTCTCAATTAGTATTAATCTCTATCAAGTGGATTTTGAAATGTGCATCTTTATAGTCATAGGAGTGTAAAAGGTTAGTTTCATCTGCTTTTTTCTTTATTTTAATAGATGTCATTAGTTCTTTTTATTCATAGTTCATAACATTTTAATTTTTTTGTTATATCAAATTTTGAATTTGAATTATGTGAAGCAGTATTTGCTTATATAAAACATTTTTAGCTCATTTTCAGAAAAATAAATGAGCTATGGTTTATCTTTGTTGTCTGTCTCTCTCTCTCTGTAGACATCAAACGTTTTTTGTTTTTAGAGATAAACAAAAAAATTCTTTTTGGGTTGGATAGGATTCACACTTTCAGAACCTTTTTATAACTATAATTGCGACCTCTAATGGTGATAAAAGTTGGAAATTGTAAAATTCAAACTAATATTACAAATGATGTAATTACGTTAGAAATTTTAAATATTGGTTGTGAAATATGAATGTCACGAAGTTTGCATCGAGAACAATGATTTTCACCTTTACTCCCCAAAGAGCTATAAAAATTCAATTTTAACATTTTAAAAGATAATTGTTTGTTTTTAGAGATAAATTGAAATGTTTCTGGAGAGATGCGGGTTTGAATCCCATATGTTGGCAAAAAAAATTTTCTGCTAAATATTTATTGATTTATCAATGCCAAAAGAGCATCAGGTAATGATGTGATTATCATCCATGTTTAATTCTCTTTGGGTTGGATGCTTACGTAGTATCTTGGACATTAGGTGGTTCAACTTTGTAACTAATGATGAGGTTAGGCAAAGGAGTTTGCAACCTTCTTTAAGCAGCATATTGTGCAGAGAGAGACTGCGTTGGTTTGGCCATGTTGCCCGTATGAATAATTATAGATTGGTGAATAGGGTTATGAACAGTGTGCCTAAAGACCTCAGAAAGAAGGGGAGACCTAGGATGCGGTGGGCAGACAATGTCAAACAGGACCTTGTTAGAATTGGTGTGCAGTGGCCAGATGCAGTAGATGTAGCTCAGGATAGACTTGCTTGGAGAACTAAATTGCACGGTCTAGTTGGACCTCCGTAGCCCATGGCTGCTTGAGGATGATGATGGATAAAAAAATAAATACCCCCTCAAGCAACTGCTTGCCACAGAGGTCTGACAGGAGCGTGTCAGTTTATATGCCATAGTAGAAGGTCTGTGAGGATGGGAGGCCCTCAGCAGAAAACAATACGAACATTCATGCCTTGCACGAGGCTCGAACTCAGGTCCCTCAGATACGGCATAGGTATTGATAAACTATTATTCACACATTTAGAATCTCCCAAAAGCTTATTCAAAAATTTAAATGAACATTGCAAGTGAGCTGTTTGGATTGGAAATTTGATATTTTCGTGGTGGAGTGTGATTATTTAGGGAGTTTACATTAGCAGCAATAATTTGTCTTTTCACCCCTGGGTGGGTGGGAAAACTAACTTTGAGAGAGAAAAAAAAATTGAGTTGATTAGGTACTAATGAAATATGATGATTCATAGTTTTCAAGTCATCCAAAAGGCCGATTTATATCATTAGAGTGCTAAATGTAGAAAATTATATATTTTTGCTGGAAATTAGAAATTCTGGTGATAGATTGGTTGATGAAGAATGAAATAATTAATAATGATATCTGTTTTAAATTACAATAAAATTTAACCAGTAGCTTCTTACTTTTATAAATTTTAGTACTTAATTTTGAAATTTTCAACAATATTTCAATATAACAATAATAAAGAAATTATGTTGCATACACTAGATGATTTGCCCTAGTGGATAAGATAATCCAACTTTTTCATTTAAGGGATAAATGAGATATAAAAAAAAATAAATACCCCTTCAAGCAGCTGCTTTTCACAGAGGACTGACAGGAGCTTGTCAGTTTATATGCCATAGTAGAAGGTCTGTGAGGATGGCAGGACCTCAGCAGAAAAATAACACAACATCCTTACCAGTGGCTTGAACCCAGGTCATTTTGATTATTATCCAAGCATGCTAACCACTCAGCCATGGGACAGCTTTTGAATTTTATAGGACTAATAATATATCATTATTTACATTTTCTAATTACCTATTAGTACTAATTACTACTGATAAAGATGCAAAATTCAGAAAATGAAAACTTCATTTTCTCTAAAAACGAGCATCCCATATTCGCCAGGGGCAATATATCTTTCTGGTTTATTTTGCACCTGCCAAGTGGCCTAGTGACTAGTGTGTTTGTTTGCGGATCAAAGGGACTTTTCCTCTGGGTTCATCCCTGGATGAGGTTTGAATGTTTCTTTTCATGTGTGTTTTCTTTCTACTGAGGCTTGCCTTCCTCACACACACCTCAATGATTACAGTGACATTGGCAGTTACTTATGGCACTTGTGGTTTAATTCAGAAATATTTGGCTCAGTTTCAAACAAGTTGTTTGCTGCATTAATTCTTTTCATTTGAAGAAAGGCAGAAAATTGTTAAAGATGCCTTTTTGGAAGTTTTTTTCTTAATTTAAGTGTTTTACATTCCTTTAAAATGTTATAAATATTTTTACATATAAATTTTCAGATCTAGCTTCAAACTGCCTTGAATTAGACAACTGCTCTTATGGATATTTTTACAATTTTTTTTTCTCTAGCCTATTTTTTCTATAGCTATTAAAGCATTTATGATATTAGTGGATAAAGAAACCCCCTTTAGTTAAAATTTAACAAATCTTTATCCTCTCTTACACCAGTAATTCCCGTGGATGTTTTCCTTTACTTCTTTTTACCTTTTAAATTTCTCTAATTGTATTGGGCAGGATAAATTGCTCTTTTTTTTGTATAACATGACCTATCTTTGTTAGTATTCTCAGGATAAGGAGGCTCACTTTTCTGCTTTTGAGTTAGGCCTAATTGATTCCAATTCTTTTCGGAGCATGGGAAGGATTAAACTTTAAAAAATACCCCATCAAGCAGCTGCTTGCCACAGAGGTCTGGCTGGAGCCTGTCATTTGGAAAGAGTAATATGCAATGTTAGATTAAGTAATCTACATTTTATATATACACTTTATTTATGCAATTTTAATTTTAATTTGAAAGTAACACAGTGTGTAAAATGCAAGGAATATAATCCATAATTTCACTGTACATAAATATGAATCCAAATTTAACATTATTTTACCTCTCTTTCTGCACACCTATATACACATACCACTTATATTTATAGGAATTGCATTATGCCTTAAACAAGTAATAACAGATATTCATATTTATGTTGGATATCCTAATTAAATAAAAGTTTACCTCTCAACTGCTTACCATAGAGGTCTAACAGTAACCTGTCAGTTTAATTTACCATAGGAAAGATAAGAGGAATGCAAGATCTCAGCAGAAATACTACACAGAAAAGAAACTTGCATACCTTATCTGGGGCTCGAACTCACTCCCCCTTTAATAGTAGTCAAGCACATTGACCACTTGGCCATAGATGAAAGCTTAAATTGAAAGCACTCTCTTGATGCAAGTACGATTGCCAACAAATTGTTAGCTTAACTGGTAGGTAAGTAACAGAGGTAGTGCACATGTGGTTGATGAAATAGCTGCATCCAGTAAGGGTATCAGAATTGTAGGTTGAAGAGATGGCAATTAAATTTATGAGTAAGATGTTAGGTGTAAGCAAACGAAATTAGTTGAAGGACAAGTTAACATCGCAATGCCAACTAAAAAGCTGGTTAGCACTACTTACATGTGAAGATTGGGGCAGATGATAATTACAGTTATCAATTCAAGAACCACAGTTCAAGAATGTCCACAGAAATAAACAGAAAAACAAGTAGACAATGCATTAAAATAAGTGAGGTTGTCGACCAAAGCTGGTCTCTTGTCTTTTGACCAAAGCTGGAGAAATCCACTTGTTCACCTCCCAATCACAAGTGATTTTTTTTTGCATGATTGTGTAATGCAAGAAAAATTACAACAGTAAAATACTTTGCACGGGCAAAAAAAAAATTATAAATCTTGCCTCAATATCATGTAAAGTTACTCTGAGCCTCTAGAACAGTTTGAATTTGATGTGGTATAGATTCAATGAGTATTGGAAAGTATGATGTGATCTGAAGCCATTCCTGTTGCAATAAAGTTCATAGCTTCTTCAGGGTTTGAAAGCTTGAATATGAATGAATGATGCCATCCGACATTGTACTATACAGGACAGTACTACATCTTATGGATGGCACCAAAAGCCACCTTTGTGTGCTGGTTGAGGCTGCAGAGAGAGTGCGTATCGTCTGCATTACTTTTATATTATCGGAATCTTCTGTTCATTCATATCTATAATTTTGGTAATTTCGAATTTTGAGCCTTGTGTGCTGGTTGATGCCAATCAGAAATCTGACATTAAGGCTGCGGAGCAGCTGGGAGAGTACCTATCTTCTACATTAGTTTAATATTATGGAAATCAGTCAGTTCAGTCATATCTCTAATTATGAGACTTTCGAATTTTGAACCGTGCCAATTATTTATTGCCAATATGGGTAGGTAGCATTATGGTCTAATTTTTACTGCAACTCTGTACATGAAATGTGCAAAAGTCTACTATTTTTAAGGGGTAAATTCGAGCTCTTTTAATTTTAAAAACATTATATTCGATACTTAAATATCAGTTATTTGGGACAGATGTCCAAGTTCGAAGCTCTCGTAATTTCGTGGATGGTTGGGTGAGGGGACCCACTGGACAGCTGTTGGGAAAAGGGTGTCAGCCTCCCGTCAAGGCCATCCAGCGTGTTCTTTAATGTGCGTGGGTCTCTCCCACACACAGGATCATGGCTTAACGTCCCATCCGATGGACGGCTGCCTTTTCAAGACCAACATGACCCCTATTTGTTGCAGACAGGGCGGGGAGTTTGGCAGAGATAAATCTCTACACTTGCCCAGCTGGAACCCGAACCTGATAATTGCAGGTTACAAGCCTAGCACGCTACCAACTGAGCCTCCCAGGGTTTGAGAGCAATGAAATGTGTGCCTATATGGGTCACCTAATTTCACAAATTTTCAGTAGGGCTAAGAAGATGATTGAAGTCACCATCGTGTGTTCCTCAATTGCCGCTGGCAATTTTCCCATGATGGATTATTGCATTAATATTCTGAAACCAACTTCACAAGGAAAGACATGAAGCAGAGTGAGATGTATAAAAAGGCATATAGTACAGCTCATCTGACCATATAACCTTTATTCAGTCCTTTACAGTCCACTCATAACTCTGCTAATGTCACTGAAGCTTCACTTTCCAATTTTTGATTTACACTAAAGGTTTCAGTAAATGGTAATGACTGCTGAACTACAAAGATATCATTTCCTTGTGTATTGAATTGATGTGGGTTGATTTTGACACGTTGAAAGCAGTGAACATTTGATATAGTGTTGAATGTTGATTTGACCTCACATGCTTCTGTACTCTCTTCCATTCTCTGTGTTCTCTTCCATTTTATTGGACATCTGCCACAATTACAAATTGCTTAACATCAAGATTCCATTTCTTAACCATTTTGTATATACTTTAGAGATGGTAGCCTTGACAGTTCTGTGATTTCTTGGTTTTGGATGTGGTTGCATCAGCAATGCCTTTTTTTGAAGTCTGTTGCATATTTCACATCTCAAACTTGAGAATGAGTGGTATCCACTGACTGTGCTCCCTTGTATTTAAGAGAGCTCAAGTAACCCTTAAGTCTCCTTTGCATATCTGTGCTTTGCATTGTAGTTATGGTAAATGGTACATGGTTTCCAATTTTCTATTCAGTTAGTGTTATTTCAAGGGAAAAGAACATAAGCTTTTGCCTTTAAATGCTATCATTAATTTCATTGCATAATTCATCATCAGTCATTAATTTCACATTCTTAGCCAATTTGATTAGTTAAAAATTGATTAATGTTATAGTTCATCACCCTTTTTAAAATCAATGATTCAGTTTTTATTTTAATGCACGTAAAAGCAGGTAAATTTTCTTCCCATGTTGGTGTATGCCTTTGCTCTGGATTGTGCTTAAAAGCTTTTTCTGGAAGTTTTTTGACCTTGTCCATCTCCACTGAGAAGGGGGCACTGAGAGAAAATCTATAATCAAAGAAAAGGTTGAGAAAACAGTCCATCATTTACTGTCAGAAAATATTTGAAAACTGTTTATTTGATTGGTACAATGCCTCTCAGCTTTCACAATAATCATTTGAATTTTTTTTGTAGTAGAATTGATCTGGTTAATGACTAGTGTACTATATATGACATTTTTTAGTGTACCACTGGGGAGTTAAAACTAGAAAAAAACCTATATTTGACTATACACCAAAAAATAAGACATCCCTTTATATAAGGGGGTATTTTTTTTTATATATATAAGAGCATAATTGGAACTAGTACATTTCCACCTATGCATTTGCCATACCCTCAGTGATTTTTTTCAAAGAGGGCAAAATGTGTATGTATTTGAGGTGCCAGTGTTATAGCTCTATCTTGGCACTATTAGAATAATGTGTGTAGTGTCACAAGAAATAATCCACTTTAAATATTCATTAATGTAGTTAAATAAAAATTTAATTTTGGGTTATAATTTTTTTGTAAAATGTAGGGAGAAGGAAATTCTGTCTTTTGTTGCGTTTGTCTGTGCTTTTGAGTATTTGGACTACAAATAATTTCATGCACCCAGTTGCATAGGTGTGCACTACACTTAACTGTTATTTCCAGGAAACAGACTGCTTTTAATTGTGCTTACAACAATTAGACATCCACAAGTAACACAAAGTTTTGTGTAGTAACACAAAATGTTACGATATGCGCTTTCCGTATCTCTCTAAAATTATAATTACTCCCTCTAGCGCAAGTTGAAAATTCCAAAATTTCGATCTAATATTGCAAACAATGTATTTATGCTAGAAATTTCAAATTTTGTTGGTGGAATGTGTGAAGGTCACGTAGTTTCCATTGCCAACATTGAGTTGACCACTTAGACCAGAGGAGGTGGAAAAACACATCTTTTTATTTTTAGCAGATAATTGTTTTTGGAGGTAAATGAAAAATTATTTTTTGGCATAGATAGAAATTGATAAAATATTATGATTCACGCTTTTTAAATCTTCCGAAAACTATAATTGCGCCCTCTAACGGAATGGAAAAATTTGCAAATTCCAGAATTTCGAACAAATATTACAATCGATGTATTTAAGCTAGAAATTTTAAATTTTGGTGGTGGAGTACGAGCACCATGATATTTTCATTGGCAACAATGAATTGACCTCTTAGACCCGGGGGGGGGGGGCAACGCAATTTTTTGTTTTAGAAGATAATTGTAATTAGAGATAAAAATCTTTTTTAGGGTTAGATAGGAATTGATAAAATAAAAATTATGATTCGCCTTTCCGGAATCTTTCGAACACTACTAATTGCGCCCTCTAACGTTGAAAAAGATTTAAAATTCCAAAATTTCAAACGATTTTTGCAACGATGTATCAAAAAATGATAATTAGAAAACTAATTTTTTAATTTGATTGGTACTAATGAAATATAATGCACATTTTTCAAATACTTAGTAGTTTTAATATATGTATATATATCTTTATAGCCGTCCCATGGCCGAGTGGTTAGCGCGCTTGGCTACTGATCTAAGGGACCTGGGTTCGAGCCCCGGGTAAGGCATGGATGTATGTGTCATTTTTCTGCTGAGGTCCTGCCATCCTCACAGATCTTCTACTATGGCATATAAACTGACAGGCTCCTGTCAGACCTCTGTGGCAAGCAGCTGCTTGAGGGGGTATTTATTTTTTTTATATATATCTTTATAGATTATTGAAATGATGAAAGGTGGAACTGTTGTCGTAGATCGTATAATCATATTCGATGTACCGGGTAATAATTTTACCCCCTAACCAACTCCATCATAAAGATATGCCATTTTGGCATGAGTAAGAACAAAATATATAAGTAAACCACCTTAGGTGGACCCCTAAGGGCATGAGCTGTTCTCGAGTTTTACAAATAATATGTATAAAGTAGAAATTTGAAAAACTAATGGTAGTTTTTAAGAGATATTTACTGACAGCAATAATCTACCCACTTTTCTGAGAGAGGTATTGGAAATGCAACTTTTTAGATTTAAGAATTAAAAGACGAATACTTTTATGTTGTATAATTACTAATGAATTGCTATTTGCATTTTTCCCCCATCATCCGCTGGCTCAAATTAAATCTTTTAAAGACTGAAACGGTAGGTAAAAAAAACTTCTTTCTCTTTGAAAACGAGATTCTCATACGCGCCAGAGGCGATATGCGTCCTTTGAGTTTCTTTTGTTTAGAGTTCGGTTAGTAGTGTGTGATCGCGACAGTTTGCATATTTTTGGTGTTAGAAGAATGGTTTAAAATATTAATATATTTTTTATGTTATGAATTTTAAATATTCTTCATAATCATTATGTTCTTTACATGTGGGAACTAAATTGTTCGGTTTACTTAAATTGACAACAAGTGAAGGCGCCAAATGACATTTTGATTGTATATATTATGATATTGATTATATATTTTATTTATTGATTGATTAAATGGGGCACGTTTTTCTTACAAACTTGAGTTTTTTAAAGAATTTTAGGAGGTGATCAACTATTTGCTAAATATCTGAAGATATTTTGCCCAAAATACAACAATTATTTTAATCAAATAGCTTTGAGAAGTGGGACATGAAATAATCTGTAAGAGCGCAATACAAAGAAGAACGAAAAGCTTGTTTTTCGTAATTTAGCCGTTATCGATCGACTCGAGTAATTGTATTTCCTAATAATAAAACAAAAATTACTTCGGATAATTTCGCTGTTTCCTATTTCACAGTAATTCGTTTAGAGATTTTGACTTCGACGAAAAGGCATTTTAACCGAGAACAATTTATTGAGCTTAGCATGATTAAAGTACCAAATATTACTTTTAATTAATCGACTCAAAGCTGACAACACAACAAAATCCGAGAAAAACTTAATTTGGTCAAATGCAAAAATGCCGAGGTCTCTATTAACTTGATGCTTCAGACTAAGCTAGTTTTTCATCAGTCTTTCTCATTTCCTTCGCTTCTAGACACTGCTGATATGTTTAGTTTTATTACCGCCCACAGTCATTTAAACATTGATTTTTCTTGGTAACTTGGTCGATATTTAGTACCCTCTTACAGAAAACAGAAGAGAGAAGCTAGGTTGTCATTAGGAGATCCTAAAAAAGCTGAACTTGTTTCATCAGGCACAAAATCTAGTTTTTTGGCTACTAGTCATGGATTGGAGAGCAAAGAGCCTCTATAAAACAGGTCTTGATTTTTGTGGGAAAAGAAAAAGCAAAATTACAAGAAGAAAAGAATTTAACCATACATTGATATAAAAAAATCGAATTACTGAATGCACAAGTTTTTAAGCTTAGAGTTCAGATGCATTAATTCAAAAATTTTTAAATATGGAGTAGGGGTTAACATTTAACTCGTGCAGCATCCATCTGTAGATTTTCTGTTGTATTCCATCTGAGGTCTCAGCCTTCGAAATCTTCACTTTGGGTAATATATACATATATTCCTAATTTTCTGTCAGACTACTGTGGCAGGTGGCTGCTGGATGAAAATTATCATTAATTGGCAGTAGAAAATAGTCCCATGGCCGAGTAGTTAGCGCGCTTGGCTACTGATCTAAGGGACCTGGGTTCGAGCCCCGGGTAAGGCATGGCTGTTTGTGTCATTTTCCTGCTGAGGGCCTGCCATCCTCTCAGACCTTCTACTATGGCATATAAACTGACAGACTCTTGTCAGACCTCTGTGGCAAGCAGCTGCTTGAGGGGGGTATTTATTTTTAATTTTTTTTATTAGAAAATAGATATGTAACACTGAGTAATTTTTGGAATGTGTCTGTCTGTCTGCAAAAAGATCGCTTCTTTCACATAAAATAATCTATTTTCACTCTTATGAGCCATTAGTAATGCGATAGTTTGCATATGTTCTTGATAGATATAGATCTTATATCAGCGTTAACATTAATCTTTTATCCGCAGAGCACTTTTAAATGGGGATATCCACATCCGCGAAAGGGCTTTAATAATAAATAAAGGGTGAGAGAAAGCAGTTTTTTTTTTATCTAAGGGATAAACGAGAACTTCTTTTTGTGTTGTATAGGGCTGATGATATATATTACTATTTACATTTGCCTAATCATCCGTTAGTACGAATTGTTGTATACAGAAAATGAGAAACTTCATTTTTTTTTCGAAAACGGGTTGTTGGGTTGTTTTACCTCTGAGCGGCACTTTTTTGCACACCGTGTGCTAAATGGCCAGGTCACATGGACCCCGAAGGCTCAGAGAAGGTTGGGGGAGGGGACCCACTGGAACAGCTGTTGGGAGACAGATGGTAGGCTCCCGTCAAGGCCATCCAGCGTGTTCTTTAACGTGCACAGGGTATGGCTCTCCCGCACACGGGCCACGGCTTAACGTCCCATCCGACGGACGGCGGCCTTTCCAAGCCCCTCGGTGTCCCCTACTGACCGTGGGCAGGATAAATTTTGCGGAGATAAATCTCAACGCTGACCGACCTGGGAACTACAGATTACGAGCCTGGCGCTCTACCGACTGAGCCACCCCCACCCTTTTCGAAAACGAGTAACCCATATACGCCAAAGGCGATATGGCATTTTTCTAGTTTATATATGTTTATATATAAATAAATAAATATGTAAATGACGCTAATACATGAAAGGTTTACATGCGTATATGTGAATGTCATTTGGCGCATATGGCTCGGACCTTAACCTAGATATGGCTCCACAAATACTGTTATATGATTAGGTAGCTTCCTACTGTATACAATAAACAGACGCTAGGCCTTGATTGCTTTCTTCTGACAAGTAGTTAAAATAATTGTATGAAATCTAGTCATTAGGCCTAGTAGCAAAACTATATATTATTGTTCACATATAACCAAGATTTTTAAATGCATCTTTTGTGGTGTACAGAATTTGAATTTTTTCAAAAGAAATTTTATTAACTTTGAATCGTTGGAAAATTTGGCTGCAGATGGCTTTAAAGATTCATTAGTAGCAAGTCACTGTACAAAGATTGATGAATCGGATAAATTTAAATGTGCATAATTGCCTAGGTTAAATATATATTCTTCCTTTCATGTGGACTGAATACAGAGAGATAACATTACAGATTAATCTATTAAAATCACTGACAGACCTTCTAAATGTTGCTCTCTCCATAATTATGGTGCATATTTTAATGGTTATTGCCTGAAAAAGAACAACGCTACGTTTTGAAGAACTTAATAGTATGCAGTGTATTCTGTAAATATTAGCATTCCACGCTAACTCATTTGTTTCCCTTGTAATTATACAGCTATGAAAGTCGCTCATTAGGTTCCTTGGTGGTTGGTAATCATCATCATAATAAAAAGGGAAAAGCTGACAAATTGTGTCGTGAAAACTTATTTATTCACTAAAACTTTTAATAGGAGAATTGCACTTTGATTTTCACGATACTGCTTCGAAATACCTAAGTTAGAACTGCAAAACGAAGACTTTATTAGTAAGAAAGATTTAGGAAAACAAACTTGCTGATTACTGAAACTCTGAAATAAATAAAATAGCATTCGTATACGTGGAGGACAAAATGGCATTTCAAATAACGCAAGTATTTGTTGCGAAAGTGGGTTTTGCAGCATCTTGTTTCGGTGTTGGTGCCGAAACATTTTATTGCTCTTTTTTTTTGCATCTCAAGCATCAGCAAAACTCATTGTTTCCGCAAACGCATTTCTTAAATTGTATCTCAACAAGTAATATGTGTATTTGTTATTGATTGATTGATAGATGAGTGTGAGTTTTTTTATTAATGTGTACTTGAAATAAAATTTTTAATTTAAAAATCCTCTGCAATCGTCTACAGCAGTGGTTCTCAACCTTTTATGCTTTACGTACCCCCTGGAAATGTGTATATAACTGGCGTACCCCTTGTATAGATAGATAAAACTATAAAAAAATAAATACCCCCTCAAGCAGCTGCTTGCCACAGAGGTCTGACAGGAACCTGTCAGTTTATATGCCATAGTAGAAGGTCTGAGAGGATGGCAGGCCCTCAGCAGAAAACCGACACAATTATAGTATAACAACGGGAATAAAACATATATACATACATTAAATTTTGCATTCAGATATTACATATATCGATAAACACAAAAAATGACATTTTTGTACAGCAGTGTTGCCAACTTTGCGATTTTGTTACTAGATCTAGCGACTTTTGAGCTCTCACGGCGTACCCCAAAAAAATTTAGCGTGTACCCCACATTGAGAACCCCTGGTCTACCGTCATAACTTCGACCACATTGAAAGCGAAGCTGAAAAAAATTATATGCACTAAGACCAATAAAAATAAACATAAGGGCCAAATCCAAATTACTAGAATGCTAGTTTTTTATGCAAATTTCTGAATGATGTAGAATTAAAAAGGTAAAGAAGATTTCAAAGTAAATATTTTTTTTTGTTGTGGGGATACAATTTTTTTTTGATATCAGCAGAAGAAGCCAAGTTTATAAGAACGAAAACAAGAAATTTGATGTGTTCTTTAATTTTAATAGAGAAACGTATAAAAATTGCATTAAAAATATTGCAGAATCATATAATAGTTAATTAAATGTGGACGAATTGGAAACAGAATCCTTACCGCTACTCCATACCGAATTAAAATTAACTAATTTTATTAATTCTCTGTAATACAGTTGCTGTACTTCCAGGTTTCTGTCAGATTTCGGGATAGGAACTCTGGAAGTGAGCGGCCTTAGGGTCATTTTGATTGATTCGCATCCAATAAAAATGTTGCCTGTTTCTGTTATTTGACATAATAATGCTTTATTCCTAAATTTGATGTGGTATGCAGGAGTATTAAAGGCAATAATTCTTTAGATATATTATGAAAACTAAACTTCATCGTATATAGTTTCGTTTTGTTAAACGAAATTTTTCTTATTGAAATTAATTTTAAAACAAAAAATGGCGGATTAGCGGCTATTGTATTTGACAACAGGCTTTGTGTGTTAATGTTACCTATTGCACTAGTCTTCTATTTGTTGTTTTACACCCTTTGGTCCTCTCAGACCTCCTTAGGAAAGGCTCTCATGTGGAGCATTTTTTTTATTGTGTAGCAAGCTTTAAATATGTTTTTTCAATCAATTTTCCTTTTCCACTTCAGAAACTTTAGGAAAAATTGAAATGTTATGTGAAATACGAAGAGTAAAAGCTATTTACGATATTGAAGAATCTATCGTTTATTGCAAGGTTTCTTTCATTATGTTATAGCTAAATATGTCAAGCTCATTAAACCGCCAAGTTTTTCAGTATTTTAACCCTTACAAGTCCAATGTCGAGTCAGACTCGATAACCCTAGTTCTTTTAAGGCCAGCGTCCAGCTGAGCTCGACCCCATATGCCGTAAATATTTGTCGTAAACTCCTTGTAGCTCCGAATTCCAAAAAATAATTTGGATTGCAAAGGGGTTAAGTCTTCCTTCACTGAAAAAGGTTGAAAGCACTGCTTTAAATAATATGTGATTTTTCTTGCTATTGAACAATGGTTACGTTTTCGAAACACAGGATAATACGTAATTTTATATTGCATCTTTTCTATTATTAAATGAATATTTTTTGTAATTTTTAATTTCGAAATTTCAAAGTTTTAAGGGGGATTGCCGTAGCACTCGGAACATGCAACCTCGCCTGTCACATCTTGAATATGGGCCTGACATCAACCATTTGTAGAATTTAATTAACTATTCATTGTCATAATCAATACATTCTTCAGTGCTGGTTTTTAACGTAGATGTGGAAAAGTGCCTGAAACTGCGTCCTTTAATGCTCTTCACGTCCATACAATGCGAACCTTGCGATTACATCCCCATCGAAGTTCTGCCACCTGCCATATGCAGATGACTTGTTAAGCATTCGTCATGCAGCTTCCGTAAGCATATAAATGTTATGTTGTTCGCCGGTAACTGCTTTTCAGAATGCAGGGTCTGCTGTGGAGATAAGCAGCCCCTTTTTAGCTAAGTGATTTTCTTGGTGGAGATCGCACGTGTCTGGCAAGTCAGTTTGCAAAAATTCCATCAGGTCGCTCAGTTTTGCTGGTATGACGGGCAAACACTGAGAAAGAGGCTTCAATTCCGTGCTCATTCCGAGTCATCTGACAGTTGAAAGGAATCGTTCGTGAATGCGAATTGTGAGTGGGCATGGTTTTTGCGATAAAAATAAATGGTAGTGCTGCAGCTTATTCATTTTGAAAATGTAGTGTTACTCTTCAGTGCTCTCTGTTCGAAAGTTATTTGGGTGTATCGCGGCAAGCTCATTGATTGTAATCGGTACATCATTTCTAAGTGTAGGCTACAAATTGTACCACTGATGTCATAGAATTACAGATACCAGTTCTTATAACTCGGCATGCAGTTTTGGAAACGTGCTTTGCATTTAACGGGATGAATTTCGCTTTATAGTCAGAAATCGTAAAGTTATAACAAAATGCAGCAGTCAAAACGCATTTCTGACTGTTAGCCAGTCTAGTTGTATTTCCAGATGATATACATATATCATAGTACTTTTCAGTGCACGATCATGAAATTCCGGAGCAAATACATATGTGCTATATTATCGGAAAAACTTTTTTTTTATAAAAAAAGAAACTTGCATAAATATATTTACCGTAAGTGAATTTTCCGAAGGAAAAAAAAGTAATATTAATAGGATAAAAATGCGACAAATAAAATAACTTTGCTATAATTCCCGAAATAAACAGTGATATGAGGTTATTAAGCGACACAGCTAGCTTCCTTTTTGTATATATGCTAACTCTAATTGTGAACTGAAGCAAAGTTTATCTGTAATACAAATCTCTTTATTTGTTCCCTTAACCTTTTCAGGACCATAAGGTTTCTAAGAGTAAATATTAGTACGTAACTGTTTATTTTAGTTTTTTAGACGTAAAATAAATAAAAATCATAAGAAAAATACATAACAGTGTGTAGTTTTTTTGGAATTTTATGGGAAATATTTTTCCAAATGGACTATAAAGGTAACACAAATTATAGTTAGGCTTATTATGCAATGTCTTTTATTTATTGGTTTATTAGAACAAAATGTTAACTAAAATAATACAAAATTAGGAAATAAAATTACTATACAAAATGATGTGCTAATTATGATATTCTGCGAAGCAATTTCTTTTGGTAGTGAGGCAAAGATGGACATTGCACATAGTACATATATTATGCGTCCTGACAGTTCTGTTTTTGTTTTCTAAACGTTCCCGTTTACGTAATTGCGTTCGGCATACGTTCTATTTTGATATTCTGTATAAAAAATGCAGATAAGGTTATAATTAAATACGACAATCACCAATTTTAAAATGTGAAAAATGTTTCCCTTAGTCGTGAAAGGGTTAACTCTCATTACATCAATGATTGCACTGACTGTTTAGGAAACAAAATTATATATGGAAAAAATTAGAGTACGAACGAATATTAAAAACTGGTTTCTACATTTCTTAGTGAATTAAGGTCATATTATGAAGATTATTTTCATATCCACCACCCCAGCTGCATATTACGTATTAATAGCATAGTAAACCCAGGCATAGTAAAGTTCAGTTGAGAATTTTTGGGTTCACTAGCTTTAAAATAACTATTTAAGCAAGAATCCAAATGTGCTCCTACTTTATAGTTAAAAACTCCTGGACAGGTTTATTTTTGTAATAAAACAGTTTTGTTTATTATTTTATTGTATATGCATTTATATATACGATAGTGTTATTATTTTTCAACTCAAAATGTACGAATTTAGTTTTTTGTAAATTTAAAAATAATTTATTTGCCGAAAACTTACAATGAATCAACTGTAGATCAATTCCTTGTTTAATTTTCTACATTTAATGCATAATCGGAGTGTATGATTGCGGCATCATCAATATAACATATTAAGAGATCCCTTACAAATCTTTATTAACTTGTCTTATTTTTCTGTCCAGATATACGCGCCAAAAAGGAGAAAACAATGGGTTCATTGTGTGAATGTAGGGAAAAATGTAACATTTATTTTTAAAATACAATTATAAGTGGCCGAAGAAAGGGAGAAGTTTTCCCCCAAATGTTATACGTTTTACATTATTTTTGCATTTATATACTTTTTAAACATTTACCAACTATTGAGCATTGTTGCAAAATGTACCACTTTTTTGTTGCTTTTTTTAATATTTAATTATTTAATTACTTATGTTTTAATCATTTGGAAAAAAAAAAAACTCCCCCCAACACCCAAACATATTCTCAAAATACACTTCTGGCTGAAGATAAATTGTATGAAGTTCAGAAAGGTGATACTTCTTTGTATACAAAGGGAATATAATATACTTTGCATTCTTTGTAGACATTTAAATTGAATAAATGCACTTTATATTTCCATGCTTTTGAAAAGTGCATATTTTCATGTAACATTTGCGCTGAATAGTCTCAGTTGCTAGTACACCATACAACGTCAATCAAATTATGTAGAGCAGTAATCTTCAACCATTTCTGTAAGTAGTCCAAACTGAATCATTAAGCCTGCAACAAGAGCCACAGAAAATAAAATATGTGAAACACATGATAAATATAACATTTTACTATCATGGAACAAAGATAATAATATTTTAATCAACAAACGAGAGTATGAATGACTTGGAAATATACTGATGATCTCAAATATAGGCTACATTGTCCACCACCTACATTATCCATGTGGGAAAAAATACGAGAATGGATCACTTAATTCGTGTATTGTCTTCGCCGATAATTAGCAGCTTTTCTTTCGAGTTAATACATAATATGTGGGAACATAAACTTTCAAACCCACGGAGCAGTTTGTGCAAGATGAATTACATTGCGATACAATCGCAAATACCAGCAGAACAGTACGCAGTCGTAATTAAATGAACAAAGCTTTGGAAAGGTTTCATTTTCGTAAATAAGGCCGCCGTCCGTTGGATGGGACGTTAAGCCGTGGCCCGTGTGCGGGAGAGCCATTCACTGTGCACGTTAAAGAACACGCTGGGTGGCCTTGACGGGAGGTTACCATCTGTCTCAACAGCCGTTCCAGTGGGTCCCCTCCCCCAACCTTCTTTGAGCCTTCGGGGTCCATGTGACCTGGATATTTAGCCCATAATGTGCAAAAAAAGTGCCGCTCAGAGGTAAAACAATCCAACCCAAACATTACGGTTTAACTGGTCGACCTTCTCAGTGAATTGCAAAAAAAAATCTTTTATTGTAAAAAAATTGCAGATTTTATTAACTAATAGAGTAAAAAAAAAATAAAAAAAATAGAAATTTAAACTATAACTAAGTTAAATCCGTCTTAAGTCATCTGTTCTAGTTCGAGTCAAAACTCATTTCTAATAGAGTTCGAAGAATATTTCATATAGAATGCTGATATATTGAACAGAATGTATGAACAATAAATAGAATTTCGTTTAAGTTTCCAAAAGAACTCTTTTTTTTGTAATTTTTATTAATTGGTAGGTTTTAAACTAGAACATGATTTAGTGTACCCCACAATAGCGTGATATTCGTATATGGGAAAAATATTTGAAAGCCTATATTGATTATTAAGATTGAATGACTAGTTTTAAATCAGTGATGAATTAATAAGCATAAAGATTTAAGATTGTCTATCTTTTACTTCGTAGAATTGGGGGCGGGGATGGCTCAGTCGGTAGCGCGCCAGGCTCGTAATCTGTAGTTCCCAGGTTCGAGTCCCAGCTGGGTCAGCGTTGAGATTTATCTCCGCAAAAATTCCCCGCCCTGCCCACGGTCAGTAGGGGACACCGATGGGCTTGGAAAGACCGCCGTCCGTCGGATGGGACGTTAAGCCGTGGCCCCGTGTGCGGGAGAGACATATCCTGTGCACGTTAAAGAACACGCTGGATGGCCTTGACGGGAGGCTACCATCTGTCTCCCAACAGCTGTTCCAGTGGGTCCCCTCCCCCAACCTTCTCTGAGCCTTCGGGGTC
Organism: Ryuthela nishihirai; assembly: GCA_038380435.1. Taxonomy (NCBI): domain Eukaryota; kingdom Metazoa; phylum Arthropoda; class Arachnida; order Araneae; family Heptathelidae; genus Ryuthela; species Ryuthela nishihirai. The sequence continues at coordinate 12,459,669 of JAWZYU010000016.1, read as the reverse complement.
CATGTGACCTGGCCATTTAGCCCATGGTGTGCAAAAAAGTGCCGCTCAGAGGTAAAACAACCCAACCCAACTTCGTAGAATTGATTTTCTTCAGCCTTCATGCCTCAAAACTTTGTGCCCCTCAATCATAGATAAGCTTTCACCTTCAACTCAATTTTAAAAGTGCATGTGCTTCTTCACTCCATTCTGGCTTTTCAATTCTTTCTGTTTTTCTTTGTCCTCTGCCAGCATTACTCTTTCATGGAAGCTGAGATCCTAAGTTTGAATTGGTTGCGACTAGCAGGGTGCCGTCTAGGGACCACCGTTCTTGCTATGGTTCTATGTGTATTGTGTACACGTACAGTTCCACCCTATGGAGAGAAATAGCTCTGCTTAATGTGAAGGTGACGAGCCGATGACACGTTCGCACTCTGTTGTATCTGCTCCCCCTTTCGGTCCCCGAGGCAACTGACTCATGCTCCCACATGGCACGTGGTAGAACTACAACCAATCTGCATTGACAATGTGTATTGCAGGGCTTTGTGCTGTGTCTGCAATGGTAGAGTTCGAATATATTCTGTTTGCCCTCCGACTGTGTTTGTCGGAGCAACCTCCAGGCGGTCGCGTTTAATCTCAAGCATCTTCTGTCTAACGCGTACATTATTGAAATTCCCTGTTCGAACACTGACGTGCAGTGACCTCCAAAGTGTCCTACCGTTCGCAGTAACTGGCTAGACGCCGAATCACCATTAACGCCACCCAATTATTGTTAGCAATGTGCGAAGCTTTACGAGGTAACGAGTTGAAAAGCATTTCATACCATTTGGGTACTTAGTTCTGTAGAACTTTTTAACATCATAACTTTTTCCGAATCACTATAAATATCGATTATAATTTAGCCACATTGATAAAAATTCATTTTTAATAGCTTATTAACTACCAACTCAATATCTTCTTAAGCGCTATGTGAGCTGTGCTAATTGATTTTGTTTTTCTCTTGTGCATTCCACTTTTAAGGAGTATCAAATTTAAAGGATCTGCTAGGGAGAACAAAAAATGTCTTAAACACAGTAAAATTAAGTAAGGCTATATTTTCACTTAGAAATATTCAGTAGCTGCTTACAGTTATTGTTTATTTAAAAATAAAAATCAAGCGGTATGTATGCTTAAGATACTGGCAGGAACTGCCGGATAAATATTTCATTATCTATTGCTGTGGTGGCCAGACATCTCGGACACTAGAGGCAAATTAAAATGAAGACATTTCTCACTATTCAGCAAGAAACAAACATAGGCATATTAAACCATATGTATATCATCATTTGGTATATTGATTTTTTTCTTTCATTCGTGATGTGGTTACAAGCTCGAGGCAGAAACCGTAAGCAAAGTTAGCATAAAGGCAGTAGTATAGGCTGCAGCTATTATTCCTTCCCCTGATTCTACTTCGTGCTTTTGTAGTCATGTTTCCCACCTTAACCTTATAGTGCGACGCTCATTCTTGTGATTCAGTAATTATAAACAGCATTGGAGAGGAAATTGTCTTCCGCATACCTTGCGACTTTCTCACAATGTTTCTTCTGACTTTATTAGCAGGAATTTATACGAAATGCTGGAGGGTTTCTTTCTCGTCCATTTTCTCTGAACTGCTGCTGATTGTATCCTTCATATCTTTAATCTCATTTATTCACTGCTTGCCTGAAACATTTGAGCCATCGCACTTGATGTAATAAACGTGAGTGTAAAAGTTTCAGCGGGGAGCATAATATGAATTAGTTTTATTTCGATGGGTTCATTTCGAAGTCGATGTAGAGAACGTATGATTGCAAAGCGGGGACCACCCACTTGGAATTTACAGATATCGCTGCTTTCACTTTCTCTCCGACCATAAAAGATTCAGCATTCATTGAACTTGGGACTGAGCCAACAAAGTAATTTCGTTACTGCCATCGGTGTTATTTTAAACATTTTTTCCCGGCCCCGCTATTGTTTTCTTCCTCTCCTTTTTTCTTATTAAAATCTGTGTTCACCTATGCGTGATATATATATAGTAATATATATGTATGCTTTAAACCGATAATACTCAGAGCGTTGGACTTCAGCTGCGTCTCTCTCTACGAAGACAGAAAATCAAAGAATTCATCCAGCTATAGCAGGCGCTTCTTTTCTCATTAAAATTAAACCGATAATACAAAACTACTTTACCCTTATCATTCGGAAAAATCCCAGGTTTGTAATCTGCAGTTCCCAGGATCGAGTCCCAGCTGGGCCAGCGTTCAGGTTTATCTCCGCCAAACTTCCCGCTCTGCCCTCGGCAGATAGGACACCAATGGATTTGGAAATTGGTCCGTCGGATGACACGTAAAGCCTTGGCCCCGTTTATGGGAGAGCTCTATACCCTGTGCACGTTAAAGAACACGCTAGATGGCCTTGACGGGAAGCTACCATTTGTCTCTAAACAGCTGCCCAGTGGATCTTCTCCCCACCAACTTCTCTGATCCCCCTGGCCATGTATCCCCCTGTGTGCAAAAAAGTTTCGCTCAGAGGTAAAACAACCTAACCCTGAAAAATCGCAGAATTTTGGAATTGGGAGAATAATACTTAAACAGAGAACTCAGTTGATATTAGAGAAAAAAATTAATTTCTGAGAGTATAAGTAAACCGATTTGTTGAAACTTTTTTTGTATAGAATTTCTTATTGCTAAAGAATTGTAGAAAATTCTTCTACTAATCCAAGAAATACATTTTACATCGCACCCAGACTCTGATATTTTCTATTCCATTTCATTGAAAAAATGTTGGTCGCGCACACTAATGGGTCGCGACCCGTAGTTTGACTTGCTGTGCTAGGCGTCGACTGGTGAATCGATTGCAGTTACAAGAAATGTGTTCAAACGTGGATAATGCATAGACGTTTGTGGGGGCAGAGGTGGCTTAGTCGGTAGTGCGCCAGGCTCGTAATCTACAGTTCCCAGGTTCGAGTCCCAGCTGGGTCAGGGTTGAGATTTATCTCCGCAAAATTCCCCGCCCTACCCATGGTCAGTAGGGGACACCGATGGGCTTGGAAAGGCTGCCGTTCGTCGGATGGGACGTTAAGCCATGGCCCCGTGTGCGAGAGAATCATACCCTGTGCACGTTAAAGATCACACTGGATGTCATTGACGGGAAGCTACCATCTGTTTCCCAACAGCTGTTTCAACAGCCTTCTCTGAGCCTTCGGTGTCCTTGTGACTTGGCCATTTAGCCCATAGTGTGCAAAACAGTGCCGCTCAGAGGTAAAACAACCCAACTCGGATGGGACATTAAGCCGTGGTCCATGTGCCGGAGAGCCATACCCTGTGCACGTTAAAGAACACACTGGATGGCCTTGACGGGAGGCTACCATCTATCTCCCAATAGCTGTTCCAGTGGAAATGCTAATGTACATTATGGCTTTATACATATTTAATATAGTGGGTTTGTTTTATTATTACTTAATCTTATGCACTTATTTAGAATTCACATAGCTAGTCTCACGCACTCATGATGAGAATGGTATGAATTTTCACAGGTGATATGTCACACATAGGCCTGAATAATGAAAGTAGCGAAAACTTAATAGAACTGTGCATATCACATATTTACCGATTTCGTTTCGATCTGTAAAGCGTAACGAGGGAACTACAATTACGGAAATATTCAAGTGATATTTTGTTCTTTGCTGAGAAAAAGAATGATGAAATGAGATAAAATTTAGTAACAGGTTCTGATCCAGGAAAAAAATTGGATTCGACCAAAACAATCCACAGCAGCATTTTGGTGTTTTTTATATTCTCGACAAATAGCGTACACTCCATTTTCAAAGAGATTAAATTCTTTGTTTAATTTATTCTGTATGAAAATTAGCATTCCATATTCACCGGTAACATATACACTTTCATACTAATAATTTTCATTTCATCAGTGCAGTTCTCTTGTTACGATTTATAAATTCAAATTGGTGTTGTAAATACCTATGTTTTGTATAGTTTTATTGGATAGTTGGGTTTTTGTATTAATAAGCACCTCAGCTCATAATTTTTTTCGCAGTTTCAAGCTGTTTTGCAGTAGAGCTTTACATTCCATATGTTTAAGAATACCTTGGATGGCTTTGATGGCGAGATTTTCATCTGTATATAACAATTGGCCAGTAGGTTGTCTTCCACAACTCTGAGTACCACAACCCTGATGTCTTTACCATTATCCTATTGCGTGCACAAAATATTGGTAGAGTAGAACTAATGAAGTGGCTTGTGAGGTAGTCATGGTTTTAGCAGATACGTTGGAATAAGGCTTTGCGTAATTTTATACTAATGACTGGGTAGAAATTGCATAGCAGATAGAGCATTCTGTCATTAAACTATGATGATAGAAGAATCAACATTCCTTAATATTATGCTAGTAAAAGTGCATCAGTTGTCTCCAGCAGCAGCAGTAATCTATAACCAAAGGGATCTTAAAGGCCAGTTTCTAAACTCAAGCACTCAAAGAAATCGGGCAATTTCAAAATAGAGATTAAAGTAGTCCTGAAAGATAAGTACAACTACCGCGTATGCAAACCTGCAACAGACATGTTGACAATAAGTCGAAATGGTATTAAAAAAATTATTCAGTCGTTAATATGAAAATGATGGTTCATTGATTTCTCAGCACATGTATGACATCACATTTCCTAATATGGGTTTTCTTATAAGCTGTCGCTGAAAAATCTAATTCTTCCGTTAAATCGTTGAAAGGTTTAAAGCCCCCAATCGCGTTTCCCGAAATATTTTCGGTGTTATAGGGAAAAATAAAGGTATTCAGAGTTTGAATATCAAGTCTAATGCACAGGAAATTGCTTCTCTTGACTTTTCAGTGTGCATTAAAAAAATTAACGAGCCAGCCGAGAAAAAATTTACATGGATATGTAGATTTAATACCTTCTTGTTAGATGTTTGAGTTTTTGACTAAGTATAATATTATTCATGGAGAAAAACGCGAAGTCTCATCTCCTCAGTTAGTATTTGGCAGAGAGTGCTTGTGCCATTGTAAAAGTGCCGATATAGGAATTAGTTTGCGTGATCAAGAACTCCTAAATGGTAAGAGTTAGAACCACCAAATTTTGTAAACAGCTTCCTCTGACCATAACTAAAAGCCGTTTAAAAGTTTGTCTGTTCGTAGCCTTTCCCTCCCCTTCAATAAAAGCCCCTCTTAAAAAAACGAAACGAAATGGTGAGGAATTTTTCTTAAACGGTAAGATATATGATCACGGAACCGAATTCGGCAAGCAACTTCCTCTCATCTCAAGTTAAAGAAGCCTAAGATTTGACTCCAACCATTCTTCTCCCTGAAAAAAAAAAATCCCCACAGGAAAAGAGAAGAATTTCTTCTATACGGTAAGAGCTAAGATCTTAGGATTCGATAGAGTAGATTGTCTCGTGTTTGATTCTTCTCCGTAAGAGCGTAATTTCCGTTTCCATAATTGCTCTTAGTATCAGGTTTCATTGTTTTGTAATGCATTGATACATGATCAATAACAGTTGATATGTGAGTATATTAAAATATTATATTTTGTATATATTGAGTATTGATCATAATGCAAAATGGTTAGTAAAAGTGCTTACTAAGCACTTTGAATTAGAATTTTTTGTGTACTGTTCTCTTCCTTTTTAGGGGTGGGTGGGTGGGTAGAAAGAGGGGGTATAATTTGAGGTACCCCACAACACTAGATGTCACAAGCTTTAATTTCAGATATAACACGTTAAAATCGATCATAACATTTCCGTTCCGATTTTAGGGGTGAAGAAGAGTGTACAAACTATGAAAGTTCGTGCATCAGGAACTTTCATTTGACATATAACTCGTTGCGATTGGTAACGGGTTGGGAAGATATGGGAACGAGTAACCGATAAATTAGAAGCGAAAAGCTATGGGAAGAGAAGTAAAAAAACAGTGCAAGTTAGTAATTTTAATATCGGCCCTTTGTCAAAATTGCAAGACGACGTCCCAAAACTCGCGTATATCGTGAGCAGCGATCACATAACAATTTGGGTAGGAAAAGTTGTAATGCAGGAATAAAATTAAAAATATGTCAATCAGATTAGATTTCTGGAACACATCTCCTTTTTTCATGCATGCATACCCAGGGAGTCGTTCATTCATACGCGTGAGTGTTCCCCCAAGGCTTCTGTAACAGTATGATTTTTATCGCAGTTGTTGCAGCGAAAACACTTCGATCACGTTTCTGGTTCCAAGAGCATGGCGCTGCGTGGTACTAGCTGTCATGAATCATAAGACAAACGGACATGACTGTATCGAAATGAATAGCAAATGGTGGAGAAATAAAGGTGGCAAAACTATTTAAACTTGAATAATTTTTGGAAATGCCACAAACTATAAAGCTTTACATAAAGGAATGTAGATGAATATAATTTCATATATATATACCCATCCCTCGATATACACTGTAGATAGGTTCCGGAAATCAACGTTTAAATCAAAACTGTGCAAATCGAAACCAACAACTTATTGGAAAAAAAAAGATGGATTCCGAAAATAATCCTTGTTATGAATAAAACCATACATTGAAATTTTAAAACCATACATTGAAATTTTATACATATTTAAATTTTTAGTTCAGCAAATAAGCATAAATATAATAATAAATACCCTCTCAAACAGCTGCTTTCCACAGAGGTCTGTCAGTATATACGCCATAGTTAGAAGGTCTATGAGGATGGCGGGACCTCAGCAGCATTATTGTAACATTATTTTGTGCTTTATTTGCATTAATTCAGGTAAGTCAATGAATGTCTCGTACATTTCTTTTTGGTCACGAGAAATACTCATCGTTAATGGAGACGTACACCATCGAATTTGAAAGAATAGTATTTATGAATTAAATATAAATTAAGGATTTGTACCAACACTTAGTGGTTTATTTTTGTAAAATTAGTATTTATATGATATTGTACGAAACAGTGTATTTACGAATCAGCTGTATCATCATCATCCTCAAGCAGCCATGGGCTACGGAGGTCCAACCAGACCGCGCAGTTTAGTTCTCCAAGCATATCTGTCCTGAGCTACATCTTCTGCATCTGGCCACTGCACACCAATTCTAACAAGGTCCTGTTTGACATTGTCTGCCCACCGCATCCTAGGTCTTCCCCTCTTTCTGAGGCCTTTGGGCACACTGTTCATAACCCTATTCGCTAATCTATAGTTATCCATATGGGCACATGGCCAAACCAACGGAGTCTCTCTCTGCACAATATACTGCTCAGAGGAGGTTGCCGACTCCTTTGCCTAACTTCTTCATTACTTACAAATTTGAACCACCTAATCAAAAGCATCAAGTTTCCTGTTATCTTGTTTACAAAGCGTCCAAGTTTCAGTACTATGACTAACTCTAAAAAGAACCAAACTATTATACAGTCTAATTTTAGTCTTTAGGTGTATTACCTATTTCTCCACACTCTCCATACTCTCCATAGATTCCTAAAAGTCCCAGAGAATATAATAGTCTACAAAGTTAAACTTGTTGCTAAAAATGAGATAAATAACAGTGTGTACTTAAATTAGTAATAACAGTGTGTACCGAATGAGATAAATAACAGTGTGCAATAAAAATGAGTAATAATAGTGTGTACCAAAAAATTCTGCTTAGAAATGTCAGATCTCGCTATCGATTCAAAACAGACCTAATTTCTTCAAGATGTCGCGAGACAGATTGCAATGGCAAAAATACAACTTTAGCGAAAGAATATAACTTGTTAGAGATGGCGATTTTATTAACCAAGTAAAATCATTTAGTTGAAAACGCACAAATCTGGTTTCTGTCATCGTGAAATCAGTGAGAAGAAAGAGAATCGTTAGCTTCGGTTATAATTAAATATTCCCTCAAGCAGCTGCTGCCACAGAGGTTTATACGCCATAGAAAAGATCTGTGAGGATGGCGAGACCTCAGTTGAAAGACAACACAAACATCCATGCCTTACCCTGGATTCGAACCCAGGTCCCTTTGATCAGTAACCGAGCAAGCTAACCACTCTGAAAGGATTCAAATTTTGTTTCAAAGTTAAATCTTTCTAACGGCAATAGAAAATTAAATGAAGGTAAGTGTTTGTATGATTTTGAATATCCACACATTTTTTTCTTAGAGAAACCAAGAAGCTGATCCTAGCTTTATATGGGCTTTAGCTGAGAAAAGGACACTTCCACTGAGAAGTTAGGTTTCTCTAATCTAATCCTTTCTCTGAACTGAAATAGTACAAGATATACCAGCTGGAACAGTTAGGTTCCATAAATAGTGTAACAACTAGTACATATTAGAGCCAGATGCAGGGATAGCCGGGTCTTCCAGGAGACTATTCGAGGCATATCTCTAATATGCACTTTGCTAATTAAGTAGGCAAATTTGATAATTTTCGGCCTGTTAAAAGTGCTCATTTCGTTTCAGTCACATACTTCATTTCACATAAAGAACGGAGTGGCAAATTCTGAAGATCAAAGAAAGCATTCAACCAAAGAAAAGATGCCACATCCATATGAATTCTAGCAAGAACAACTCGCAGACGTAAAGACTCCGTCACAGCAAATGGTTCCACGCGCATTTTGTACAAGAAATAGTTTTTCTTACATAAATCATTGATTTTTTTTATAGTTTATGGAAATGAGAAATTGAGAATGCTGTTTTTAAAATAGGAATATTGGGAAGTGAAGCATAATTTCAAATACACTTAGAGCATAAGCTATTTAACAAGTTGGGGACTGATATATTTTCAAGCGTTGCATCTTGCTTTTGTTTGGCTTCTGTGGTCAAATGTCAAAAGAAATTCTTTGAGGAAGACTTGCCGCCTCCATTCTTTGTGGAACAGAGTATAGGTATTGCTAAGTTTGCTTATCGCATGTTCAGTGTTTTTTTTATCTGCTTGCTCATAGAAATAAAATATAGCAACCTGAGCACCATACAAGGATAGTCATAAACTCAAGGCTTGAGGGGGGGGGGGGCATTTAGGAGCTTATGAAGGATTTTGTAGTCCAGACACTTTTTACTTTACTAATGGATTATTAGCAATCAAGGTACTTTTAACAGCTTGTCATTTGGCTTTAGGATAATGAAGGAGTCGGGCTTGCCTTTCAAAAAAGATATTGGCTGACTTGTGGAACGAAAAAATAAATAAATAAAAAAATACCCCCTCAAGCAGCTGCTTGCCACAGAGGTCTGACAGGAGCCTGTCAGTTTATATGCCATAGTAGAAGGTCTGAGAGGATGGCAGGACCTCTGCAGAAAAACGACACATATATCCATGCCTTACCCGGAGCTCGAACCCAGGTCCCTTAGATCAGTAGCCAAGCGCGCTAACACATTTAAAAAAAAAAACACTTGGAGGGGGCCACTGCCCCCTCCAAGACCGCTGCCAGCATAAAAGCATGTTCCTATTGAAAGACTAAGAATCATTTGCAAAAATAGACTTGACAGAAAATGAAACTTATTGATTTGTATTTATCTTTACATAAAAGCATTTCTGTTTTTTTAACTGATCGATTCTCAGTTTACATTTTACAGACTGATGTAAGAAAACAAAAACTGTTTCATCAATAATTTGAGAACGCTAAATGGCCATATATGAACCTCCGAAAAGATAGTATTAATATCCTTCGAAAAGATATGTACAAATTACCCTATTGATGCGGAAGTTTCCAAATCTCATTTCTTTCTCCCTGAAAAGAAAAATGGTGACAAGCTTAAAAAGCAAAGGAAGCAAAAACAAATTGTCACATACTACAGATTTCTAGCACTGTGTAGTGAAACGTACCAATTTTCTGTCGCTGTAATGTCTGAGTAATTGACGGCAGCGCCCGAAATCGACTACCGATGTCCTTGTTAAATGCAGCCGTGACCCGTACCCATCTCTCCCTCGTGACGTCACGGCGCCGTCGCTTCTTGGTTTGATTAGACGTTGGCCGCACGCCCACAGTGAGTTCTGGAAACTCGTCTGGCGACGACCGACCAACTCGACTACCTGCGCTGTTGTGACGTCGTCACCACTGCAATTAATTATTCAGCGAAGGCCGGAACGAAAAATCGATTCCAGTGTCAAACGATCGTATGAATGCGAAGAGGCATCTTTGAAAGTACACATATAAATGATACGAGATATAGATGCATCTGTCACAGACAGAAAAGAGCATTCGTGCTTTCTCGCAGTTTCCTGGGTCGCCTTACAAGGCTTCCCGAGATAATGCGGCGCTTTTTGTTCTCTTGCTTGAGAAGTGGGTCGCAAGAGGCGAGGTGCTGTATCATTCCCGAGGCTATTAAAAGAATGGCGTCGTCGGCTGCGTTCGGAATAAGGTCAATGCGGCTCGCGTTGAGAAATGAGCTTGGCTCGGTGCTTTTACTCGTATGCTTATTTGCAGCAAACTCTTCCTCCCTCACCCACCAGTGTTAAGAGTTTTGTTTTTCTGTCTCATTTGTGTTGATGTTTTATAAGCAGAATGTTTTTTCTTTGCCTGTATGTCTGCCAGGATGAAAGAAGATTCTTAGTTTGAATTGCCGGATACTGATATGGTGTAAATACCAGCTGAAAAGAACAGTAGTCGATAACTAACTGCAGCTGGCACTTATTACAGTTAATTTTTAGGACGGCTGGTAATAGAAATGGGATGTTCTCCAAATGGGACTTCTTTCTTAAAGTAATGAACAAATTCTAGTTTTGCATAGTTGCAGCGAAGAAAGGATTTGTGCAAGTTTCTAAGTCAATAAGTTATTCAACTTTCTGAATTCATACTCATAAAAGCAGATAAATTTTCTTGTACTTTTTGGTAAAGCATCTGGTAAAGTTATAATTATTTGCAATTTTGCCTGTAAGTTATGAGCAAAAGAGCAAATACTCTTTTATTTATTCTTGTTGTTATCTAGTTTTCAAAGAAATGGATAAAATAGTTTCTCTTTGTCGTCTGTCTGTCTGTCTATAGACATTGAACTTTTTTGCTTAGAGATAAATTAAAAATTCTTTTTGTGTTGGATAGGTATTGATGAAATATTACGATTTGCACTTTCCGAATCTCTCTAAAGCTGCAATTACGCCCTCTAGCGGTGGAAAAAGTTGAAAATTCCAAAATTTCAAGCGAATATTACAAACGATGTATAAATTTGAAATTTTGGTGGTGGAATGCCATTGCCAACAATGAGTTCACCCCTTAGACCCAGAGTGGGTGGGAAAACACACTTTTTTTAGCTTTAGCAAATAATTGTTTGTTTTTAGAGATAAATGAAAAATTATTTTTGGGTTAGATAGGAATTGATAAAATATTATGATTCACACTTTTTAAATCTTCCGCAAACTATAATTGCGCCCTCTAACGGTGGAAAAAATTGCAAATTCCAAAATTTTAAACAAATATTACAAACAATATATTTAAGATAGAAATTTTAAATTTTGGTGGTGGAATATGAGCGCCATAATATTTCCATTGGCAACAATGAATTGACCTCTTAGACCTAGGGGGGGGGACAACACAATTTTTTGTTTTAGAAGATAATTGTATTTAATGATAAATGAAAAAATTTTTTAGAGTTAGATAGGAATTGATAAAATATTACGATTCGCACTTTCCGAATTTTCGAACATTTGGAATGTGAACATCATGAATTTTCCATTGGGAGCAATGGAAATGATAATTAGAAAACTATTTTAATTTGATTGATACTAATGAAATATAATTCGCATTTTTCGAATACTTAGTAGTTTTAATATATATAACTTTACAGATCACTGAAATGATGAAACGGCAGAATTGTTATCGAGTTTTACAAATAATATGCATAGAATAGAAATTTGAAAAATTAGTGGTAGTTTTTAAGAAATATTCTACTGATATCAATAATCTACCCACTTTTCAGGAGAGGTGTGAGAAAAACAACTTTTTAGATTTAAGAATTAAAGTCGAATATTTTTATGTTGTATAATTACTAATGAAATACTATTTGTATTTTTCCCATCATCCGCTAGCTCAAATTAAAACTTTTAAGGAATGAAACTGTAGGTAAAGGAAAAACTTCTTTCTCTTTGAAAACGAGTTCTCATATACGCTAGAGGCGATAAAGCATCCTTCTAGTTTTCCGGAATAGTTTTGGGTAGTTTTAGTTTCCCGCGGCACAAAATGGCAAGATCACAAGAACCCCAAGGGTTCACAGAAGGTTGCGGTAAGGGATCCACTGCACAGCTGTTAGGAGACAGATCAAAGCCTCCCATCAAGGCCATCCAGCATGTTCTTAACGTGTAAGAGACCTTTCCAAGCCCAGCAGGGTCGAGGTTAATAGCTAATTTAATGAACGAGAGGTACGATACTGAGCTAATTTTAAGTTTTCTTTCACAATATTCCAAGTTCTAGAACTTTAACTGCATTTTTTGGCCAAACAAGCATAAAAATGCATATTTACATAAACGTTAAATTGATATTAACACTTTTGAAATAGAATAACAAACTTTCCGTATGAAATAAAAATTTTAAAAGTTTATTAAGCTTACCAAGTTTGTACTAATACATCGAAGAAATGCTATAAAATGCGACTTTTTGACGGCTTTTTGACATTGTAATTGATATTATGGTCATTCGTGGAGTATTTTAAAATTATTATTAGCTATGCATGTCTTAACTTTTTATTATGTTCACAGTTGAAAAGAGTTCTGGGTGTGGTCGGAAATCCATATTAATTCTTGGTGCCACTCATGTTCATTCGCCCCAAAACAAGATGCACTATATAGAAATCCGATGATAAATGATTTAAGCATGATTCTTTCCCAAATAGCCCGTTTTTCGTGGTGCAAAGCATATTTTCCAGTTTATACAATACTTGTTAACTCCAAGTTTCCTGCGTGGAAAAATTTTCTGATCCTGTTGTACAATTTGTACGAAATGCCTTTCTGCAAGAATTTTGTAACTACGATCTACAAGTAGCATTGTTCGGAGGGGGGGGGGGTAATTCCTTATCAAATCAATTGAAAATGCGAAAAGATCCACATCCCATCGCAAATTTCGATGAAATATGGGTTAAAATTTTTTGAAAGGAATAGTAACTACATTAGTAGTGAATTTTATGCATAAAAATAATTTAAATTTTCTATTCAGCAGTTTTTTTTTTCAGTTTCGCGTTTTTTTGAGGTTTGCATTTGTTTTGGATTGCTGACTTGAAACGAGACTCTTAGTAAAACCAATAATTTTCGCTGGATTAGTAATCTGAACTGTGAGGAACATGAAACTTCAGAATGAAAAGGATTTACGCAGAAATTTGTTAGTTGCCTAATGTAGCAACTCGTGCCGGAATGCGTAGAATGAATCATTTGTCCATTTAGTTAGTATTTTAGCTTTTCGCACGAAGCAGTTGATGTAACGCGATATATAGGTTAAATTTCAACCGTCACATGCAGAAGCCAATATTTGTTAGCTTCTTGAACACAGAAAACTAAGAAACTTCTAAAGGAAAACGGATTTCGGAATTTACCATTTCTCAGAAAGAGAATTCATTGATTGAAAGTGTAATGATCTTGATGATGATCAGAATTGTGTTCTTTAATTTTGAGGAAAATATATTGGGGCTGAAGAAGAACTGAAGTTAGCTTCACAACCTGTAGCGCATTTATAAACCATAAAGCCGTCCCGTGGCCGAGTGGTTAGCACGCTTGGCTACTCATCTAAGGGACCTGGGTTCGAGCCCCAGGTAAGGCATGGCTGTTTGTGTCGTTTTTCTGCTGAGGTCCTGCCATCCTCTCAGACCTTCTATTATGGCATATAAACTGACAGGCTCCTGTCAGACCTCTGTGGCCAGCAGCTGTTTGAGGGAATATTTATTATTATTTTTTATTAATTTTTACATATATACATTTAAACAAAACTTAGAGAATAGCGAATAATTATTTTGATAATCGATTACCAGTCGAACAAAATTCTATTTAAGGATAATGCTCAGATTGCGTATGTTTTTATATGGCTATCAGGTAAAATAAAGAACATTATCGTTGAGATATTAATATTTTTTTATGTATAGAGCCGTTACAGAAAATAAAAAAATATAATAAGCAGAATACAAATTTATAATTATTTCAGAGAACAAATGCGTAATTACTTTGCCAAGTTAGATCCTTACTACATCAAAAAAAAAAAACTATAAATATAGGGAGCAATAAACCAGAATATTTCATGTTACAGATTATTTTCGATATTACATCTGGAATATTGAATACAATGGCAGCTTGATGATCATTAAAGAAATTTTTTTCTCTTTTTATTATGAATGCTTTAAGTATTTCGTAAAGTATTTTAGTATTTCAATTATTTCTGCAAGTAAAACTGGAATTTTGTAGATCATTGGGGGCGGGGGTGCTCAATTTGTAGTGCAGCAGGCTCGTAATATGCAGTTCTCAGGTTTCAGTCGTAGCTGGGCCAGCGTTACCCGATGGGTTTGGAAAGACCGCCATCCATTGAATGGGAAGTTAAGCCATGGCCCTGTGTGCAGGAGAGAGCGATACCCTATTCACGTCAAAGAACATTGACGGGAAAGCTACCACCTGTCTCCTAACAGCTGTCCAGTGGATCACCTCCCTTCCCCAATCTTCTCCGAGCCTTCGGTGCCCTTGTGACCTGGCCATTTAGCACATTGTAAGCAAAAAGTGACGCCTCAGAAGTAAAAGAACCCAAGTTGTGGATCATGAAACTCTGAAAATGAAGTGAATCCTGTACTTTCATCTCGAAACTTTTTTCACCGTCCCCATGTGTAAAAAAAAATACCTCCTCAAGCAGCTGCTTGCTACAGAGGACTGACAGGAGCCTGTCAGTTTATACACCAAGTAGAATGTCTGAGGATGGCGGGACCTCAGCAGAAAAACTGTACGAACATCCATTCCTTACACGGGGCTCGAACCCAAGTCCCTTAGATCAATATCCAAGCGCTCTAACTACTCGGTCACGGGACGGCTTCCCCATGTATAAGGAGAGTCAATTCAAAACTCCGTCTTGTCTGTATTAAACTTTTTGTAAAAGAAATGAGACTGAAGGTTAAATATCTAAACTCAAGCTAATTCAATTTCGATTTTCCATAGTATTCGTGTATTATTTGAAAGCCGTAGAAGATGCAAACTTTAACAGCAATTTCCGATCATTAGTAATTCGAAAAGTTAAAAACGTAGATAATAACTCTGATATTAATCCGTTTACTAATATTTAGAAATTTATGTGATGATTGGAGACGTTAATTTTGAAGAAAATCTTTTAGAATGAAAAATACTGTTAATGCGCAACACTTGCGTTCTAATAATAAGGAAAGACATACTTGTATTGTTGATAACTGTATCTGCATTCCATATTTTACCAGTTTTATATGGGGCGGGGGTGCTCAGTCGGTAGCGCGCCAGGCTCGTAATCTGTAGTTCCCAGGTTCGAGTCCCAGCTGGGTCAGCGTTGAGATTTATCTCCGCAAAATTTCCCCGCCACTGCCCACGGTCAGTAGGGGACACCGATGGGCTTGGAAAGGCCGCCGTCCGTCGGATGGGACGTTAAGCCGTGGCCCCGTGTGCGGGAGAGCCATACCCTGTGCACGTTAAAGAACACGCTGGATGGCCTTGACGGGAGGCTACCATCTGTCTCCCAACAGCTGTTCCAGTGGGTCCCCTCCCCCAACCTTCTCTGAGCCTTCGGGATCCATGTGACCTGGCCATTTAGCCCATGGTGTGCAAAAAAGTGCCGCTCAGAGGTAAAACAACCCAACAACCCAGTTTTATATCTTGCTTTAATGATATGAAATACATTTGCTCTATTGCTAAAGTAGAACCGACAACCTTTTACTTTTCAGTTTTGCTTGATATTTTGTTCTGATAAAATTCTTGCTACCAAATTTGAAGTAAACATAATTTAACGAGTTAAAATTTAGAGGTTCACACGATTTTTTCAACTCTATATCTATGATGTATTTTAGGGTTTGCCTATGTACTGTTTAATCAAGAACTTGTAAAGACATTTTTTGTTAAATTTCAGCAGACGCAGATTACAATTAAGAGTGACATTCTAGAAACATCTTACGTTTTGATAAAGATCAGGATATTTAACTTCATTGATAAGTAATTATGTCACAATCCATTTTTGTATATAGACTGAGGTCAGTCGGTAGCGCACTAGCCTCGCAACTTATTGTTCCAGGTTCGAGTCCTGCTGTTCCCTAATTCAAGCATCCAAATTGCAGTATTTATTTTCCGAAATTTCATAGTTACACAAAAACGAATTGACATGATTGCATAAGTTATCAGTGAAAAAGCAAATATATTGATCTACTGATAAAGCAATACTTAACTACCACTGCTAGATAAACTCTTCAGTCGAGATTTAAATATGAAAATAAAAAATATAAAAAAAAAAAACCCTCAAGCAGCTGCTTGCCACAGAGGTCTGACAGGAGCCTGTCAGTTTATATGCCACAGCAGAAGATCTGAGAGGATGGCAGGACCTCAGCAGAAAACAACACGAACATCCATGCCTTACCCGGGGCTCGAACTCAGGTCTCGTAGATCAGTAGCCAAGCGCGCTAACCACTCGGCCACTTGTGAAAAAATAGCTTTTGATATGCTTAAGTTTATAATCTACTAAGGCAGAGTTATAAATAATAGGCTAGCAACTTTTTAACTATGTACTCTATTCCTTAGTCGCCTGTGCACCATAAAACCAAAACAATCAACCTAATGTAAAACAGACACTATGACACAAGTATGTGCCCTATAGTATCATTGAGCACAATGAAAAAGCGACCTGGAAGTTGCTGTATGATGTCTTCTACGACGTTGTAAACTATCAGACCTCTGTGGCAAGCAGCAGCTTGAAATAAAATATTAATTTCATACACAGCACAAGAGTTCCCCTCCTCCTTCTGAAATTTCACTTTAATCATTACATAGCAAAAAGGGGGTTTTATAAAAGAAAAGAAATGCCCATAAAACTATCAAATAAAGAAAAAAGGTGAGAAAATATTAAATCTGATTTTTATTTATTCCTCATGCATTCATATATTTCTGGCTACGCCATTGTCAAGATATGTCAATGTAGAAGAAAATCTGTTTAAAAATAAGCTTAAAAGTTTGTAGTAACAATGTAGTAAATGTTTTACTAAAATAAATGTACCTACCTTCATTAACATTGTCCACAAACTCGCATGGAAATTCGTTATGAAGCTGCCGTCTTTGTACTCAGTTTTTAAAGTCCATGATTCTTTTGATTAGTAATATTATCTAGCAATAATATATTAAATATATTAAATAATAAATTAAGTAGTTTTGATTAGTAATATTATCCAGAAACTATAAATATAGTTTCTGGGACCAATAATGCATATAAAGTGTATTCAGTTTTTAAAACATTTAAATTTCAGGGAAAAAATGCAGTTTTCTATATTATAATCTCTGGAGTTAGTAGTAATAAATAAAATCTTCAGCCAATAGATGAAGACATTATTTACGATAGGTGGAATAAGGCATAATTTTTATATCATGATTTTAAAGATATTTATCCAAATAGGATTTTTTAATGGGCTCATATGATGTTGTACTTTCGTTCTGCTGATAAAGCAAGATTGATAACATTTATTTTACTGATGAGCCTTTAACTTCACTATTTCCATATGCTTAAAAGCAAATACTAATGCGAAATGTTGATGCAAACGGTAAGAACCAGGACTCTCAACTGAAAAACCTTTAAGAAAGCGTCAATGCAGTTCGCTAGCTTAATTAACAGCTAAATTTGAAAGATTCATAGAATGTCGCATTTTCGTTCTGCTGATGATAAGTATCATTGAAAAAACATTTTACCAATGGAACTTTTTCTGGGTACTCTTCATAGTGTGAAAAAGAACACGTGGGGCTGAGTGGCCTTAGCGGGAGCCTACCATCAGTTTAACAGCTCTCCAGTGGGTTCTTTCCCCAAACCTCTGAGCTTTTGAGGGCCTTATGATCTGGTGATTTACCCCGTTGTGTGCAAAATGTGTGCTGCTCAGAAGTAAAACTACCCAACAATTTCTTCATACTGTGCTGAAATTTATCTAGTTTCATATAATGCTATACTTTTGTTCGGCTAGTAGAAGTAAGATTGAATGCATATTGCTTTGCTGATGATCTTTTCCTTTAATTCTCTTCTTGCTATTTCGTGAAGGAAATCCTGATGAGAAATCTTAAGAGAGAACACCACTGCAGTACTGCTAATCTAGCTTAACAGCTAAAATTTAAAGGTTCATATAATGTTCTACTTTCTTTTTGCGGATAGAAAGACCCTGTTTCACATATGCTACGAAATTCTGAGAAAACACCATTGTGATATGACTACTCTAGTTTAACCAGTTAAAATTTAGAGGTTCACATGATTTTTCAACTCTATTTCATATCTATGATGTATTTAGGGGATTTGCCTATGTACTGTTTAATCAAGAACTCCCAAATTGTAAGAACCAGGACCCCAAGTTCGATATACAGCTTCCTCTTATGACTTAAAAGGGTTTCCTCCCTTAGTTTTTCTCTTGTCCCCCCAAAGAATAATGCCTAAACGCTTGCCAAGTATAATCTCAAATGAAGTCTTCTGAATGGGTGGGATACTGATGGTTTTGTAAATCAATGTAATCATTGTAAAATCAATGGGACACTGAACCGTGGTTCGTGTGGAGGAGAGCCATACCCCTGCACGAAGAAGAAATTTGGATTTCCTTGATGAGAGGATTCCATATCTCCTAACAGCTGTTCAGTGTGTCCTCTTCCTCAATCTACTTCGATCCCTTAGTAATAATCCTTAGTAATTAGTAGTAAGTTGTAATCTGTCCATTTAGCCTATTGTGTGCACAAAAGTGCACTTAAGGGATTAAACAATCCAATTCTGACGTAGGTAGTATCGTGGACTATTTCAAATTATATCTCCTCCTTTCTGTACCCCTCCAAAAAAAAGTGGGGGAGGGAAATTTCAAGGGGAATCGATCGCAATGAGTGGTATGTCAAATGAAAGCGTGCGAAAATATAAGTTGTTTAATATTATAGAGTGCAGTTAAAAAAAATAAATATCCCCCTCAAGCAGCTGCTTGTTACAGAGGTCTGACAGGAGCCTGTCAGTCTATACGCTATAGTAGAAGATCTGTGAGGATGGCGAGACCTCAGCAGAAAAACAACACAAACACATATAATCCTTACCCATTACTCTATAATATTAGTTTCATTAAGAACCCGAGCAACGCCGTTATAAATTTGAGTTGTGCTGTCAAGTCTTGTAACCAAATTTAAAACACCAATAGTCTTGTTCCTCTTCCATCCACCTGGTTTTCAGGTAAGTGGTACGACTAATAACACCAAAGCAGTGCTCTAACTTAATTAACTGCTGAAATTTAAGAACTTACTGATAGACATAAGAGACAATGCTTCTTTCGCTGATGACGTTTTCTTCAAGATTATACGTATTATGCTATGAAGTCCTGATGAGAAAATTTCGAAGGACACCAGTGCAATACGTTACCTTAATTAACAGCTGAAGTTTTAAGAAGGTCACCTGATGTCATACTTTCATTCTGCTGATAGAAGCAAGATTGACAAGACTTGTATTACTGATGAGCCTTTTTTGTTTCAACCTTCATACATATGTTGTGAAGTTCTGGTGGGAAAGTTAAAAAATATATATACGATGCATCAGTTTAATTAACAGATGAAATTTAAGAGGTTTCTTATAAAGTTAATGTTGGGTCTCCTCTAAGTGGCATTCTTTTTTTCACGATAGGCTAAAAGCAATGTCACAAGAACTCCAAGGGCTCAGTGAAGGTTGGAGAAAGATCCATTTGAAAACTATTAGGAAAGCTCAGTTCAGAAAGTTTGGCTTCATTCAGAAAGTTGGGGAAAAGGAGGGATTCATTGGGCAACTGTTAGGATATAGATGGAAGCCTCCATTTAAGACCATCTAGCGTTTTGTTTATCATGCGCAGAGGACTTTTCTGCACAGGAGGCAACAGCTTAATGTCCCATTTGGCAGACGGCGGCCTTTCCAAGCAGCTCAACAGTTTCCCGTTTCTCACAGGGCAGAACGGGGTTTAATGGAGACAATGTCATGCGTTCTTTCTTCTGATGCAAACAGGATTTGAAATTTTATTGATGAGCCTATTTCTCCAACACTTTTCATTATCACCATATTTCTTCAACACTTTTCATTATGAGCATATTTATTCAGTACTCTTTATATTATGCCAGGAAGGCCTGATGCGAATTTAAGAAAACACCAGTACTCTTAGTGGAAGGTGAAATTAAAGGGATATTAGAAAACACTAGTGCAATGCTTGATTAAGAGGTTATAAATTTAAGATGCTTTTATGATGGCATACATTTGTTTTCTTGATGGAAGCAAGATTGACACCTTTTTTTTTTGTTTATGGGCATTTCCTTTAAGTGCTATTCATATTATTCAATGAAGTGATGCGAAATTTGAACAAAACGTTAGTATTCTTAATAGCTGTAATTTAAGAGGTTCATATGATGTAATTTTACTTTCGTTCTGCTGATAGAAGAAGATTGAAAAGACATGCTGATGAACCTTTCGTTAGATCTTATTTATATTTAGATATTAAGCCCTAACACGAAATTTGAAGAAAATGTAACGCGTCTATTTGAGCGTAATTAACTAACGTAGATGTAGATTAAAGAATTTTGCTTGAAGTCGCCCTTTCTGTTTCTAAAAGAAGATGAACAACGTTGTATTCGGGCATTATCATCAAATCTATTGTATCAATATAAATAAAAAAAATAAATTTTGTGTAATATTTGTTCTTTACAAACCAGCGTTATATTGTGGTTTTAAGAATATTCTGATAAAATTAAAAGGTTCATATGATGTCATACTTTCACTCTGCTGATGAAAATAAGATTGACAGCAGGTTTACTGATGGACCTTTTTCTGATATATTCGTTACTAATAATTTATGTAATTCTGATTTGTATGAAAAGTTGCTGTACTTGAAATTCTAAATAAAACCGCTGTTTTCTTAAATTAACTCTCTGTTAAAATAATTTCTACCATTAACTCATGTGAATTTTAGGTATATTTTGATCCTTGTGTATTCTATTAAATTTGGTAATATTATGTATCCTAAGCGTATAGTTCCTATAAACCAAAAATAAAACTGCAGTGAAAAATATCTAAGTTACTTTGTGTAATACATGGCGAGTTAAAATTCCGTTTACAAAATTTGGATGCTTGTTTTGGAGGACCAAAACAAAGAAAAAGCTCCCATGACATGAATTCGGAAATTCTTTCTTCGCGAAATATCATTGCTGAAAGAATAACAAGCATTCAGGTAACAAATTATGTATTACTAAAGTATCGATGCATTTACAGAGGTGTTTAAAATTCACACTTCTCTGTGTAAAATTTGGAAAACCCGGACTGAAGTGTGGAAGCCCACAACTATTCAGCCAGGCTTCCACACCTCAGTCCAGGTTAACACAATGGAGCGGCGAAGCTTCCACACCTCGATCCTCAATTAACACAATGGACGTGAGGTTGTTTCCACTGAAATGAGAACACTTTCCGCCA
Source organism: Ryuthela nishihirai (assembly GCA_038380435.1). Lineage (NCBI taxonomy): Eukaryota > Metazoa > Arthropoda > Arachnida > Araneae > Heptathelidae > Ryuthela > Ryuthela nishihirai. Next base: position 12,438,102 of record JAWZYU010000016.1, on the reverse strand, counting down.
CTTTGGCTGGCTGCGGTCGATCTACATCATGTGGTTTGGCACATTTCTTTCTAATCATATTTCAATGGCACGGTGATCCACTACAATGAATGTAAATCTGTTTGAGAATTTCTCTGCATATATGTAGTTGTTGCACTGCATAACATTTCACTCTATGTTAGGTGTCGCTCATTTCTTCAAATGTAAACTCCATAATGATGAATAAGAATTGTAACAAGTCACAGCTGACAAGAGTAACACTGCTGTGCCATTTAAGCATAGCGATACGAGTTTGCAATATTAGCACATTTAAATCGGAACGCGTGATTAATCTGGTTATATGTCCCAAACAGCCGCGAGGCAAGCATCTAAATAGCAACATAGCGATATCTCTGTAAAAAGCGTTTTTGGACCCATTTCGTAGGAATTTTCTTATTTGTTTTGCTCCCCCCCCCCCAGAAAAAAGCCCCCAATTTTGACTCGCCCTGTAATTTTCTTGTGTAGCTGAAACTGCCTGGGCAGCAAACTTGACTTGGGTCCTAGTGGATTACGTGATCGTGTGATGCTTCACAGTGGCAATTTCGCAAAGAAATGAAATATTGACAATATTGTCAGTCTCATTACTACAGGCTAATTTTTTGCCTTAGACATCTTTTATCATTCTATATTACTATACTGTGTCGTGCTACTTAACGCGTTTTGATTAACCCGTTTTTTGACAGGAGGGAAATATTCATACTATAATGGTAGATGTAGTTGATAGAAAGAAAATACAATTTAGGTCCATTAAGTAAGAGGTCTCGAAGCACGTCCAGAAATGCTGTTTCTGAGACCTTTATTAAATGTATTCTTGAGCGATACTAGAATACAGCATGATAAATTTTTTGAAGAAATGTTTTTGATTCTGAAATTAGAAAATAAATGGAAAAATGTTATTGGCAGTTGGATATATTCTGACGAGTTCTGGTTCAATATTTTACGCATTTTTACTTTGTTTAATAAAATTCTTAACGGTAAACAACCAAAACAGTGCAAATTATTAGTTAAAAAACTAATAAAAGGAAATCAATAACTAGTCTTTTGCCATTTTGAAATATAAGCTGTTTCCTTAACTGTCGAGGAAACAATGGACCAGGCCACTGTGAATTTATCATTTATGAATGAAACATACCGATTAATATGAAGTACTGGCTACTTTATTACACAAGTTAAACATGGATAATGACGTTGATGATATGTGCCCACCCAGTAGGTCGTCTTCCCTAACCTTGTTCAGAGCCTTAGTCGTTATGACCTGGTCTTTTATTTTAGCCCAATGCAAAACGAAAATAGGGCATCTAGCGAACATTACAATGATGGGGAAGATTCAGAAGGCATAGTTGCATTTAAAGGCATTTTCTTCATTTCTTAGTTTTTTTTCCTGAAAATTTTTTGCATATTTTTTATACTCGTTTTCATTTGCACAGCTTTCTGAGCACTACAATATGCTATCAGTTTCTCAGGGATTTTTTAGCGGGATTTAACTTGAGATGTGCGCTTGAGATTATGCGCTTGTGCATTCTGCCATTCTAGTTTTTTTTTGGTAAAGCTTTTGAACCTAGTGAGCCTTTTTCGCAACTGTGGGGGAAATAACTTTAAATCTCTTTGTTTTCTTTTGTTTAAGTACGGCAGACTTTTGTAACGCTTTGAAATTCCCAGAAATACTCTAGTGCACCATTCCAAAAAAGCGATCACTGTGAATAAAAATAACTTTTACCCTCGCCCTCCAGATCCGGCCTTGCAAGAAGGACATACGCAAAACACGTGAGAGAAAGCACTGGTTGACTTGGTTAGATTTATGTCTGCCCATAACAACTATTCAATTTTATCTTTAACACAATTTTCTTTGGGATCCTTGTGACCTGATAATTTAACCCTTGGTGAATTAAAATAAACTACTAATGGGTAAAAAAACAATTCGGAAAGAGAATGAATTCGTAGCAGTTTTGTTGATCAAAATTTGAATGGTTAAAAATTTGCATTGCTATTCATTATATATGTTTGTGTACTGAAGCGGACTATGAACGTGCAACAATGAAAGCGTGATCGTTTGCTGCGAGACACGAGATATCGCGCATAATGAAATCACGACATAACAGACTGGAATACGATGGGTTCGAAAAAAGAGAATCCAGTAGAGTTTTTGACCTATAAAAAAAGAAGTTTTTGTTTGAGTTATGTGCGGTGATAAACTGTCGATATTTGGAGTGGTAAGACTAGTATCTTTAGTACAACAATGTGTCTCAATTTTCGTAGAAAAGGTAATTCACAAGTGATAGTTAACTAGTGATTGGTAAGATTTCTGCCTATGCCTTGATTTGCAATTCGGTTTTCGAATCTTGTACTTGATTATCGATTGGTATTTCAAGTAACTAATTGAAATTTTATTGTTATTGATATAAGTTTATTGCCTTAGTTATTAAATCAATTGATTTACTGTCTTTATTACGAATTTACGCACGGTTGTCAAATATAAAAATGCAACTTTAAAAATCTGTAACAGTGTTATTGAAATGTTCTTAAGGCTGCAAGCATGCCTAGGTTGTCTGACTCCTTATTTCATAGCCATTCTTAGCATTAATTTTAATGGAAGCTAATAGCCTAGTGGTGGCAATACTTGTTTTCCAGAAGAAATAGTGCTCCTTGCGTATATAGCAGTATTGTGTACGCATGAAATTCAGTTTCAGAAAATTTTAGTTTAAAGAAAAATCACAACTGTTAAAAATCATAATTTCGTGATAAGTTTTAAAGTCAGGTGTAGAGAAATGCTGCTGTGGATTAAAAGAAATTTTTTTTCAAAAATACACTGCTAAAAAAACTGAAGTAAAATAACTCTCTCTAGTATGACGTACTTGAGCAGATTTAAACAACAGCGAGAGCAAAGACATTCAAAACAGGAAGTTCTAGAGGAAGAAAAATATCTTTAATGCTATTTGGAGAAGACGCCGTGGACAATAGCTTGTGTCCTGTGTGAACCATGGACTTGCCTTGCCACTCATGACGTTATCTCCGCAACCGTTTTAAGGTAGATTTCAATGAGCGAAGAGACGGCGCAATCTTCCCAAACGGAATTGAATAGAGTCTTATCTAGATGTTTCCCCACTTGGGTATACGTGGGCGGAGTTCAGAAAGCAGTTAGCAGCTCATTCCAATTTTATTAATACTTTCTAGCTGCGAAATTGGAAAAGTTTTGATTTGTAGCTGTAAACGATTTCCATCTGTCGGAATCAAGACTGATGAGATGTCACTTTTATTGATGGATATTTCGGTTGATCTATGGAATCTTTTTTGTATTAGTGTAAGAAATTCGTATCGATACAATGTGTTAGACAGAGCAATTGCAAACTGCTTTAGAACTTCAAATATATAAAACTGATTGTTTGTCACACGAAAGGAAAGAAAATGACATGACAATGAAGAGAAATACATCGTTTTGCAGTTGTGTCCAGGGAAGTGCTGCTGTAAGCAAACCAGACATGGACAATTACACAGGTGCCCAGAAAGCACAATGTATGTTTTGGTTTGAAGAAAATAATCCAGAAATGCAAGTGCAGTACACGTATCCATTACCTGCTGCAAGTAAGGGATATTCTAAATCAGAAATTTCGAGTCCTCAGGATCTGTCATGGCAGCTCCCTTAAGTAGTGTCCTCGTTCACCGGACCTAATCCCTTTCGATTTCTCTTTGTGCAGTTTAAAGTCCAAAAGGAGAGCTTGCTAGAAGCAAAAATATTTACCAAGCTATTCTTACGGGAAGCGATAATAGCTGTTAAATTTATTGCTGCCATTCACTTCTCCCTAACTGTGAACGTAAGAGTCATAATAACATTTAAATCTGCTGCTGTTGACAGATTCTCCACATTTTTGGATTTCTCCACACATTCGGAAACTTTTGGTCAAGTACGTCGGTAGTCAAAGAATACCAAATTTTCCGAAATAAAATGTCGATAGTTTGCGACGAAGCTACGGCCTATGAGCGCTCTCTGAGTCAGCAATAAGCTTTGAAACATATAGAATTCTACGTATTGAAACCAGTGTTGGCAAACGAAATGAAAAACAAACGTAACTATTTCGTTACCTTTTTCATTACAACCAAAAACTTGAGTATCGTTTTTCGTTAAGTTTTTTGTTATAGCAAAATATAAATTTCGTTATAACGTTACGTTAACGTTATTTCGAAATATTTTTAGTACAAATGCACAATAATGAAATACACTGAAGTGCCATTGAATTAGGTTTGGGTTGTTTTACTTCTGAGCGGCACTTTTTTGCACACCATGGGCTAAATGGCTAGGTCACATGGACCCCAAAGGCTCAGAGAAGGTCGAGGGAACCGACTGGAACAGCTGTTGGGAGACAGATGGTAGCCTCCCGTCAAGGCCATCCAGCGTGTTCTTTAACGTGCACAGGGTATGGCTCTCCAGCACACGGGGCCACTGCACGTCCCATCCGACGGATGGCGGCCTTTCCGAACCCGTCGGTGTCCCCTACTGACCGTAAGCAGGGCGGGAAAATTTGCGGAGATAATTGAATTAGGGATAGCAACCTAGTAACGTGTTGGACCCCCTCTGGCCCTGATAACGGCCGCCACACGACGAGGCAAGGACTCCACAAAATTGCGTAAATGTTCCACGGGTATGGCGACCCATGCATCCTCCAGAGCTGTCCACAATTTTCTCAAGGTCGTCGATGATGGGGCATAGGCCCGAAAACTCTGTTCGACGGTATCCCAAAGGTTTTCGGCGGGATTTAAATCGGTTTCTAAGTGGCTAAGTCATTTTTTCAAAGTCAGCAGAATTCTCCTGTAATCATGCATTAGCCAACCTGGACGTGTGAGATGAACAGTTGTCTTGCTGGTAGACGCCATCTCCATTGGGATACACGATGGCCAAATGGGTGTAAATGGTCAGCCATGAGTTCTACGTACCGGGATACATTGAGAGTCGTCGGTACACATACCAAAGGTCCACAGACGTCCAACTGAAGACTCCCCAAGCCGTCACTGAGCCACCATCAGCTTGTACTGTTCCGACCTGGTATGCTGGATCCATGGCTTCATGGGGTTGGCGCCATACCCTGTCTCCCATCGGCGTGGGGAAGTTTAAATCGAGATTCATCACTCCTGGCTATCCGTAGCCAATTTTCGATGGTCCAGTTTCGATGTTCTTTAGCCCAGGCAAGGTGTTGAGCCTAATGTCGTCCCGTTAGAAGTGGGACTCTCATAGGTCGGCGGCTCCCGAAGCCGAGATGATGAAGTGAGCGTTGCACGGTCCATGCACTGACTTCCCGGCTGGAACCCGTGTTCAGATGGGAGGTGATTTCAGATAATGTCTGCCCCTATCGGTCCGTACGATGCGTGTCAGACGGCGAAGCCCATGATCATTCAAGGCTAGTTTTCATTTGCAGTTTGTCCTAGTGCTTGTTATTTGGCCGAAATTTTTATATTCCTGGAACACTCTTGAAACTGTCATACGAGAAAATCCAAGTTCGTTGACGATTTCTGAGATCGAGTGACCCATCCGTCGGGCACCTACGATCTGCCCTCTGTCAAATGCATCTAAATCCCGCGCCTTTCCCATTGCGCTCCTCACGACGAATGCTTGGGGAAGCCAAAGCTGACAGCTATATATGATCAGAATTTTAGCCACGCATGCGCCCAAGTGCGGGACTTGCAGTACTGAATTTGGATAACGTCTCCTATCCCTAATTCAATGGCACTTTAGTGTATATGTTATCATTTTATTATATATGTCTGCAATAGCGTTTCCCAGCGGTTTGCATCAATTCAATCAATCCACTTGTTAAAAAACAAATGGAAAATTGTAAAAAGGAACTATCGATATTAATAACGAAAAGAATACATATGTGTAAATAGAATTGTTGCGGTGACTTTTTCTGCTATTAATTCTTAAAAATTGTGGTTTAAGAATAATAATGAAATAAAAATTGCGATTAGGAGACTCGGTTATGAATAAATAGGATGACGCCACTGTATGTATTCTAATAATGCATGTAAGCCATACAGTCGAAACTACTGAAGACGCACGTACCTGGGGCGGGGGTGGCTCAGTCGGTAGCGCGCCAGGCTCGTAGTTTGTAGTTCCCAGGTTCGAGTCCCAGCTGGGTCAGTGTTGAGATTTATCTCCGCAAAATTCCCCGCCCTGCCCACGGTCAGTAGGGGACACCGATGGGCTTGGAAAGGCCGCCGTCCGTCGGATGGGACGTTAAGCCGTGGCCCCGTGTGCGGGAGAGCCATACCCTGTGCACGTTAAAGAACACGCAGGATGACCTTGACGGGAGGCTACCATCTGTCTCCCAACAGCTGTTCCAGTGGGTCCCCTCCCCCAACCTTCTCTGAGCCTTCGGGGTCCATGTGACCTGGCCATTTAGCCCATGGTGTGCAAAAAAGTGCCGCTCAGAAGTAAAACAACCCGACGCACGTACCTCGTTGGGGAGGGGGGGATAAGAATTTAGTTTGGCGGGGTGAGTCTGAGACTTGAGTAGGATGTCCTAATTACTAAAATATTCTACCGGACAGGAAAGGTCAACATGATATTTGTTGATATATGGAATAAAAATTTATAATTATTTTCTTTGTACTTACTTTTAATGTGGGGCATAAAATATGAGGCTAAAATAAAAATTATACAAAGACACTTTGTTTTTGGATTTCAAACCAAGTAGACAAGTTTGAGATTTAGCATAAGACGGGGGCGGGGGTGGGGGTGGCTCAGTCGGTAGCGCGCCAGGCTCGTAATCTGTAGTTCCCAGGTTCGAGTCCCAGTTGGGTCAGCGTTGAGATTTATCTCCGCAAAATTCCCCGCCCTGCCCACGGTGAGTAGGGGACACCGATGGGCTTGGAAAGGCCGTCCGTCGGATGGGACGTTAAGCCGTGGCCCCGTGTGCGCCATAACTTGTGCACGTTAAAGAACACGCTGGATGGCCTTGACGGGAAGCTACCATCTGTCTCCCAACAGCTGTTCCAGTGGGTCCCCTCCCCCAACCTTCTCTGAGCCTTCGGGTCCATGTGACCTGGCCATTTAGCCCATGGTGTGCAAAAAAGTGCCGCTCAGAGGTAAAACAACCCTAGCATAAGACGATCGGATTTTCGGGGTGGTGAATCTTCACTTCCCCCCCCCCGGATACGTCATTGACTGAAGAAATTATGCCAAATTTCTAGAAATTGTCCAGAATAAAATGGAGCATTATTAATAAAAATTTCTAAACATAAATAGGCAATCGTATTTCTTAGTACTATTCCGATTTTTGTGCACAGATTAATATTTTTAAAACAGATTGCTAAAATGACTCCAGGAAATTTTAAAAAAGAGTGAAATTCCCTTTAGAAATATTAACATTATAACACAGTCGACGAAAATTAAAAAAAACTAAATTCATTCAAAAATATTGATATAATGCAATCAATACTATTCTACTATTTATTCATCATTATAAGCAAAATGTCTTCTAATAGTAAATAATAAATATATATACCCCCTCAAGCAGTTGCTTGCGACAGAGATCTGACAGGAGCCTGTCAGTTTAATATGCCATAGAAGATCTGTGAGGATGGCGGCACCTCTTCTAATAATGTTGAATCCAAATTATTTCTTTTGTCAGAGAGAATCCATTTAATCATAGAAAAAACTGTCCTATAGAAGATACCTGAGTACTATAGAATAATTCTTTGCAATGCTTTGTCCTGATTTTTCTAGTAGTGAAAAATATTTTCCTTTGTAGAAATTCTGTTTGCTCTCTCAAATTCATTTTATGATATTGAAATTTTATTTTCTTTCGCCTCCAAGTTTTCGGTTTCATCAAAATAGATTTCCAGCAAAATCATTTGTTGAGTCCTTTGATGACACTGAACTATTTTTATCGGTCGATGCTTTCCTGTAGAAGAGCTAATGCAAAATAATTAAATGAGACAGCTAATTCTCAAATTCTTTTGGACTGTGCCAATGAAGGTCAATCAAAAGTAAATTGTACATGTCTGTTTCATACAAGTTTCTAAGTATATCCTATAAAGGAGAAATCTGAAGTGTATCAAAACACAGAACTGTGAAAATAACGAAATTATTTTTTCCGTTATTTGTTATGATTTATCGTTATACATATTTTGAAATTCCGTTAATGTTAATTCACAACGTTATTCAAAAATAATTTTGTTATTTCTTTACAATCACAACGTTTTCCAACAACACTGATCGAAACTGTGCTAAAATACCGCGGGGGTGGGGGGTCGGTACTCACAAAACTAACCTTTGGTGTAGTAAAAAGCAGAGTATGCATATCAAAGGTGAGACCCGAGCTGCGACAATTTGTGTAGAAACTAAACCATGGGCAAAGTAGGAACCTGATTTTTAAAACAACCACCGGAGCATACGGGGAAAGCCGTGCATGAAATTTGGACCATGCTGGGGATCAAGGGAGCTATAGGGCAGCAAATCTGTCGTAACGGAAATAAAAATCTCGATAGTTTAGGTAGAAGAAACTAAATGACGGGCTAAGAGAGAGAGATTGCTGATGTCTGCAATGACCCAAGTAAACACCAGGAAATTATCTTCGTATTGAATCTGCGCTAGTATCCGGGAGGGGATACTTACAAAACCTTGACTGCAGTGAAAATAAGAATATACAGATTAAAAGTGGCACCGGGTGCCGTTCAGCTAACGTTCAGAATATATTGCGGGTGTCTCTGCCGGTAACGCCAGGCTCCCAATCTGCAGTTCCCCAGTATCAAGTCAGCTGGGCAAGCATTGAGATTTTTCTCTACAAACGTCAGTAGAGGACACCGATGGTCGTGGAAAATCCGTCAGATGGGACGTTAAGCCGTTTCCCTATGTGCGGGAGACACATACCTTGTGCACTTTAAAGAACTCGCTGGATGGCCTTAATGGGAGACTACCATCTGTCTCTTAATAGCTATCCAATGTGTCCCCACCCCCACCTTCTCTGAGTCCTTGGGATCATTATGACCTGGCCATTTAGCCCATTGTGTAAAAAGTCACTCAGAGATAAAAACAACCCAACAGAATGTGAGAGGAAATTGAATTTCGTTATATATTGAATTCGAATTCGTTTTATATTGCAGTAGAATTGAATTCGCTTTATATTGCAGTAGATTGATATTTTATCTGTAAACGCTAACTGTAAGGTTGGTTGGTTTACCTCTGAGCGGCGCTTTTATGCATACAACGGGGCATAAATGATCTGATTAAGGTTTACAATTTTGTAATGCGTATATATATACATATAATTATTATATTCAAAATTTTTAAAGAATATACTAGCGCTGTTTCGGCTGATTCCGTAAATTAAGAATAAATCTTTTTTGCCTTTGTGAGCAAATCAGAGTTACTATATTGCAACATTTTTGATTGTGATCGATATTTTATCTGTAAACGCTAACCTAAGATTGGTCGTTTTACCTCTGAGCTACGCTTTTATTTCCTATAACGGGGTATAAATGATCAAGTCAAAAAGACACCAGGAGACAGGTCTGGACAGGTGGAGCCTCTCAAGGCCAACAAACTTATTTTTTATGTGCTCAGGCTATGGCTTAGCGTCCATCCGAAGGACGGAGGTATTAGGACAAGCCCATTGGGCTAATATGAGAAGAGAATTACTTCTAGAGTAAATTATATTTATTATATTTTATTATAGAGTCTCTAGAACTCTAAGTATCTCATACTTAGAGTTTAAAATGTTTGTAACAGTAGCACATTTTACCTCATATAACAGACCCCAGAAATACCACTTAATATAAATAATAAGGGAATAGTAGTCTTAGTTACCTCGCAACTCAGCCATACCTGTCTGACAGAACAAAACCCTTGGAGAGAAAAAAAAATTCAATATCTCGCTCTCGATATAATTTATTGCGTAGACGTTGCAGATAATAAAAAGTTGGTAATGCTAATGAAAGTGTTTTAATACCCACTAAATATTTTAATTCTAACATCTATAACGTTGTCATTCGTACTCCAGACAATAATGGAATTAAATACGTAACATTTCTTCATTGATTATAAATGTTCCTTGCATTTTGCATATGTGTGTTTGCAGTTTTACGTCTTACGATGCAGCGAACATTAAAGGGTTCTAGAAATACATTAAGGTGTAAAGAGAGAGAAACTTGCGTGATGAACATGCATTAGAAAATTTCTTCATTTCTGCATTATTTTGCTTGAAAGATAAGAAATTAACGATGCTTTTTATGTACGAGTTTATATTAAACGAAATTCGAAATTAATACATATTAATTCAACTGATTTACACGAAAGTAGCAAAAGTATATATGGTAATGTTCTGTATGATGCATGTTTAATTTCGAAGGAATTGATAATCTCCTTGTTTTAGTCTTAGATTTGTTAGTTTTAGATCAATTCTAACCCATGCAAATCATCCACAATATTCTGTCTTTAACAAGGAGGAAAATATTAGGTTTGTTTCAGGTTTTAAAAGGTTTAGGTCTATAAAATTTAGTTTCCGATTCAAGCATTTAAAGGCATAGGCTTTTTGTATTTTTGTTCCTGGTTAAAAAAGAGTCTCAGTGAATTGAATAGCGAAAAAGAGTTTTCTTAGTTGATCAATAATATGTAATATTCCGATGTTTGCATAATTTTAATTTGTTATATTCTAAAAGTTTCTAAACCGTATTTCAACCGCTATCAAAAGATAAGTCGTTAAAATAAATATTTTTGCGATTCTTTAAGCTAAATATTTATGAACAAAGCAGGAAATTAATGAATATAAAATATGATTATTATGAATTAAACTGTTACACAAAATGGTAAAATGTTCAGGCAAGAGGTAAATCTTGGTTTATAGTAATAAGAATAGCAGCAGTTTTAATATTGTTATTTAGACTAACATTTATTGCCTTTTCTCAGTTTCTAATGTAATACAAATTCGGCTTATGTATGTGAAGCTCTCTGTAACACATATAATCATGGAAAGCAGATAAATGCTGAGCAAATGTACTCTTCTCGAACCAGCCTGTTTACTCCGTAAGTAGTCCTTGTTCATTAGTATTGCAGAAAATAGCATAATTGCACGATGAACGTGCAGTAGAGGAATTAATCGTGTGTTAGCCAATTGTAGGCGTACACTAGGTAGAGTTGTATCTTTAAGCTCTAATTTGCTCTGGCCATCCGGCTTTTGGTGTTTGGTGCAGACATCGCTCTTCAGCTTACTGTGGCCGCGACAGACATTTCAAATGCAAACGATGTACGGCGCTAGAAAGCATACGCAATCCGCTGCCTTCGTAATCAAGCCTTTAAGGATTCTGGTCATTTGATTTTTTTTTCTGTATTTGAGACGTTTAATTATCGAAAAGCTAATTACACAGCCTGTCTTGCCGTACACAATTAGTTTCTCATCAATTAGCAGAAAACTAAGCCCTTTGAAGCCATTGTATTTAGGGGAAAGTAGTCGAGTACGTAATGCACCTAGTAGGTGAGATCGAGGAGTTCGAATTATAAGGACAGGATTAAATGGAATTACTGATAAATATTAGAAATCGGAAGTTGAAAGGAAATTGTTTACTTTATTGTCAATTATAAATTATAACTTTCGAAATTAACATTAGGAAAATTTATTTCGGTGAAATTGCTGAAATATTCTTCATTTGCGATAGATTGACAGTATTGAAACAATGTAAATAAATCATCGAGAGCAATTAAACCAAATCCTTTACAGTTTATAAGTAAACATCTTTATCTCTCGTGCTTATCCGCTCGTCATTTGTCGGGTTATGGATTTTTAAAAACAATTGCCCCACCCTAACTTTCGAACGCGACGGACAAACTTAATGATTTATGTGTCAAATGAAAGCTTGTGACAATAAAGGTTGTGGGCAGTAAAAATAACATCATCATCCTCGAGCAGCCATGGGCTACGGAGGTCCAACCAGACCGTGCAATTTAGTTCGCCAAGCAAGTCTGTCCTGAGCTACATCTGCTGCATCTGGCCACTACACACCAATTCTAATAAGGTCCTGTTTGACATTGTCTGCCCACCGCATCCTTGGTCTCCCCCTCTTTCTGAAGCCTTTAGGCACACTGTTCATAACCCTATTCGCCAATCTATAATTATCCATACGGGCAACATGGCCAAACCAACGGAGTCTCTCTCTGCACAATATGCTGCTTAAAGGAGGTTGCCGACTCCTTTGCCTAACCTCATCATTAGTTACAAAGTTGAACCACCTAATGCCCAAGATACTGTGTAAGCATCTAGAATCAAAAGCATCTAGTTTCCTGTTATATTGTTTACAAAGTGTCCAAGTTTCACTGCCATAACTAACCCTAGAAAGAACTAAACTATTATACAGTCTAATTTTAGTCTTTAGGTGTATACCCTATTTCTCCACACCCTCCATAGATTCTTAAAAGTCCCTATAGATCCCCATAGATCATTAATCTCTGTCTATCCCTATTCGTCTGTTATGCAATCCCTATTCGTCTGTTAATCTCATGCCCCACATCACCAGTATCTGTTACATAGCTCCCAAGATAATTAAACTGTGACATCTGTTCAAGACTGCAATCATTCAGATTAACTGAATCACAGCCTGCCTGACCAATTTTCATCACTTTAGTTTTCTCTCTGTTTATAACCAAACCTACTCTACTACCAGTCTCACCAACAGCTCGAATGAAAGAGTTCATCTCATCAACATCATTTGCCAAAAGGGCTAAATCATCAGCATAATCTAAATCAGAGATTTTCGTATCTCCTGCCCATTTAAGGCCAAAATCTTTCCCTTGAAATGAATTTCGCTTAACATAATCAATAACCAAACTAAAGAGAAAAGGAGACAAAATGCACCCTTGTCGAACACCAGAAGTAATGCTAAACCAATTGCTACAAGCCTTACCAACTCTCACACACGACTCAGTGTTATTATAAAGAGCTTTAATTATGTTAACTAACTTGTCTGGTATACCATATGCTTTCACAATCAACCACAAATTATAACGATCAACAGGGTCGAAAGCCTTTTTGAAATCAACAAAGTTAGCAACCACAGTTTTCTTAAACTCTAAACATTTCTCAAGAATCTGCCGGAGTGAAAATATCTGATCTACACATCCCCTACCACTTCTGAATCCACATTGCTCATCACGCAATTGATTGTCAACTAGATTCTTAATTCTATTAAGCACAATCATGGAAAGAACTTTACCTGGAACAGAGAGTAGGCTGATACCCCTATAGTTATCACAAGATCTGCGATCACCTTTTTTGAAAATAGGGATAACAATAACTCTGGTAAAATCCTTAGGACCAATGCCTTTTATCATAAAAGATATTCAGAATTTCAGTCATCCAAGTGGTAACCAAAACATTCCCAGCTCTAAGCATTTCTGTAGTAATTTCATCTACCCTTGGGAATTTATGAAGTTTAAGTTTAGAAATAGCCAAAATAACTTCAGATTGTGTTATAGGGCCAACATTAAAGCCACCAACGCATCTATCATCATTGCAAACAATGGGAATAGAACTAACCGCATTGTTTAGAATATCACTGAAATGCTCAGCCCACCTAGCCATGACAAAAAATCTTACCTTGTATAACCTTACCTTGTTTATCCTTCAGTCCCTGTATACCCATCCATTTTCTACGACACAAAACATTAACTATCTGGTACAGCTCTCTGCTGTTGTGCTGTCTAACTGCTTCCTCGGCTTTGTCAGCCAAGCCATCAAGCCAAAGATCCTTATCAGCAGCTAACTGATCTTTTACACGTTTATTAAGTTCTCTGAAATGCTTTCTATTAGGACTAGTAGGGTATTGATTAAGGACATTCCTGCAGTTCTTTCTTTCCGAAATAAGCTCAAGTGCCTTATCTCTCAGATAATTCTGTCTCTTCTGCTCCTTTTACCCTAAAAGAGTACTGTTAGTTTCCAAAAAAGCCTGTTTAAAATGATCTCATTCTTCCTCAACTTCAGTAGTAAGCATACCATGATTGTCATAATGACTAAGTAACCTATCATGGTAGCTTTGGCTATAACTGGTTCTTTCAGAGCTTCAGTATTAAAAGTAAAATTTTTAACCCTACCACAACACTTTTTAAGTTTAAGTTGCAAGACACTTTTAACAAGGTAATGGTCAGATCCCATTTCAGCTCCCCTATATGACCTGGTATTCCTAACAGAATTAGCCCATTTGCTGTTAATATATAATCAATCATATTCTTATGCAGACCATCGAGTGAAACCCATGTGTACTCATGTATGTCGCGGTGTTTGTAATAAGTGTTAGTTATTCTGAATCCATTGAGTTTACTTACCTGTAGGAGACATTGCCATTGCATCTACCAATACCAAAAGAGCCTATTACTCCTCCCCAAAGGTCAGAATCAGTACTAACTTTGGCATTGCAGTCAACAAGAACAAGGGTAATATCTCCTTTCTTGACAGAATTCAAAATATCCTGAAGTTATCCGTAAAACCTATCCTTCTCATCCTCATCCTCAGTTGGGCATAACAGCAGATAACATTCAAGTCTTTAACACTTGTCTGAAATTTTGCTGTAAGTAACCTTTCATTAATGCACTCATATCCTAGAAGAGCATCACTCTGCTGCTCTTCTAGCTGCAGAGTGATGCTCTTCTAGGATATGAGTGCATTAATCTGCTGAGAAACAGTCCCACGCCTTGGTGATGTTTATAGTCTTCCCTCCCTGAAAAGAGAAATTTAAGATTATTTTTAAGAATCTGACCTTTATCCGTCCATCTGGTCTCTTGCAAGCCGAGAATATCTAAATTATAATGTTGGAATTCTTGTGTGAGGACATCAAGAGAAAAAGCTCTGTGCAGAGTCCTCACATTCCAACTACCTATGGAGAGAAAATGGTTAGTGGGATGTTTAAAGAAACTATGTTTATTGAGAGAAGGAATGCCGACAATATCAAACAGCCCCCTAATCGCAGACATGGGGCAAAGACCCTTTCCCCCACCACTAAAGGCTGAAGCTATCTACACTGGAAGACTTCCCCTAATGTAGAATTTGACGATGCCAGTAGAAGCAAAGAGTGAGCTACCTCAAACACGACTACAAAAAAGAGGAGAAAAATTGTGGTCGATGTTTATGAGTCATATATCAAATGAAAGTTTCTGAAGATTTTAGTAGAAAAAATATAAATTAAAATATTTAAAAAGTACCTATTTTCCTATACACGCCCTAAAAAGTAGAAAATAAACCTAAAACATATCGATCGTGGAATCAGTCACTGAATTCGTATTCATTTCAAAGAAAGGGCGCCGATTTATCTACTCAACAACATTGATTGCGCCCTATCTTCCTTTGAAGGGAATACGAATTCAGTGATTAATTTTACTATCAATATAATTTAGGTTTATTATATATTTTTAGGACACATATAGGAAGATATGCATTTTTTAAATTCTTTAGTTTATTTACATTACCTTTACTGTAGTAAAGTATCGCGTCAGACCGTAACTGAGTTTGGCAGTTGGTACCTACCAAGTTTGGACCTCAACTGTTGAGAATTTCTTCTCTCACCTTTTGGAAAGACCGTATAATATATCTGGTGGGAAGTTAGGCCATTGGTCCTTTTACAGGAAGACATGCTACTTGATTTCAACAAAGGCTTCAATCTTTTTCCTAAAAGTTGCTCTTCCTGAATCCAGTTCTTAGTCTTTAGTTCCTTGCATATTGATAATTTTGCCCACTGTATAATAAGTAAAGTATTGTTAAGTGATAGTACGCAACTTCTGAATGCCATTTTTTGTTTGCACAGTAATGCTGTCAGATCACAAGATAAGATGGGTTATGGAAATCTACTCAACAGTTGTTAGAGGCAAATAGGAGCTTCATATCAAAGCCATAAATTGTGTTCTGTAATGTGCACTTGTTATGGTTGTGAAAAATAGAAATGGATCTAATGGTAACATCGAAATGGCACCGATATTTCGTTTTTCAAAGAGGTGAAAAACAGCGCGAAAAAAAAACAGTTGTTAATTAAGGATTGTTCAAATTGTTATTAAGATTGCCACGATTGTTATTGCCCTGCGGAAATACATAATTTTGTTTTATTTTTCGACGTGGAATAGTGGAGAGAATATTAATACTGCCAAAGTTTGAATCCTCAGAATCGAAACCGCAAACATCAAGGTTCCTAATTTGACAAAGCAGACCACGCTACTCAAGAGCACGACAACGAACGAGAGAAAAAAATTGGCCTAGCGCAGAAGTTATTGCGACCTCTGCAAGGAAGATTAGAAATGTGGGGACATTATTAGCGAATTGCGTGAATGGTTCCAGACTTCTTGTTTGCTCTAAAGATTCTTGCAATCATTTGTTACGCAGTGTATTGTCAAATGGTTACCAACGTATTAGATTCATGCTCAATCATCTTTATCGTTAAAAGAGAAGAATTTGCTATTTGGCGAAAACATAACAGAGTGAGCAGCGACATTTTATACAATGATGATAACTAATCCCTTCGAAACTCTTGTAATAATAATATAGGCAACGAAAGCTAGAAAAAATTCATAGCCAAATGGTTTTAGCGGAAGGGGATGAACAAACAGAATTGGTCTTTGGGTAATACTAAAGGTATAACTTATATACATAAATTTTTGCGTAAAATTGTTAAAAGTTGTAAAGGTTTAAAGCAGCAGTACATCAGCTTCTTATAAAAGGACAATTTTCTGACCGTTACATGAAGCGAGGTGCAAAATTGCGAAATCGTCTCTTGGATAATGTTTTTTTTTGTGATTCTTAACCTTGTTGGACGCCTTTGATAGTGATGTATAGTAGTTGTCTGAATGTCTTGCAAATCCATATTCATCGGTGGCGTGCATATGATGCTACTAGTTGTATTGCATCGATCGCGTTTTCGTCTATTATCTAATTAGACAACTTAATTTGTTTCTGAAATGACGTAGAAGTGATCGTTGCAATGCAGCTAGACGTCCAACATTACCGAGTTGTGTTGTTTTACTTCTGAGCGGCCTTTGTGCACACAGTGAGCTAAATGGCCAAGTTACATTGATCCCAAGGGCTGAGTAGGTTGGAAAAAAGGATCCATTGGACAGCTATTAGGAGATCAAGGAGCTTTATTCAACCTTGGACCCTCTTTGTTAAATTCGTATTTATGTGTTTAAGTTTCAGAAATTTGACCATGTGAAAGGGAGGTATAGGTTTAATATACCTCCAGCCCTCGACTAATACGATAGATGCATTTCTTCAGAAATTTCGTGTAAGGTGAAATCGTGTAAATCGGATGCAAATTTCTCATAAGAAATGTAAATATGAGGGAGATACATTTCAGAATCTTAACCTAATTGATATAATAAAAGAATAAAATTAAAAATGTTACTTTGTTAATGCTTCGTGTTTTTTTATTTCATACACTAGCTCATTTTTTACGGAAAAACGATGAAGATAAAAACAAATTAAAAAATCTAAAAAATACCTATCTTCCTATATGGACCCTAAAATATAGAAAATAAACCTAAAGCATATCGATGGTGCAATCAGTCACCGAATTCGTATTCACTTCAAAACGGCGCCCTATCTTCCTTTGAAGTGAAGACGAACTCAATGACTGATTGCACTACCGATATGCTTTAGGTTAGGAAGATTGGTAAAAAAATAGGTATTTTTTTTAAATTTTTAAATTTTATCTTCCTGTTGCTTTTGGTTTTGACATTTGTCAGTTTGTGGATTTGACAAAACATTCTTCCACCATATCTTTCGAACACAATGGAGAAACTTAACGATTTATGTGTCAGATAAAAGTTTGTGACGCGGGGAGTAGGCTATAAAACATTGACCCCTCCCCCCCTAGTGCTTTCTTCTCCGCTAAAAAAGGGGAAATGATGAAAAATATTGTTCAGCTTATATCTCCAGAGGAAGGAAGTAAAGTGGTGGGTAATGTTTTAAGCTCTCTGGAGGCCGCACTTTTTGCACAGCCTATGGCTAAATGGCCAGGTCAAGCTATGGACTCCCGAAGCTCAGAGAAGTTTGGGGAGTGGACCCACTGGAATCTCGCGTTTTGGGAGAACAGAATGGTAGCCTCCCTTCAGAGGCCATCCAGCGTGTTCTTTTAACGTGTACAGGTATGTCTCTCTCCCGCACACGGGAGCCACAGCTTTAACGTCCCATCCGACGGGGGGGCAGCCTTTCCAAGCCCATCGGTGGTCCCCTACTAACCGTGGGCAGGACGGGGGAATTTTGCATCCTGCCCACGGTTAGTAGGGGACACCGATGGGCTTGGAAAGGCTGCCCCCCGTCGGATGGGACGTTAAGCTGTGGCTCCGTGTGCGGGAGAGCCATACCCTGTACACGTTAAAGAACACGCTGGATGGCCTTGACGGGAGGCTACCATCTGTCTCCCAACAGGTGTTCCAGTGGGTCCCCTCCCCCAACCTTCTCTGAGCCTTCGGGGTCCATGTGACCTGGCCATTTAGCCCATGGTGTGCAAAAAAGTGCGGCTCAGAGGTAAAACAACCCACCCTACTTTCAGGAGATATAAAGGAACAATCTTTTTCATATTTCCCCCTTTTTTAAGGGGGGAAAGAACATGGGAGGTAAATTTTTTTATAGCCTACTATCGCGTCACCAGGTTTCATTTAACGTATAAGGCATTAAGTTTCTCTATCGCTTTCGAAAGATATGGTGGAACATAGTTTTGTCAAACCGACCAACCGATAAATGTCAAAAGCAATAGGAATATAGGAAAAAAGGCTAAATACTGTTTTGTTTTAATGCATGGTACATATAAATGACTGCCGACTACTGAAGATGGGGAAATTGTTGTGAAAATTATCCAGTAATGATATCTATTAATGTTTCCAAGCGTTTCTGCTCCACACATAATTATATCTTTAACAAATCAGGGTGAATTTATGTATGCATACTTTGTCATCGTTCAACGACGATTAAAATATAGACAGGAAAAAGCACCCAAGATGTCTTATGTGGTAAATACAATAGTATAAACGTTCCAGAAAGGTATGGAGAAATCGTAGTAAATCGAACCGCGACCAGTCGTTGTCGAAAAACCAGCTTTATTTTAAAAATTGTGTTGGATGAATTCATGTTAGTCGGGGATTTTTATGTTTCATTTCCTATAATGTGGCACCCGACTAGAGGACTGAAGAACAAAATTGCCCTTAAGTGTTATTATAGGAAAGGTATATAGAGCACAGTGCCACCCTCCAGTGGTTTAGAAATTGACAATTACTGACTTGCTATAGTTGGGAAAACAAATATTCCTTTGACATTTACCCTTCACATAAATGCGATGCACTTTGCTATAGCTGATGCCAAAATATGAAACGGAGTAGGCCCTTGGATCTAGCTTCGAGTAGTTATATTTTAGATAAACATATCGCTTTATAATAAGCACCAGGTTTGACTTTGTAAGACTGTCAAGCGTTGTTGCTGTTTTAATAACAAAGCGCTGTGCTCAAAGCGAACTTGCACTAGTTCGAGAAATTAGTTCTTTCCCTGTTCTAGTGTTTGGAATAAAGCAACGCTTACGTCTTCTGCAGATGAGATTTCATTTATCCTCCGTCATCACATCACAGGTATTGGTGTCAGGGGAGAAGTCTAATATGTGCCAACCTGCAGCAAACGGCTTTCTCTGGGCTCAACCTAGAATGTGTCTTAGGAATTGCTGGCCCTGATGACAGTAGAAACTTAATAAATGTATGGTGTGGACGCAAAGAGGCTTTTCAAGATCCAGACTGTATGTTTGCCTACACACCGAATACTGTTTATGTTGCATGCGAGTGCTCTTCTCTAGAATTTAATCTCAGATGATTGAACGCTATTTTAATTTTTGTCCTCAGCCCAGAAGATCGGCGAAATGAAGAATGCTGTCCGAAAATATACTTTCTAGTTGGCGAACCAAAAATGATAACATTAAATATTTTACATATATTTATATATTAAGTTAAATATCAGCTATTGGGAAAATGCGAGAGTATTATGAACCATATAATACATCAGACACACTAGCGATTTTAGTAAATTATTAGAAGCTGTTAGTCATTGAGTTAGAGACATCAGAATTGTATAATGATATTCGCATTTAAACATTGAAGTGCAAAATGAAACGATCAAAACTTGGGATGAAGTCATTAAGCTTTTGCTGCAGTTATGACCTGTAGGACCATGTTTGCGATGAAAACCTATTTTGTATGAAATGCACACGAATGTTGTGGGAATTGAATGTAACCGCCAAGATGAAGGAAAGATTAAATTAAATCGAAGAAACAGCAGAAACAATGCTGAATTTAGTAATTCGGAGTGGTCGACTAGCACGAAGCCCTTCACTCAAACAATTCTTGCTGGTCTGGTTTCTGCCCTTTATATTTGGCTCTCTGCGTCGTGCTGCCGTAGATTTTCTAGTGCGTGCATAACTTAAAAAAAAAATTAAAATTTTCAGTTATGCATTTTCGTAAGATGATCAAAAATTTGCTTAGTTTATATCTTTTTTATTATTTAAAAATCAAAAACTTATCTCACTGTAATCATTTTATTTGATTTTGAAAAGTCATAAATCCAAGAATAGATGAAACTCGCTTATTTCGTTGACATGCATCAGTGAGCGTGTGCATAGCTGCAGAGCAAAGAGACTTCGCGTTAGAATCCCTGATAAGGCATGCATGCTCCCTTTCTTATTTATGTTTTTTTTTTTGCTGTCTCGCCTTCGTCACAGGTTTCCTCTATATGGTATTCTACTGGCAGGCTTTTGTCAGACCGCCACGATATATTGGGCTGACTGGAAAGAAATTTTTTTTCCCCCATATTTATAGTACTTGCTGCCTGTGGAGTAAAACTATTTTTACGTATTTATAGCTGTATTATGACCGATCCATAACGAAAATAATCTATTAGATATTCACTATCTAGCTGTTTTTGCAAACCCTTTTCCCCGGAGTAATAGACTTATAGCATAGCTCCTAACGAGTTTTCCAATGGTTGCCTCTTCTCGGGTTCATGTTAATTACCAATTCTTATTTGGCTGATCTTGCTTGATCTTTATCATTTCCGTATCCTTGTAACTTACTGCGAGAATTCTGACCTTGCAGTCCTTTGTCTTCCAGAAATCCTCAAGTACACAATGCACTAAGCCTTATTATTTAACTGGACAACTAAAATTTTATTAGCGTTAAAAAATAAAACCTAAAAGAAAAATATTTTTTAATTCTTAGGTTTTATTTTTAAATTTTTAACGCTAATGAAATTTTAGTTTTCCAGCCAAATATAGTAGTCTTAGTGCATTGTGTAATTGAGTTCTGGAAGACCAAAGGACTGTGATATCAGAATTCCGCAGCAAGTTACAAGAGCAACTGAAACGGCAAGAAGATGAAATATGAATAGGACAACTACCCTGACCCCCCGAGAAGGGGCAACCATTGGCGCTATCCTTAAGGATGCTGTAAGTGGATTACTCCGCGAAAAAAGAATTGGCAAAAAACAGGCAGATAAGTGAATGCCTAATAGGTTATGTAAAACAGCTGTGGATTTTGTAGATTTTTTAATATCATGTGAAAATAGTGTCACAATTTTCTAAAATTAGCTCATTTCACCCAAATGTTCGGAAATCCTGTTTACATTTTTGACTAATTGCAAATTTTGTATATTATATTTGCGAACTGATGTTAACTTGCTTGATAAGATGCTATATGTTTTCCTCAGACATTGCCTGGCCCAATTATTAGTAACAACTACATAACGTATCGTCATATGTATCATGGTGTGTAGTTCCCAAATTTTAAAGTTTTCAACTCTGCACATAGTTCGCGTAGAAATGCGTTCCGAAATACTGCTAGCTGTCATCTCTCTCTGCTAATGAACTGTAGTAGCTTTGCCGTACATTTCGTGCCAACTAACACCTGTCTGTCAGTCTTTTTCCCTCTCGCATTTGCCACGATTGGTGAACGATTTTTGAGACGTAACTATTCTTATGTACTTGGGATATTGTGCCCTGTGATTTTCTGCTGAGTTCCATCATCTCCTGCTCAGTCGGTAGCGCGCCAGGCTCGTAATTTGCAGTTCTCCGTTACGGATGCTCCTGCCCATTGCGCGCTCCCTTTCGAAATCACTCAGATCAGCCTTTTTACTCATGTCGCACGACGCTGCTTTCCACCATGACTTTATGCCTTTTATAGGACTTTATAACGACTTTGAATACTTACGTTAGTAAGAAATTTTGTATACATTGATTGGCATGGTTCATAATAATTTGGACAGGCAATGCATGTTTGTGTTATTCAAATGTCATTTCGTTTCTTAACCTAAGCTTTTTAAGCTTTGTTAGACCCCCCCACCACCATCCTCTAACGCCGTCTATTTTCCCTAATGAAAAAAAAAATATTGGGAAATATATACTCGACTCTCCATGTATGCGAGGAAGCTTCAGAAACCTTGCGCACATTAAATTCCGCAAACGGAGCAAAAGAAACAATAGAAAATAAGGGGCTTAGGTTTCCTGACTTGCAATTTCATCTATATACTTTTTAGTAAACTAATTTAAGAAACTAATGTAAATTACGTAAAGAAATACTAATAAAAAGTGATTAAAAAGTTATAGAAGAAATGATTTTACTATATTTTTGTAAAAGTTAAGATACAACAGAAATTAGAAAATTAAAATATTTTACAAAAGAATTTTACAGACTTAATCTGCTGCACAAATGCGTTTGTGGCCTCCAACTTTGCGCGAATGACGCGCACCGTAGATTCTTTAATTCCAAATGCACTCCCTGTGGGCGATCCATCTTCACCGGCTTTAGTCCTTGAGATAATCTCAAGCTTCTTCTCTAACCTCATCATCTTTCTCTTCTCCTTTATGGGTCGAAGCATAATTGCACTTTTCTAAAGTTCAAGGGAAACAAATGAGTTAGCGTGCAGAAGATTCAAATAATTTAACTTAGATCGTAATGTAAGCGTGGCTAAAAAAGTAGCATTTATGGACAAATATGCCCCCTCAAGCAGCTGCTTGCCACAGAGGTCTGAACTACTTCCTAAATGGTTGTCTTGGCCATTTTTTTTTATCATCTCATTATTAATAATGATAGCGGTAGCTAACTAAATTTTATTATTATAATAGTTAAATGTTGGGCTTTACTCGCGTATATTTGAATTTCGTTTCGCATACATAAGAAAAAGACATTAAAGATAGTTCGCGTAGATTCGAATTCGCACACATGGAAGGTTTACTGTATATTGCAATGAGTTGACTGATTTACCTCTGAGCTGTACTTTTTGCACATAGTGAGCTGAATTGCCATGTAACGTCAACCCCAAGGGCTCAAAGAAGGTTTTGGAGGTAGAATCACTGAACGGCTTTAGGAGTGAGATGGAAGTATTCGGCCAAAGTTATCCGACACGTTCTTTAACATTCAAAGGATATAGCTCTCCTTCACAAGGGAACACGACTTCCTATCCGATGGATGGCGACCTTTCCAAGCCCATCAGTGTCCCCTTGTCACCGACGTCAGATTGGTTGGTTGCGCTGGCCACGGGTTGGTTGGTTGGTTAGGGTTTTATGGCGCATGATTGATGAGTTAGCAGAGAAAACGTAATGCAGACAGTGGGGGACTCAAACCTTGAAACCTGGTATTCTTCCAACTGGACCAAACATATCCATCCCTTATTTCGATGAAATAATCTATCTAATATATTAGCAGTATTTCAGTTCTCGGGCCGGTGGGCGCGTCTTCCAGTAGATGGAGGGATGTAGGCTGTGAATATGCGATTGCGAGATAATAAAATGTCAACACGAATCATTTCATACTCGCTGAAACGAGTAGGCATTGATAATACAGTGCAGTGATAGAAATTTTTTTATGAATATATACACTACACCACCTTTAGCATTCAGTCTATCCTTATGAAATATTGAAAAACCTTTAAAGACACACACAACCGTCAGAGGTAGGTATTACCGAGCAACATTTCTGAGACACACAATATATCCAAGTTGTGAGCATATATAAAAATAGTGCAAAGATTGAATTTTGTTGCATATGCTGCGTTGATTCATAAAAGTAGCTCTACACTGTTCAGAATTATTTAAATTAATTTTTTTATCTACCTCCTGATGTGTTATCCCCAACTTTGCATATTTTCAAAGATCGACTTAGCCAAATTTACAGTCGACTCAGCCAAATTTCTAAACTGTTTTAATCTTCTTTACGTATGTAATTATGTTCTCAAAGTGTAATCATAGTATAAACCACATGTGTTAACCATATTGTAAATATTTCTCTATTTTTTGTCTTAAGCGGTGTTAGCGTATATTTTTATACCTTTCTCTTAATAAATAATGTATGTTGACGTTGCACTTCGATAATTTTCACACACAACATACCCATGTAAGAGGTGTGTGCTGAAAATGTTGCTGTGATTTTTAACAAATTTATCTCCCTCCCCACACACATACACACATATCCTCCATATATTTGACCTATCCCGAGATTTACACGCCTTCCCCATTCCACTCAGTTTGCGTTAAAAATTATGATAGAAATCTTATTTCGAACTTGAAACTTTTTTTACCTTTTGGAATTTTAATTCTTTTCGACATTTCCCTTACACCACCTTAAGTACTCGAACCCCAATACCGAACCCTTACCACCCCATATAGGGTTAAATTTCAGCTCTTCCTCATAAAACCCAAGTTCGAGTTTTCCCCCCGCTCATTGGTGCTTGAGGGGAGGGGAGTCAATATATAGATCCTTTGAATGTCAACTGGTTGCAATTAGATTTGCAATATTAAGTTAATATTTTGCAGCCGAAATCACTTCCCAGCGCCAATAGCTTAACTATTTTGAATTTGGGAATTAGCATTTAGAAATGTGTGACAGCGCGGGAAGAAAGGACTTACGACTATTTACATTTCGAGAAAAGTGGTTTTGAAATTTTAAAGTCATTTGGCACATTCTTGTTTATTGTGGGTTTTGAGTTTTAATGCATATGGCCACATTAAACCTGCTTATCTCTAAGTGTTTGGTGGAATGTAAAAGAAAAGTAATATCATGCGAATTAACGTGTATTATATTACAATAGCAATTAAAACAAGTAAATTAAGTAATATAAAAATTTGTATTGTTATTCAAGCTAATGTTGAAAATAAAACAGTTAATGATATATCGTAATGCGTTTTTTTTTTCCATATGAAAAACCTTTTAAATTCTATACAGAAAAAGTAAAACTGGAAAAAGTTTCGCATTTTCCACTTTTTCGCCTATCACTCAATAATTGATACGTGTAACAGGAAAGGACTTATTTTGCCTACTATACAAGAAGTGACTTAACATCTCTATCATCCTATACATACCGATGAAATGCTATTTCGAATAACTGAAACGATACTATAACCAGCTCGGATAGTGATTAACTTTTCAATTTAATTTAGCTGTGTCAAATGTGTTATAGACACACATGTTCTTTATGTTTTGCGGAATTGATCTCAACGCATGAACGAGTAGTAATTCATAACAATTCTATAATGCACCATGTTGTCAACGTTCGTGAAAAAGTAATCAAGGAGAAAAAAAACTCCCCTCTTCAAATTAAAAAGTTCTAAGTCTGCCAAACGAAGAAAAACCAAGGCGGTTTCCAGCTTCAAAGTGACTGTGCTGTTATATAATAAGTTGCTAATTTTATTATTTTCGATTCAGTTTCATAATTTTGGGCTTTATGCACACTTGCAAATGACATCATTCCGTCTCTGGAGTAAAAAAAAAGACCAATCTTTAACCGAATTAATGGTAACAAAGAAGCTTATCTTTCTGGGGGAACTCATTAACGACGTAAAGGAATGCGATATGGCTGAAAGTAATTCTTCAGTCGGCCTTGTTATATAATATGCCTCGCATAGAAGTTACACAAGACAGTCTAGATGTAGGAATCCAGAGTTCGAGAGCGTATGTTACGATGCCATTAGCGTCCCACGAGGTTTCATGCAAATTAATATACTCTTTGTTCACATAACAGTTATGCAGCGTCTTTGCACCTTCTAGCTCTTGTTACCTAATAGCATTAAAATTTATTATGTTAATATGACTGGACTTGAGAGCAAACTACAGAGACTAAGAAATTCAATTAGGCATATGTGAACCACATCCCCGGAGCAGTGACGAGTGCCGGAAAAGGAGACGTCATTTACTTGTCTACTTCATTCATAATTAAATAAAACAAACAATAGCAAAGCAATTTTCTATTTGACGTTTACAAGATGCAAAGAATATTTAAAATCTTTTCCATAGAAAGCTATATGAAGAATAAGTACGCCTAAGAGTTAGGAGTAAAAATATTAATATATTTTGAACTGATTTTTAATTATACTGATAAATTTTTCCAATAGAATCAAGTGGCAATTAGCATTCATGTTGACGTTAGCTAAAAAATGTTTTCGTAACAAGAAAATTTACATTTTTACCTAACCTTCAAAGTATTATACTTGGTTTAAATATATGTTCGTTGCATTTAATATATTTGAGGATTGTTCAGAAACTGAATATGATACTATAGCTTAAATCTGGAAAAACTTTGAAAAGGTTTCGATAACATTTTGTTTCCTTTTAAAATAAGCATTTAAAATGCCTTGATGTTCAAGGAAAAAATCTTTCTTGGCATGTACATTGATTCCTTGAATTTTTAGTTGTGCTCATATTACATCTTTTCATATTTGAATTGTAAGCATGACTGCTAACATGGAGTGTTGTTTCAACAGATAATAATGGAAATGCTAGCTTTTTATTGAAGTAACATGAAGAATACGATAAAATTAATATCAGGTATCATTTTTTGAAAAAATGCGGATTTCCACTGCTAAAGCTGAAGTAATAAAATTTTAAACAATTGTTTCGAGTAAAGTTTCAAGCAAATCTAATAATCGGAATTAAAAAACTGCTTGCGTAATTGCTAAAATATATTAATAGGTGTGCGTCAAAAGGGAAATAAGATACATGCGCATTATTGATCCAACCAGTAGTGAGAAGACCCGTTTACAAAATGTATTTATTTTTTCATAAAAGTCTGTTTCGAACAGAGGACTGCGTTCTGACATTGCAAATCAATTTTCATAACGTCAAGCTTCATCACCATCAAGCGATCATCTCTTTCGCTGCTGTCTTCTCTTTCTTCCTCCTCGAGTACTCTTTATAATCCTCTTTTTTAATGGATCTTAAAATCTTAGCTGCAGGAGCACACATGACCAACCTAATAGATCTCTCTCCTATAGGATATTTGATGAATCCTTCGACGAAACTTCACCATTACTTGCAATTTCATGCCATCAAATTCCTAAAATACTTGTTTCGGTCTTGTCGAATGGCAAACTTTTGCATAATTACATGGTTCCTAAGCTAGATCTTTTAATGTGCATTCAAGCCTTAGTTGTTGATGCGTTCTAAATCCAGCACAAACCAAGGCGTGATGCTTGAGCCTACCGCTCTTCCTGGGAATCACTATCCAGACTAAATATTAATATATTTAAAGACTAATCGCAGAGATTAATATATTTAAGACTTACGGTAGTAGTCTTAAATATATTGTTACGACAGAAGGAATCTGGCAACCGAAAGCAAAAAGTTTCAGCCAACGAATAAGAACTTTGGGAGAATTTGGAGAAGGAGAGTGGAGCGTTAACGGTCGTTGTATTGTAACGGTCGTTGTGTTGTAACGGTCGGAGAGTTCGAAAATGGACGGTGAGCTGTTCTGAGACAGGCGCGTAAGTATCAAGAAGTAACTTGATGTGTTGTGTATACGCGGAAGGATAAAAGTGGGATCTTTTATCGTTAAGTATCAAGAAGTAACTTGATGTGTTGTGTATACGCGGAAGTATAAAAGTGGGAACTTTTATGGCTAACTTCGAATGTCTACACGGACTGTCTTTTTGTTCGGCTAGTGTGTGAAAAGTTATTAGCACAGGACGAGAATTGGTTTACGAGTGAAGATCTTCGGGTGACCTGGTAAATCAAGTAAAAGGTAGTATTTAGTAAAATACACAGAGCTGATATTGTGTGCTTTACGCAGGAAGATTGATGACTTGTGCATGTTAATAGTTGATTTGTTAATAAGATACTTCATCCATATTTCCTTTGTAACAATTTACCTTGTATTGAATTTGGTTTTGAAATATAGCTTTTAATACTCACGCTCAGTGGCTATCCATTTTTGTGATCCGCAACATTTGGTGTCAGAAGTGGGATTAATTTAATTGAATGCCTTTCACTAGAAGTATGGATGAGTTAATAAAGCTGATGACTGATATGAAAGCCGATATGGCCGCACAATATAATGAGTTGAGAACTGAGATAGTTTCTCAAAAAGATGACTTGAAAGCCGAAATGGCCGCACAAAATACCGAGATGAGAGCTGAAGTGGCTTCTCAAATTGACAAGATTACTGATCAGTGTAAGGACATTAAAACCGAACTTAATAAACAATGTGATTGTTTAAAGGTTGAAATTGACAGTGTAAAATATGATCTTGATAGTGTTAAGTTAGATTATAAACATGAAATAGAAATTGTAAAAACTGATTGTGAACGCCAGTTTCAGATTTTGAGAAATGAAATGTTACCTTCTGCCTGTGATAATAATAATTCTAGTGGAAATAATGTTATTACACATATCGCTAAAAATACAACTAAACCTTCTACATATGATGGTCAATCATCTTGGACAGTATTTAAAACACAATTCGAAGTTATCGCTACAGCCAATGAGTGGAATGAATTCCAAAAGGCCAGTTTTCTTGCAGCTTCCTTAAGAAATTCTGCTGCGGAAGTTTTGCAGTCTGTTCCAGAAGAAAAACGACTTGATTATCAAAGTCTAGTTTCTGCATTAGAACTAAGGTTTGGTGATAGTTATTTAAAACAATATTACGTGACTCAATTTAAACATCGCATGCAGAAAAATGGTGAAACTTTGCAAGAGCTTGCTAGTGATATTGAGCGTCTAGCTAGATTGGCTTATAGTAACTGTCCACCAGAAATTCAAGATAATTTAGCTCAATTACAATTCATTGATGCTATTGCTGACCCTGACACTCAGCAATCTCTGAGGATGTTGGAAGGTGAATCCTTAAAGTCAGCTGTGGTACATGCTATGAAATACGAGTGCTCCAGGCTTTCCTCCCGAGCGAACAAACGTGCAGTGAGATTTGTGAGTGCAGAAGAAACTGTAGAAAAGGATAATGAAATGAAAGAACTAACCAAAGCCATACTATCCGTTTTGAAAGATATAAAAGGTTCTTCAAAACCTACAACAGACCTCCAGTGTTGGAATTGTGGCAAGACCGGACACATTCGTACCAACTGCACTAGGAAACGAATGAGGAGTCCAAGTCCATCAACTAGACAACAGGATCAGGGAAACAGAAAATTTGTAAATCTTGCGAGGCAAAGGCTCGTTGTTGATTGGTTGGCCCCAGGAGAAGTCGCCCACGTTTCAACATTACATGGTGATAATAATGGATTAGTAGCTGATGGAGCCTTAAATGGAATACCTTGCCGTATGATAGTCGACACTGGTGCAAATGTAACTTTACTCAGAACGGATATAATAAAGAAAATAATACCTCACCCAAACTTGAATACTACACAGTCTAGAATAAGCCTACAAACGGCCACTGGAGATCGTGCAAAGGTTCATGGAAAAATAGAACTTAATATTCGAGTTGGTAGCTGTCTGGTTCGCCATCCTGTTTACATCGCTGACATCTACGACGAATGCATATTAGGCCTTGATTTTCTTAAGAAACATGGATTCAACATTAGACCCAGTGATAACCTACTCATCTATGAGACAGAAGAGATTCCTCTGCTTAGCCGGACGACTGATTCTTTATCAAGCGTAACTCCAATATTAGTGACGGAAGACACAGAGATCCCAGCACAAAGTGAAGTTATAGTCCGTGGACATCGGGCGGAGACTTCTGGGGCCTTCCGATTGGCAGTTACTGATGCCTCTGGTAAAGGAGCTTTGGCTCATAATATCCTGGTTGCAAGGACTTTAGTCAGAATAGATAAAGAACAGATCCCTATCAGAGTGATGAACTGTAACAAATCCAGTAGAATGTTAAAAAAAGGTGAGGAATTAGCAATATGTGAAGCTGTTACCTGTGTAACAAGTATAAATAAAATAGAAGTTACCGATTCATATCAAAATCATACAGACATCCCGTCTCATCTTACTGAATTATGGAGAGAAACAAGACAAATATTAACTGAAAACCAAGCTGTTAAGGCCGAGAACCTATTAAAAGAATTTTCTGACATTTTTTCTGCCACATCAAATGATTATGGCCGTACTAACCTGACAGAACATAAAATCAACACTGGTGATTCTCCTCCAGTCCATCTGCCGGCAAGAAGGCTTCCATTGGCAAAAAGAGAGGAGACGGAACAACTCATAAAGGACATGGAAGCTCAGGGCATTATAGAACCATCACAGAGTCCCTGGACATCACCAGTAGTTCTTGTCAAGAAAAAAGATGGATCTACACGATTTTGTGTAGATTATCGCAGATTAAATGACGTAACAAAGAAAGATTCCTTTCCTTTACCCAGGATTGACGATACACTAGACACTTTATCTGGGTCAGAATGGTTCTCAACATTAGATTTAAAGAGCGGCTATTGGCAAGTTGGTATACGTCCTGAAGACCGTGAGAAAACGGCTTTCAGTACAGGGAATGGACTTTGGCAGTTTAAGGTGATGCCATTTGGACTTTGTAATGCACCTGCCACATTTGAGCGACTAATGGAGTCAGTGCTCAAAGGTTTGTCTTTGGAGGTCTGCCTGGTTTACTTGGACGACATCATAGTTCTTGGAAGAACTTTTGAAGAACATTTGAGAAATCTTCGTCAAGTATTTGAAAAACTTAAGGCAGCCAAGTTAAAATTGGGACCGACAAAGTGTAAACTGTTCCAGCAAGAAGTTCATTACCTTGGTCATGTGATCACTACAGCAGGGATTAAGACTGATCCTAGTAAGATAGAAGCTGTAAGAGACTGGCCCCCACCACAAGATGTTCATCAACTTCGTAGTTTTATTGGACTTTGCACCTACTATAGAAGATTTGTCAAAGGTTTCTCCAACATCGCAAGGCCATTACATCGTCTGACAGAAGAGGGCCAGCGGTTTATGTGGACCACCGAATGCGATATAGCCTTTCAACAGCTGAAGAAAACTCTTTCCACAGCACCAGTGCTAGCGTACCCACAAACTGGAAAACAATTCGTAATAGATACTGACGCAAGTAACACAGGAGTTGGTGCTGTGCTTTCACAAGAACAAGACGGACAGGAGAGAGTTATTGCATACTTTAGTAAAACTTTATCCAAACCAGAGCGGAATTACTGTGTAACACGCAAAGAACTGTTAGCAATAGTAAAAGCAATAGAACATTTTCATCACTATCTCTATGGCCAGAAATTCCTTATACGTACTGATCATGCTGCACTTAGATGGTTATTAAACTTCAAAAACCCTGAAGGACAAATCGCTAGGTGGATACAACGGTTACAAGAATACGATTTCTCCATCGAACATCGAAGTGGTAAAATGCATAAGAATGCAGATGCTCTTTCCAGGCGCCCATGTATTGACAACTGTAAACATTGCTATAATGCAGAACTGAAATTTGGAACTAAAGAGATAATGCCCATAAGACAAATAGTATCGACACAAACAAACAGTGACACCCCTAACATCTGGAATCCAATTGAAATCAGGAAGGCTCAACTAGATGATGAAGACATAAAACCAATAATGGAATTGATTGAAAAATCTGATGCAAGACCTAATTGGGAGCAAATCTCGAGGTATAGTCCAACTACTAAAAGTTACTGGGCACAGTGGGACTCCTTAAAAATGGAAGACGGAGTATTATACAGAAGATGGGAGAATCCCACTGGACGGCTGATCCGTTGGCAGATAATCCTTCCTCGATCCCGAGTGGAACTTGTGATGAAAGATGTACATGATAGTGCCACTGGAGGACACTTCGGTGTTAATAAGACATTAGCCAAAGCCAGGGAACGATTTCATTGGTTGAAAAGTAGGGCAGACGTTGAGAGATGGTGTAGGCAATGTGAAGCCTGTGCAGCAAAGAAAGGCCCTAAGACTAGGAGTCGGGGTAAGCTGCAGACGTATAACGTTGGTGCCCCTTTTGAAAGAATAGCCATTGATGTAATGGGTCCGTTTCCTAGAACTGATGATGGAAATCGATATTTATTAGTGGTAATGGATTATTTCACAAAGTGGCCTGAGGTATATCCCATCCAAGACCAGGAAGCAACAACAGTGGCTGAGATGATAGTTAATAACTTCATTAGTAGGTATGGAGTACCTTTACAACTCCACTCTGATCAAGG
Source organism: Ryuthela nishihirai (assembly GCA_038380435.1). NCBI lineage: Eukaryota > Metazoa > Arthropoda > Arachnida > Araneae > Heptathelidae > Ryuthela > Ryuthela nishihirai. The sequence continues at coordinate 12,405,699 of JAWZYU010000016.1, read as the reverse complement.
ACGGAATTTTGAATCCAATGTGTTTAAAGGCATCTGTCAACTATTAGGTATTCAGAAAACCAGAACAACTCCCTTACACCCTCAGTCGGATGGTATGGTTGAAAGGTTCAATAGAACAATTGCTCAGCATTTAGCATTATTTGTGAACGACCACCAACGTGACTGGGATCGCCATGTACCACTCCTTTTGCTGGCATATAGAACGGCAGTGCATGAGACAACTGGACAGACACCTTCCATGATGATTTTTGGAAGAGAGTTACGTCTTCCCTGTGACCTTTTATATGGTCGGCCCGAAGCAATGCCTGTGTCCACTCCACAATACGTACAAGAATTGCAACAACGACTAGAAGAAATCCATCACTCCGTTAGACATAACATCGACATAACAAGTGACAGAACCAAAACAAGATATGACAGTAAAATAAATGGAACTATTTTCAATCAAGGAGATCTTGTCTGGCTATACAGTCCACATAGAAAGAAAGGACTATCTCCAAAACTTCAGAAACCTTGGGAAGGTCCATATACAATAGTTAACAGGATTAATGACGTGGTATATCGCATTCGTCGACGTCCAGCTACAAAGTGCAAGGTGGTTCACGTGGATCGTTTGGCTCCGTTTCATCGAAGAACTGAAGAAACTTTGGAATCCAGAATTGTTCGGGACGAACAAGACCTAGGAAGGGGGCAGTGTTACGACAGAAGGAATCTGGCAACCGAAAGCAAAAAGTTTCAGCCAACGAATAAGAACTTTGGGAGAATTTGGAGAAGGAGAGTGGAGCGTTAACGGTCGTTGTATTGTAACGGTCGTTGTGTTGTAACGGTCGGAGAGTTCGAAAATGGACGGTGAGCTGTTCTGAGACAGGCGCGTAAGTATCAAGAAGTAACTTGATGTGTTGTGTATACGCGGAAGGATAAAAGTGGGATCTTTTATCGTTAAGTATCAAGAAGTAACTTGATGTGTTGTGTATACGCGGAAGTATAAAAGTGGGAACTTTTATGGCTAACTTCGAATGTCTACACGGACTGTCTTTTTGTTCGGCTAGTGTGTGAAAAGTTATTAGCACAGGACGAGAATTGGTTTACGAGTGAAGATCTTCGGGTGACCTGGTAAATCAAGTAAAAGGTAGTATTTAGTAAAATACACAGAGCTGATATTGTGTGCTTTACGCAGGAAGATTGATGACTTGTGCATGTTAATAGTTGATTTGTTAATAAGATACTTCATCCATATTTCCTTTGTAACAATTTACCTTGTATTGAATTTGGTTTTGAAATATAGCTTTTAATACTCACGCTCAGTGGCTATCCATTTTTGTGATCCGCAACAATATTAATAGGTGTAGTTGTCTAAAATATATTAATAGGTGTGCGTCATTTACCTGGGGATTGTTGGCACCAGAATGCACTGTGGGACGAAAACAAGCTGGTGGAGGAAGTGTAATGCTTTGGGCAATGTTCTGCTGGGAAATTCTGGGTCCAGTCATTCATGTGCAGGAAACTATGTCGTCTACCACGTACCTAAAATCATTGCAGATCAGGTACATCCTTTCATGGCAACAGTATGCCCCTCTAGTAGTGCCTTTCAAGCAGAATAATGCACCATGCCACATTATCTGGATTGTTCGAGAATGGTTTGGGGAACATGAGGAAGACTTCCAGGTATTGCCCTGGCTTCCAAATTCCCCAGACATCAATCAAGCATCTGTGGTTTGTGTTGGAACAGCATATCCGATCTGTGGCGGCTCAACCACGTAACTTATATGAGTTAAAGGATCTGCTGGTAACCTGTTGGTACTAGATACCACAAGACACCTTTAGAAATCTTGTAGCGCTTATGCCTCGCCGGGTAAGAGCTCTTTTGGCGGCACGTGGAGGGCCAATATGGTTGGCATTAGGCAATAATTAGGTGGTCATAATGTTTTTGCTCTTCGATGTATGTTGGAGGGTGCATCGGTAATGATTATTTTATAGTGGTATAATAAGTATCCTGTACATTGTGTCAGAGCTGTATTCTTTATGCGTAGTTACATATATTTTTACCAAAAATTGCCACAAGTATAATAAATTTCAAATCGTTGTTTTTGTATTTTCTCTATTTCTAGTCTATTTTTTTTCTGTAAGGATGTATTTGAAATAACTGTAGAATGAAAGAAGAAATTTTATTTCATAAAATGACTTAAGTTATAAGCATTGATATCTCTTGTTTATAGACAGATCGCTATATATTTATTAATGAGCTGATCCCTGTATCAGTTCGTGTCATATTGGTGACTGAACTGTTCGTGGATATATGCGTGAAAAACTAATCGTCAAGTAACACATATGAGATTGATCTCAATTCCAGGCACAAGTTTTGCTATTAAATAATGACGTCAGTATTGTCAGTCTGCATAGAAAGTCTGTTTATTAACACGCATACACCCTACCCACAAATGTACATCACTCTCAAATGCTCTAATCGTTGTTGGCGTTCAGCAGAAAACGCGACATTTCATGTTATATTCATCGAAAACTGTTCTGACGAGCACCATCTGGTTAATAGGAATTGGAAATCCACCAGCGATAGATTTGTGTGGCCCTAGTGACAGAGGCAGCGTGAGATAGGTGGCACAGCATGTAAGGATTGGGTATGCTTGATATCAAAATTGATCGTTCGTAGCACCTCGATTCGGAGATGGAAGAAAGGAAAGAGGGGCAGAAGTATGGGGTGGGAAGGAAGCAAAGGAGGACAAAATTCAGTTGTCTGTTCAGTCCCCGAACCATTTTACTGGAAACGAATAGAGTTCAGCAGTTTCTCATAACGAAATCGATCGACTCCGTCCGTTTTGTAGTTGTCTGAATGTCTTGCAAATCCATATTCATCGGTGGCGTGCATATGATGCTACTAGTTGTATTGCATCGATCGCGTTTTCGTCTATTATCTAATTAGACAACTTCATTTGTTTCTGAAATGACGTAGAAGTGATTGTTGCAATGCAGCTAGACGTCCAACATTACCGAGTTGTGTTGTTTTACTTCTGAGCGGCCTTTGTGCACACAGTGAGCTAAATGGCCAAGTTACATTGATCCCAAGGGCTGAGTAGGTTGGGAAAAAGGATCCATTGGACAGCTATTAGGAGATCAAGGAGCTTTATTCAACCTTGGACCCTCTTTGTTAAATTCGTATTTATGTGTTTAAGTTTCAGAAATTTGACCATGTGAAAGGGAGGTATAGGTTTAATATACCTCCAGTCCTCGACTAATACGATAGATGCATTTCTTCAGAAATTTCGTGTAAGGTGAAATCGTGTAAATCGGATGCAAATTTCTCATAAGAAATGTAAATATGAGGGAGATACGTTTCAGAATCTTAACCTAATTGATATAATAAAAGAATAAAATTAAAAATGTTACTTTGTTAATGCTTCGTGTTTTTTTATTTCATACACTAGCTCATTTTTTACGGAAAAACGATGAAGATAAAAACAAATTAAAAAATCTAAAAAATACCTATCTTCCTATATGGACCCTAAAATATAGAAAATAAACCTAAAGCATATCGATGGTGCAATCAGTCACCGAATTCGTATTCACTTCAAAACGGCGCCCTATCTTCCTTTGAAGTGAAGACGAACTCAATGACTGATTGCACTACCGATATGCTTTAGGTTAGGAAGATTGGTAAAAAAAATAGTTTTTTTTTTTTAATTTTTAAATTTTATCTTCCTGTTGCTTTTGGTTTTGACATTTGTCAGTTTGTGGATTTGACAAAATATTCTTCCACCATATCTTTCGAACACGATGGAGAAACTTAACGATTTATGTGTCAGATAAAAGTTTGTGACGCGGGGAGTAGGCTATAAAACATTGACCCCTCCCCCCCTAGTGCTTTCTTCTCCGCTAAAAAAGGGGAAATGCGAAAACTATTTTAAGCTATATCTCCAGGACGCGAAGGCCGAAAGTAACAAGTGATACGTCAAATAAATAATTAAAGCTTCTGACGAGGGTCATAAGCTAATAAATTTTGACCCTAATGCTTTTGCATGGGGTGGATCAATTTTTAATAGCTTATGGCACTCCCCACTTCAGAAGCTTTCATTTGACGTATAGCTGGTCACTTTTTTGGCATTCGCGTTTTGGAGATACAGCAAAAGAATATTTTTCATACTTACCCTCTTTTAGGGGGGAAGAAAGCATAGTGGTCAATATTTTATGACTCACACCCATAGTTTGTCACTCTCCGTACTCGCGTTGAGATTTATCTCTGCAAAATTCCCCGCCCTGCCCACGGTCAGTAGGGGACCCCGATGGGCTTGGAAAGGCTGCCGCCCGTCGGATGGGACGTTAAGCTGTGGCTCCGTGTGCGGGAGAGCCATACCCTGTACACGTTAAAGAACACGCTGGATGGCCTTGACGGGAGGCTACCATCTGTCTCCCAACAGGTGTTCCAGTGAGTCCCCTCCCCCAACCTTCTCTGAGCCTTCGGGGTCCATGTGACCTGGCCATTTAGCCCATGGTGTGCAAAAAAGTGCCGCTCAGAGGTAAAACAACCCACCCTACTTTCAGGAGATATAGAGGAACAATCTTTTTCATATTTCCCCCTTTTTTAAGGGGGGAAAGAACATGGGAGGTAAATTTTTTTATAGCCTACTACCGCGTCACCAGGTTTCATTTAACGTATAAGGCATTAAGTTTCTCTATCGCTTTCGAAAGATATGGTGGAACATAGTTTTGTCAAACCGACCAACCGATAAATGTCAAAAGCAATAGGAATATAGGAAAAAAGGCTAAATACTGTTTTGTTTTAATGCATGGTACATATAAATGACTGCCGACTACTGAAGATGGGGAAATTGCTGTGAAAATTATCGAGTAATGATATCTATTAATATGTTTCCAAGCGTTTCTGCTCCACACATAATTATATCTTTAACAAATCAGGGTGAATTTATGTATGCATACTTTGTCATCGTTCAACGACGATTAAAATATAGACAGGAAAAAGCACCCAAGATGTCTTATGTGGTAAATACAATAGTATAAACGTTCCAGAAAGGTATGGAGAAATCGTAGAAAATCGAACCGCGACCAGTCGTTGTCGAAAAACCAGCTTTATTTAAAAAATTGTGTTGGATGAATTCATGTTAGTCGGGGATTTTTATGTTTCATTTCCTATAATGTGGCACCCGACTAGAGGACTGAAGAACAAAATTGCCCTTAAGTGTTATTATAGGAAAGGTATATAGAGCACAGTGCCACCCTCCAGTGGTTTAGAAATTGACAATTACTGACTTGCTATAGTTGGGGAAAACAAATATTCCTTTGACATTTACCCTTCACATAAATGCGATGCACTTTGCTATTGCTGATGCCAAAATATGAAACGGAGTAGGCCCTTGGATCTAGCTTCGAGTAGTTATATTTTAGATAAACATATCGCTTTATAATAAACACCAGGTTTGACTTTGTAAGACTGTCAAGCGTTGTTGCTGTTTTAATAACAAAGCGCTGTGCTCAAAGCGAACTTGCACTAGTTCGAGAAATTAGTTCTTTCCCTGTTCTAGTGTTTGGAATAAAGCAACGCTTACGTCTTCTGCAGATGAGATTTCATTTATCCTCCGTCATCACATCACAGGTATTGGTGTCAGGGGAGAAGTCTAATATGTGCCAACCTGCAGCAAACTGCTTTCTCTGGGCTCAACCTCGAATGTGTCTTAGGAATTGCTGGCCCTGATGACAGTAGAAACTTAATAAATGTATGGTGTGGACGCAAAGAGGCTTTTCAAGATCCAGACTGTATGTTTGCCTACACACCGAATACTGTTTATGTTGCATGCGAGTGCTCTTCTCTAGAATTTAATCTCAGATGATTGAACGCTATTTTAATTTTTGTCCTCAGCCCAGAAGATCAGCGAAATGAAGAATGCTGTCCGAAAATATACTTTCTAGTTGGCGAACCAAAAATGATAACATTAAATATTTTACATATATTTATATATTAAGTTAAATATCAGCGATTGGGAAAATGCGAGAGTATTATGAACCATATAATACATCAGACACACTAGCGATTTTAGTAAATTATTAGAAGCTGTTAGTCATTGAGTTAGAGACATCAGAATTGTATAATGATATTCGCATTTAAACATTGAAGTGCAAAATGAAACGATCAAAACTTGGGATAAAGTCATTAAGCTTTTGCTGCAGTTATGACCTGTAGGACCATGTTTGCGATGAAAACCTATTTTGTATGAAATGCACACGAATGTTGTGGGAATTGAATGTAACCGCCAAGATGAAGGAAAGATTAAATTAAATCGAAGAAACATTAGCAGAAACAATGCTGAATTTAGTAATTCGGAGTGGTCGACTAGCACGAAGCCCTTCACTCAAACAATTCTTGCTGGTCTGGTTTCTGCCCTTTATATTTGGCTCTCTGCGTCGTGCTGCCGTAGATTTCCTAGTGCGTGCATAACTTAAAAAAAAATTAAAATTTTCAGTTATGCATTTTCGTAAGATGATCAAAAATTTGCTTAGTTTATATCTTTTTTATTATTTAAAAATCAAAAACTTATCTCACTGTAATCATTTTATTTGATTTTGAAAAGTCATAAATCCAAGAATAGATGAAACTCACTTATTTCAGTTGACATGCATCAGTGAGCGTGTGCTTAGCTGCAGAGCAAAGAGACTTCGGGTTAGAATCCCTGATAAGGCATGCATGCTCCCTTTCTTATTTATGTTGTTTTTTTTTTTTGCTGTCTCGCCTTCGTCCCAGGTTTCCTCTATATGGTATTCTACTGGCAGGCTTTTGTCAGACCGCCACGATATATTGGGCTGACTGGAAAGAAATTTTTTTTTCCCCCATATTTATAGTACTTGCTGCCTGTGGAGTAAAACTATTTTTACGTATTTATAGCTGTATTATGACCGATCCATAACGAAAATAATCTATTAGATATTCACTATCTAGCTGTTTTTGCAAACCCTTTTCCCCGGAGTAATAGACTTATAGCATAGCTCCTAACGAGTTTTCCAATGGTTGCCTCTTCTCGGGTTCATGTTAATTACCAATTCTTATTTGGCTGATTTTGCTTGATCTTTATCATTTCCGTATCCTTGTAACTTACTGCGAGAATTCTGACCTTGCAGTCCTTTGTCTTCCAGAAATCCTCAAGTACACAATGGACTAAGCCTTATTATTTAACTGGACAACTAAAATTTTATTAGCGTTAAAAAATAAAACCTAAAAGAAAAATATTTTTTAATTCTTAGGTTTTATTTTTAAATTTTTAACGCTAATAAAATTTTAGTTTTCCAGCCAAATATAGTAGTCTTAGTGCATTGTGTAATTGAGTTCTGGAAGACCAAAGGACTGTGATATCAGAATTCCGCAGCAAGTTACAAGAGCAACTGAAACGGCAAGAAGATGAAATATGAATAGGACAACTACCCTGACCCCCCGAGAAGGGGCAACCATTGGCGCTATCCTTAAGGATGCTGTAAGTGGGTTACTCCGCGAAAAAAGAATTGGCAAAAAACAGGCAGATAAGTGAATGCCTAATAGGTTATGTAAAACATCTGTGGATTTTGTAGATTTTTTAATATCATGTGAAAATAGTGTCACAATTTTCTAAAATTAGCTCATTTCACCCAAATGTTCGGAAATCCTGTTTACATTTTTGACTAATTGCAAATTTTGTATATTATATTTGCGAACTGATGTTAACTTGCTTGATAAGATGCTATATGTTTTCCTCATACATTGCCTGGCCCAATTATTAGTAACAACTACATAACGTATCGTCATATGTATCATGGTGTGTAGTTCCCAAATTTTAAAGTTTTCAACTCTGCACATAGTTCGCGTAGAAATGCGTTTCGAAATACTGCTAGCTGTCATCTCTCTCTGCTAATGAACTGTAGTAGCTTTGCCGTACATTTCGTGCCAACTAACACCTGTCTGTCAGTCTTTTTCCCTCTCGCATTTGCCACGATTGGTGAACGATTTTTGAGACGTAAGAGGTCCTGCCATCCTCTCAGATCTCCTACTCTGGCATATAAACTGACAGGCTCCTGTCAGACCTCTGTGGCAAGCAGCTGCTTGAGGGGGTATTTATTTATATTTATATTTAACTATTCTTATGTACTTGGGATATTGTGCCCTGTGATTTTCTGCTGAGTTCCATCATCTCCTGCTCAGTCGGTAGCGCGCCAGGCTCGTAATTTGCAGTTCTCCGTTACGGATGTTCCTGCCCATTGCGCGCTCCCTTTCGAAATCACTCAGATCAGCCTTTTTACTCATGTCGCACGACGCTGCTTTCCACCATGACTTTATGCCTTTTATAGGACTTTATAACGACTTTGAATACTTACGTTAGTAAGAAATTTTGTATACATTGATTGGCATGGTTCATAATAATTTGGACAGGCAATGCATGTTTGTGTTATTCAAATGTCATTTCGTTTCTTAACCTAAACTTTTTAAGCTTTGTTAGACCCCCCCCCCCCACTACCATCCTCTAACGCCGTCTATTTTCCCTAATGAAAAAAAAAATATTGGGAAATATATACTCGACTCTCCATGTATGCGAGGAAACTTCAGAAACCTTGCGCACATTAAATTCCGCAAACGGAGCAAAAGAAACAATAGAAAATAAGGGGTTTAGGTTTCCTGACTTGCAATTTCATCTATATACTTTTTAGTAAACTAATTTAAGAAACTAATGTAAATTACGTAAAGAAATACTAATAAAAAGTGATTAAAAAGTTATAAAAGAAATGATTTTACTATATTTTTGTAAAAGTTAAGATACAACAGAAATTAGAAAATTAAAATATTTTACAAAAGAATTTTACAGACTTAATCTGCTGCACAAATGCGTTTGTGGCCTCCAACTTTGCGCGAATGACGCGCACCGTAGATTCTTTAATTCCAAATGCACTCCCTGTGGGCGATCCATCTTCACCGGCTTTAGTCCTTGAGATAATCTCAAGCTTCTTCTCTAAACTCATCATCTTTCTCTTCTCCTTTATGGGTCGAAGCATAATTGCACTTTTCTAAAGTTCAAGGGAAACAAATGAGTTAGCGTGCACAAGATTCAAATAATTTAACTTAGATCGTAATGTAAGCGTGGCTAAAAAAGTAGCATTTATGGACAAATATACCCCCTCAAGCAGCTGCTTGCCACAGAGGTCTGAACTACTTCTTAAATGGTTGTCTTGGCCATTTTTTTTTATCATCATTATTAATAATGATAGCGGTAGCTAACTAAATTTTATTATTATAATAGTTAAATGTTGGGCTTTACTCGCGTATATTTGAATTTCGTTTCGCATACATAAGAAAAAGACATTAAAGATAGTTCGCGTAGATTCGAATTCGCACACATGGAAGGTTTACTGTATATTGCAATGAGTTGACTGATTTACCTCTGAGCTGTACTTTTTGCACATAGTGAGCTGAATTGCCATGTAACGTCAACCCCAAGGGCTCAAAGAAGGTTTTGGAGGTAGAATCACTGAACGGCTTTAGGAGTGAGATGGAAGTATTCGGCCAAAGTTATCCGGCACGTTCTTTAACATTCAAAGGATATAGCTCTCCTTCACAAGGGAACACGACTTCCTATCCGATGGATGGCGACCTTTCCAAGCCCATCAGTGTCCCCTTGTCACCGACGTCAGATTGGTTGGTTGCGCTGGCCACGGGTTGGTTGGTTGGTTAGGGTTTTATGGCGCATGTCAGATTGATGAGTTAGCAGAGAAAACGTAATGCAGACAGTGGGGACTCAAACCTTGAAACCTGGTATTCTTCCAACTGGACCAAACATATCCATCCCTTATTTCGATGAAATAATGTATCTAATATATTAGCAGTATTTCAGTTCTCGGGCCGGTGGGCGCGTCTTCCAGTAGATGGAGGGATGTAGGCTGTGAATATGCGATTGCGAGATAATAAAATGTGAACACGAATCATTTCAAAAACTTTTCAAAAAAAAATTTCTGAAACGAGTAGGCATTGATAATACAGTGCAGTGATAGAAATTTTTTTATGAATATATACACTACACCACCTTTAGCATTCAGTCTATCCTTATGAAATATTGAAAAACCTTTAAAGACACACACAACCGTCAGAGGTAGGTATTACCGAGCAACATTTCTGAGACACACAATATATCCAAGTTGTGAGCATAGATAAAAATAGTGCAAAGATTGAATTTTGTTGCATAAGCTGCGTTGATTCATAAAAGTAGCTCTACACTGTTCAGAATTATTTAAATTAATTTTTTTATCTACCTCCTGATGTGTTATCCCCAACTTTGCATATTTTCAAAGATCGACTTAGCCAAATTTACAGTCGACTCAGCCAAATTTCTAAACTGTTTTAATCTTCTTTACGTATGTAATTATGTTCTCAAAGTGTAATCATAGTATAACCCACAACATGTGTTAACCATATTGTAAATATTTCTCTATTTTTTGTCTTAAGCGGTGTTAGCGTATATTTTTATACCTTTCTCTTAATAAATAATGTATGTTGACGTTGCACTTCGATAATTTTCACACACAAACATACCCATGTAAGAGGTGTGTGCTGAAAATGTTGCTGTGATTTTTAACAAATTTATCTCCCTCCCCACACACATACACACATATCCTCCATATATTTGACCTATCCCGAGATTTACACGCCTTCCCCATTCCACTCAGTTTTGCGTTAAAAATTATGATAGAAATCTTATTTCGAACTTGAAACTTTTTTTTTACCTTTTGGAATTTTAATTCTTTTCGACATTTCCCTTACACCACCTTAAGTACTCGAACCCCAATACCGAACCCTTACCACCCCATATAGGGTTAAATTTCAGCTCATCCTCATAAAACCCAAGTTCGAGTTTTCCCCCCGCTTCATTGGTGCTTGAGGGGAAGTCAATATATAGATCCTTTGAATGTCAACTGGTTGCAATTAGATTTGCAATATTAAGTTAATATTTTGCAGCCGAAATCACTTCCCAGCGCCAATAGCTTAACTATTTTGAATTTGGGAATTAGCATTTAGAAATGTGTGACAGCGCGGGAAGAAAGGACTTACGACTATTTACATTTCGAGAAAAGTGGTTTTGAAATTTTAAAGTCATTTGGCACATTCTTGTTTATTGTGGGTTTTGAGTTTTAATGCATATGGCCACATTAAACCTGCTTATCTCTAAGTGTTTGGTGGAATGTAAAAGAAAAGTAATATCATGCGAATTAACGTGTATTATATTACAATAGCAATTAAAACAAGTAAATTTAAGTAATATAAAAATTTGTATTGTTATTCAAGCTAATGTTGAAAATAAAACAGTTAATGATATATCGTAATGCGTTTTTTTTTCCATATGAAAAACCTTTTAAATTCTATACAGAAAAAGTAAAACTGGAAAAAGTTTTGCATTTTCCACTTTACTTTTTCGCCTATCACTCAATAATTGATACGTGTAACAGGAAAGGACTTATTTTGCCTACTATACAAGAAGTGACTTAACATCTCTATCATCCTGTACATACCGATGAAATGCTATTTCGAATAACTGAAATGATACTATAACCAGCTCGGATAGTGATTAACTTTTCAATTTAATTTAGCTGTGTCAAATGTGTTATAGACACACATGTTCTTTATGTTTTGCGGAATTGATCTCAACGCATGAACGAGTAGTAATTCATAACAATTCTATAATGCACCATGTTGTCAACGTTCGTGAAAAAGTAATCAAGGAGAAAAAAAACTCCCCTCTTCAAATTAAAAAGTTCTAAGTCTGCCAAACGAAGAAAAACCAAGGCGGTTTCCAGCTTCAAAGTGACTGTGCTGTTATATAATAAGTTGCTAATTTTATTATTTTCGATTCAGTTTCATAATTTTGGGCTTTATGCACACTTGCAAATGACATCATTCCGTCTCTGGAGTAAAAAAAAAGACCAATCTTTAACCGAATTAATGGTAACAAAGAAGCTTATCTTTCTGGGGGAACTCATTAACGACGTAAAGGAATGCGATATGGCTGAAAGTAATTCTTCAGTCGGCCTTGTTATATAATATGCCTCGCATAGAAGTTACACAAGACAGTCTAGATGTAGGAATCCAGAGTTCGAGAGCGTATGTTACGATGCCATTAGCGTCCCACGAGGTTTCACGCAAATTAATATACTCTTTGTTCACATAACAGTTATGCAGCGTCTTTGCACCTTCTAGCTCTTGTTACCTAATAGCATTAAAATTTATTATGTTAATATGACTGGACTTGAGAGCAAACTACAGAGACTAAGAAATTCAATTAGGCATATGTGAACCACATCCCCGGAGCAGTGACAAGTGCCGGAAAAGGAGACGTCATTTACTTGTCTGCTTCGTTCATAATTAAATAAAACAAACAATAGCAAAGCAATTTTCTATTTGACGTTTACAAGATGCAAAGAATATTTAAAATCTTTTCCATAGAAAGCTATATGAAGAATAAGTACGCCTAAGAGTTAGGAGTAAAAATATTAATATATTTTGAACTGATTTTTAATTATACTGATAAATTTTTCCAATAGAAACATGATAATCAAGTGGCAATTAGCATTCATGTTGACGTTAGCTAAAAAATGTTTTCGTAACAAGAAAATTTACATTTTTACCTAACCTTCAAAGTATTATATTTGGTTTAAATATATGTTCGTTGCATTTAATATATTTGAGGATTGTTCAGAAACTGAATATGATACTATAGCTTAAATCTGGAAAAACTTTGAAAAGGTTTCGATAACATTTTGTTTCCTTTTAAAATAAGCATTTAAAATGCCTTGATGTTCAAGGAAAAAATCTTTCTTGGCATGTACATTGATTCCTTGAATTTTTAGTTGTGCTCATATTACATCTTTTCATATTTGAATTGTAAGCATGACTGCTAACATGGAGTGTTGTTTCAACAGATAATAATGGAAATGCTAGCTTTTTATTGAAGTAACATGAAGAATACGATGAAATTAATATCAGGTATCATTTTTTGAAAAAATGCGGATTTCCACTGCTAAAGCTGAAGTAATAAAATTTTAAACAATTGTTTCGAGTAAAGTTTCAAGCAAATCTAATAATCGGAATTAAAAAACTGCTTGCGTAATTGCAAGGGAAATAAGATACATGGGCATTATTGATCCAACCAGTAGTGAGAAGACCCGTTTACAAAATGTATTTATTTTTTCATAAAAGTCTGTTTTGAACAGAGGACTGCGTTCTGACATTGCAAATCAATTTTCATAACGTCAAGCTTCATCACCATCAAGCGATCGTCTCTTTCGCTGCTGTCTTCTCTTTCTTCCTCCTCGAGTACTCTTTATAATCCTCTTTTTTAATGGATCTTAAAATCTTAGCTGCAGGAGCACATATGACCAACCTAATAGATCTCTCTCCTATAGGATATTTGATGAATCCTTCGACGAAACTTCACCATTACTTGCAATTTCATGCCATCAAATTCCTAAAATACTTGTTTCGGTCTTGTCGAATGGCAAACTTTTGCATAGTTACATGGTTCCTAAGCTAGATCTTTTAATGTGCATTCAAGCCTTAGTTGTTGATGCGCTCTAAATCCAGCACAAACCAAGGCGTGATTCTTGAGCCTACCGCTCTTCCTGGGAATCACTATCCAGACTAAATATTAATATATTTAAAGACTAAACGCAGAGATTAATATATTTAAGACTTACGGTAGTAGTCTTAAATATATTAATAGATGTAGTTGTCTAAAATATATTAATAGGTGTGCGTCATTTACCTGGGGATTGTTGGCACCAGAATGCACTGTGGGACGAAAACAAGCTGGTGGAGGAAGTGTAATGCTTTGGGCGATGTTCTGCTGGGAAATTCTGGGTCCAGTCATTCATGTGCAGAAAACTATGTCGTCTACCACGTACCTAAAATCATTGCAGATCAGGTACATCCTATCATGGCAACAGTATGCCCCTCTAGTAGTGCCTTTCAAGCAGAATAATGCACCATGCCACATTATCTGGATTGTTCGAGAATGGTTTGCGGAACATGAGGAAGACTTCCAGGTATTGCCCTGGCCTCCAAATTCCCCAGACATCAATCAAGCATCTGTGGTTTGTGTTGAACAGCATATCCGATCTGTGGCGGCTCAACCACGTAACTTACATGAGTTAAAGGATCTGCTGGTAACCTGTTGGTACTAGATACCACAAGACACCTTTAGAAATCTTGTAGCGCTTATGCCTCGCCGGGTAAGAGCTCTTTTGGCGGCACGTGGAGGGCCAATATGGTTGGCATTAGGCAATAATTAGGTGGTCATAATGTTTTTGCTCTTCGATGTATGTTGGAGGGTGCATCGGTAATGATTATTTTATAGTGGTATAATAAGTATCCTGTACATTGTGTCAGAGCTGTATTCTTTATGCGTAGTTACATATATTTTTACCAAAAATTGCCACAAGTATAATAAATTTTCAAATCGTTATTTTTTGTATTTTCTCTATTTCTAGTCTATTTTTTTTCTGTAAGGATGTATTTGAAATAACTGTAGAATGAAAGAAGAAATTTTATTTCATAAAATGACTTAAGTTATAAGCATTGATATCTCTTGTTTATAGACAGATCGCTATATATTTATTAATGAGCTGATCCCTGTATCAGTTCGTGTCATATTGGTGACTGAACTGTTCGTGGATATATGCGTGAAAAACTAATCGTCAAGTAACACATATGAGATTGATCTCAATTCCAGGCACAAGTTTTGCTATTAAATAATGACGTCAGTATTGTCAGTCTGCATAGAAAGTCTGTTTATTAACACGCATACACCCTACCCACAAATGTACATCACTCTCAAATGCTCTAATCGTTGTTGGCGTTCAGCAGAAAACGCGACATTTCATGTTATATTCATCGAAAACTGTTCTGACGAGCACCATCTGGTTAATAGGAATTGGAAATCCACCAGCGATAGATTTGTGTGGCCCTAGTGACAGAGGCAGCGTGAGATAGGTGGCACAGCATGTAAGGATTGGGTATGCTTGATATCAAAATTGATCGTTCGTAGCACCTCGATTCGGAGATGGAAGAAAGGAAAGAGGGGCAGAAGTATGGGGTGGGAAGGAAGCAAAGGAGGACAAAATTCAGTTGTCTGTTCAGTCCCCGAACCATTTTACTGGAAACGAATAGAGTTCAGCAGTTTCTCATAACGAAATCGATCGACTCCGTCCGTTTTGATGGAATGACGTGTATGCATGCAGAGACTCTGTGCTAGGGCTCGAGGTAGACACCGAGAAATCGATCTCGCGGCGAGAGATATGATGTCACTAAAGGCTTGTTCTCGGAGCTACACCGATGGAGGAATTACATCGCAGAAGTCTTTGAATTAAACACTGCATCATCCAGCTGTCAAAAGTAATATGAAATGCTTTTATGAATGCTGTAGCGACCGGTGTTGGTAAATTCGTATTGGAATATTTTTATGCAGTATTTGTATCTTAGTTTCTGACCTTTTGGTGTCTACTCAGTACGTAAACATCAGTTTCAATATTGTAAAATAAATAAAACAGTTTATATCTGACGCTCAAACTGTAACATGCACTACAATAAAACCTCTACTTCAGGAACTTCTTTAGAACGAAAAACTCTCGTATAACGAAATGCAGTTTCGGTCTGAACAATTTCGTTAGTTTTTATTGTATAACGAAATTTAGAAATGGAAAAAGATATTTTTATTATTTTATGCACTTCTATAAAGCATACACCCGCTGTATAATACAAACGCTTTGCATATTTCATTTACCCATTAGTTAAATTACTTCTTTTTTTTTGCCTTGTATTAACAAAGCATGTGAAAATTTTTATTAAAGCGCCGAATCCCCCCTTTTGGGCAGAATATCCCCTTTTATTTTTCTTCGTCGAAGCTGTGTTATTTTATGAAGTATTCAGTATTCTAATTAATCTGTTCCACAGAAAAACTCTGAAAATGCCCCCCTTTGAGAACCACTGGTGTAAATGGTTTGAAAATGTTTTTCATTTTGATGGTGCTATATTTCCATTTTCCATTATTTGTCTATTGATGTACTATTGCTTCTAAATCCATTTATCCATTTCAATATTTTAAATACGGAAGTAAACGGAATACGGAAAAAGTAACGGAAGAATGTTATTCTACTGACCCTATTATATTTATATTAAGTTTAGATCATTAATATGGATAGCTCAATAGCACAGAGATATTTCACATAACTGCCACAGCACATAGGGAATTGTTTTTATTCTGAAAATTGTTCAGTGTCATTCATGTTTGTAATAAAATGAACTTTGTAGAAACATTTTTGCCAAATTGGTAGTGTTGAAATAAATTGTAATAATGCTCAAGTGAAAATATGATTTTGAAAAAACCTGTGCAAAGACCCTCCTTACAATAAAGTGCCAATGATTGGTCCCTCTCGTGACATTAACAGTTTGTAAGTCCGCATTCGCTGTTCCTGTAGTAATTTTCAGAGTAAACCCTTTTTTGCACAAATTGTTGCATGCGAAATACAAATATTTTGTAAAAATTGGTATATAAAATATGGAGGAGGAATAATAAGATGAATCAATTTAATAAATTGGGAAAAGAATTAAATTTTTTTCTGATAGCGCATTTGTCACGGACGTCTGACAAAAGTCGGTGGAACAGTCATTACAACATGTCATAGGAAAAATCTTCGAAGGAGTCTGACTTTAGCAGAAAAAAAAATGCGTTTTTATGAACATAGGTGATCCCTAATTAATATTTCTTCACCCATACCAGTAGTTAATGTATGTGACTACGGAGCAAGGGATTGCGAGTTCAAATTTCAAATGTCATTTGCAAGCGCAGCCTGGATAGGATGTTAACATCTGCCTAGTGTTTCTACCCATGATTTGAATCTAGAGCTCTTGTCCAACCCTGACCTGAAGCCTAGTCCTTGTGACATGGCTATTTATAAGGGAAAAGTGCCGCTCAGGGGTTTAAAATCCAGCCGAAATATCAGAAGTAATGTGTCAAATGTATTGCACACTATCATTGACTCTATCAAGGTCATATCTGTTTCTAAGTAGTGTGCAGGAAACGTACCATGCAGAAACTTGTATGTGGAATTATTTTTGTATTAGGA
This sequence comes from Ryuthela nishihirai, assembly GCA_038380435.1. NCBI lineage: Eukaryota > Metazoa > Arthropoda > Arachnida > Araneae > Heptathelidae > Ryuthela > Ryuthela nishihirai. The sequence continues at coordinate 12,388,554 of JAWZYU010000016.1, read as the reverse complement.
AGATGCTTATTGAAAACAAACTCTTAATGTTAAAAAGATATTGAAAGTTCGTTTCTTGCAGCATTGGTCACAGCGGAACAGCCAAATTTATACATTGGTTTAAAAAGAGTTTCAAAATGCAATATGTACAACGAATGTGAACAAGTTATATTTTTTCTTATGTACTAAGTAAATACTTTAAAAATTTAACTTATTATTTAAATCTATTTTAATCTGTCAGGAGGATGTCAATGATAATTTGGAATCGGGTCCCAACCATTTTCAACCAATGGTAGCTGTCCTGTGTGGTCATGGCAAACTTCTCAACAAGTACTTAGATGAAAATCGACGTTGGACAACTGACATAGATCCGAAGGCCACTTGTACCAAGGATAAATTGGAAATTCTTGAATACTGTAGGAAGGTGAGTATTTTTGCAACACTTATCAAATCATAAGGAGAAATTTCTGCAAAGTAATATTTTTCAGTCAGATCTAATAACTGTTTTGAGGTTTGTAAATTTATTTTGAAGAAGTGTAAGGCAGAATGTGGAACGTGATATTTGACGTGTGTGTATATTGTATGTCTATTTTTGAATATATTGACTTTTAGCTTGCTTTTACTGTAGCATACATATAAAAAATTGGTATGATGAACTCATTTTGTGTTGGTTATTTACTTTGCCACTTGAAATCATTAGTGTTGTGAATAAATAAGTACTGAGGCATGAAATGGATTAATATTGCACATAGTGTTTGCCTTTTTCTCTTACCATACTATACTTTTCAAATTAAATTTATTGATGACACTAACAGAAATGTATTAATATCTTTGCAAGAATTTTTATTTAAACCATACTGATGCAAAAATACTTTCAAAATACATATAATAAAAAAATTTTTATTATATGTATGTCAGGTGACAACACACTTCATTACTAATATACACTACCAGGCTACAAACTACCTAAGGTGTACTGAAACTGAATTAATAATTTAATAAATTCTTAATTTTTTTCTAGAACTGAGTCTGAATCATAATAATTTTAAGAAAAATTATGAGTATTGATCCTTTTTTTTTTCAGAAAATTTTCATCCATTTTGAATTTATTAAATTATTAATTCAGTTTCAGTACACCTTAGGTAGTTTGTAGCCTGGTAGTGTATATTAGTAATGAAGTGTGTTGTCACCTGAGAAAGAAATTATGACTATAGGATTGTGGGGGTTGATGATTCTATAGTTTTCATAGATCATAGATTGATAGGTCATTTTCCTATTTCATTAGTCGATTGACTGGTAAGTGTCATTGACCTATCAGTTGCCTGCCAATCCACTAAGGTTTTGAAGCCTCAACTGGGGAAACTCGTATCTCCCATTACTTCTTCAGTTCCACTCATGCTTTGCTACTGGTGTATATTGTAGAAAACCCATGAAGTAAATCGAAATTAAACAGAAAAATAATAAAATTACTAATTTTATTATATGTATTTTTCAAAATCATATTTCAAAATACTGAAATTACTAATATGAACATTGTTTCAAGGAATGGAGCACAGAGTCTTTGCTCCATTATCACTCAAGCTAATATGATAACTTTAGGAATAATTCAAGCATAATCATGCAAATGACGAGTATGTTTTGAAGCAGATTATTAGAAATAAAATGATAGCAGGCCCAAATGAGGAGCTAAATATTAATTAGGGCACTTATATAAAAAAAAAGAAAGAAATGAGACATTAGTCTTAAATAATAGGAAAAAATTTTTTATTTTTATGCATTGGTAATTAGTATTTGGGGTTATTCATATTTTAACAAAGTTCAGCTGAAAATATAAGAAATATACAGATAAAGCTAGATCTATGGTTAAGCGAACTGCAAGCGTTCTGGAGGTTGAAGACAATTTCCTCATTTTTACTTATTTTTAATTTGTGATATTCCCACCACATGCGGAAGTTGAGTCTTGCTATCAATTTTGGTTAGTTTTGTATGTTTCGAATTAGATGTTTCTGTTTCAGAAATATATAGTGAGAAGATTATGTAAATGTGCAATGGAAGAAAATTGGAATTTGTTTCGTATTTATACTGCTTTGCACTAAAAAGTTAAAAAGTTATGCATTCTTAAATTATCTTTCAAATTTGGCAGATCTATTGTTCATTGACCTAAAAGAGCACAAGACATCAGCGATAAATTTTCAAAAATTCTAGACAATATAAGAAGCTATTTATGAAGAACGTTATTATTTAGATATTTATGGAATTTATCTATTATAGGAAGTAGTATTAAAGGTATAATGCCACAAAACGTCAATTTTGAAGATAACAGTAGTCCGGGTAAGTGTACTTAGTGGCATTAAATCAAGTTTTACATTTATCATCTGTCAAAAGGAATTGATTCAATTAACAAAAAGCGATGAATAAACTGTAATATTAATGTAGTTATTGTAAACAAGAAAATGATTATTTTTCAAAGTTTGGGACTGTATACTTGAACAAAGTTTTTTTTTTTTTTTTCAGAATGAGTTGCATACCAGAATTGCAATTTGAAGCTTTTCGTTCATGCATTTTTGTTAAAACCAAAAAGAATTAATTGCTATTCCTGTAAGAACTGGAAATAATTACGAGAAATTACTTTTTAATGCATTTTATACATTGAAAATATCGTGTTCAGGATAACTAGTAGCTTGAAATTGCAATTTATTCAATAATTGCAATTTTTCAGCTTGCCCATTTGCTATGTCGATTACTATATGAAGATTATAGCGAGGTTTCGGTAATCATATTTTTTCTGTCGTTTGCCTCTTTCTGAAGATTACCGAGAAACAACGCTGTTTTTTTTTAATTTATTAATATAGATAATTTCCTCATTTTTAGAGTCTTGCTTTTAGAGGCTTCCCACGATTATTCGGTTTTTTAGTTCCATGTTGCCGAGTATTTAGTGTGATTGGCTACTATCCAAAGGGACCCGGTTTTAAACCCTACGAAGCATGGATGTTTCACTACAAGGACGACAAGGCATAGATATTCCTTTCTCGCTTTCTTCTGTATGGCGTATTAAACCGACAGGCATCTGTCAGACTTCAGCGGCAAGCAACTGTTTCAAGGGTAATTTATGAACTATTTTCCAAGGTGATAGATATTCCGTTTCTTTCCCGCCATCAAGTATTTTTATAGTCGTGCAGGTCCTTTTTTATTTGGTTTATAGCCCAGATTTCACATAACCTAAACTCAGCTCTTCAGCAACAATTCCTTTTTCATCAAAATACTGGGTTGGGTTGTTTTACCTCTGAGCGGCACTTTTTTGCACACCATGGGCTAAATGGCCAGGTCACATGGACCCCGAAGGCTCAGAGAAGGTTGGGGGAGGGGACCCACTGGAACAGCTGTTGGGAGACAGATGGCAGCCTCCCGTCAAGGCCATCCAGCGTGTTCTTTAACGTGCACAGGGTATGGCTCTCCCCCACACGGCCACGGCTTAACGTCCCATCCGACGGACGGCGGCCTTTCCAAGCCCATCGGTGTCCCCTACTGACCGTGGGTAGGGCGGGGAATTTTTGCGGAGATAAATCTCAACGCTGACGCAGCTGAGACTCGAACCTGGGAACTACAGATTACGAGCCTGGCGCGCTACCAACTGAGCCACCCCCGCCCCATCAAAATACTGAAATCAATAGTAGTGCAAAGAATAAAATAACCTTGACGTACTAAGTTCGCCATGGAAAGTGGTAACTTAAGTAATGGAAAAATTAAAAAGTAATATTTTATGCAATGAATAAACATGTGCTATAAATAACCACAGGCAATGATACATTGACTTAAAACAACCATATTATTATTCAGTATCTGCCTATTATAATAAATAATTATATCTTAATCGAATGTATATCAGGATAGTGCTTATATATATCTTAAAGAATTCAAGTTAAATGAATTTTTTAAACATCATCATACACAAGTCTAGGTAAACAAAAAGTTTGGAAGACTGAAGCAGAAATTTACAGCAAAAAATATTTAATTTCGTTAGAGAAACGCTTTATTCCGCTGGGTCACTTTGCTAACAGTCACTTTTAAAGTAATAAAAGCAATTTGACTAAATTATATGGCCTTTAAGAATTTGCATTCTAAATGCCCTATGAACTCTGATAAGTCACATTTTTTACTTAATGTGCCTGTTACTCTTTAAATCAGAATAAATTATTCATGAATATACATGTAACCAGAGCTGGCTAGCAAGTGACCTTTAATTCATTTGCTTTTAAGTGATAAAGTAATTTGCTATTCATTACCGCATATGAGAAACATTAACTTCAGCTCTAGAACATGCATCGTTTGGGACATTTTTTTTTTTTGCTAAAATGTGTAGCTGCTATAGTGACTTTTCAACATACAACAGCTTTGAACACATTCGAAATATCTTATTTAAAAATCAGTATTTTTTTTTGAGAAATTTAATGCAGTGTTGTATCACAGTTCTGAAAGGAAGTATCCAATACTTAATTTTTAATATGTAAATTTTATATTTCCCATTATATCCATTTTATTTCGGCAGCGCCTCTTAGAATCAAACTGAGGTGTAGATTGTTCCAAAATTTTGAGTTCCTAATATGAAAGTGATGTTTATCAAAATGCTCAATTTAAGTATGTGCAATTAAAAATAAACTACAGAAAAGTTTTTGATTTCTTTAGAGAAGACTATTCAATTTTTAATATTTGGAAATTCATTAATAATTTATTTCGAAGCTTCCTAGATACTGAGACCCATTGCAAATGGTCGAGCTGAGCTACTCTCTTTATAGAGCTTATATATAAATGCCTATTTTGAATATTTAAATTTTAATTTATCAGGGTTTTGTTTTACTTCTGAGCGGCCCTCTTTTGCATTCAGTGGGTTAAATGGTCAGGTCTCAAGGACTCCAAAGGCTCAGAGAAGATTGAGGAAGGGACTAGACAGCTGTTACTAAAGCATGCACAGGGTATGCTGTCCTTCATACACTTGTTTAACGTCCCACCTTTCGGATGGTGGCATTTTTAAGCCCAATGGTGCCCCCTTCTCCTTTCTCACCGAGGACAGAACTGGGATTAACGGAGAAATTCTCTACACTTGTCCAATTGGGACTCGATCCTGTGAACGTCAGATAAAAAAAAGATTTTCCCCCCTCCCAAAATTTTGTCTGATTTTTTTCATGTATTTGAGGGTGCTGAATCAGAATCTGATGGCCAAATTGTTTTACCAATTTCTTCTACCAATTTAAAAAAAACATTTACTCAGAGAAGATAAATATAGTTTACCAAATATTTATTTACATTATAAAAAGTTAAGGCTGACACTAATAAATCCTGATACATATTTACACAAAAAATCATTTTGTTGTCTTCTTCGCTTGTATTTTATCTCTGGAGCCTCTCGCGGCAGGGTCCAACAGTAGTCCTCCAACATACTCTCGTTCCATTTGCCACTATATCAGGGGCGGGGGTGGCTCAGTCGGTAGCGCGCCAGGCTCGTAATCTGTAGTTCCCAGGTTCGAGTCCCAGCTGGGTCAGCGTTGAGATTTATCTCCACAAAATTCCCCGCCCTGCCCACGGTCAGTAGGGGACACCGATGGGCTTGGAAAGGCCGCCGTCCGTCGGATGAGACGTTAAGCCATGGTTCCGTGTGCGGGAGAGACATACCCTGTGCACGTTAAAGAACACGCTGGATGGCCTTGACGGGAGGCTACCATCTGTCTCCCAACAGCTAGCTGTTCCAGTGGGTCCCCTTCCCCAACCTTCTCTGAGCCTTCGGGGTCCATGTGACCTGGCCATTTAGCCCATGGTGTGCAAAAAAGTGCCGCTCAGAGATAAAAAAAAACAACCCACTATATCATTTTTATATTTCGGATATGCCTTGATGGAACTTTCCTCCATGCTCATTCGAGACCGCTCCCATCAAATTGTGGGAAAAAAAATCAGGTGTGAATGTAAGAAATGCAACTTTAGCGACGTATTACATCCTAATACTCTCCATGCCGTCCTACAAAAATAGTGCCTGATATAAACATTTGGATGCCAGAATCGGATTCAGCACCCTCAAAGCTATAAAGTACACCCATTTTTTTTTCGAGGAAGGATTTTCATGTAGACCAGTGTTATTAGCCTGGCCCCAGTAGAAAAGAAGTAAAATTTTACCAGAGCTAAACATTGCATCAAAGGATCGGTAAAAAGGGGATACCGATGGATTGGATTGTGACATCCGTCTGCTGGGACGTAGCGATGTGTGCAGATGAGCCATAATTAGTGCACATTACTTGGGAATCCTTTGAAAAGGCTTCCATCTGTTGTAATAGCATCCAGCTCATCCCTTACCCTAATCTTCTCTAAAGCCTACCACCTGGCCATTTAACTCGCATTGTATGCAAAAAAAAGTGCCTCCAAGAGGTAAAACAACAAAACTAGCAGAATCAGCAAAAACTCGATCATAATTTAGTAATTTGTGTTACTGGAGACAATCCAGCGGCAAGCGACATTATTAAGTAAGCTGTAAATCAATGCTGCACAAACTTTTTTTTTTGGTATTGGACACAGAAAAAATAAATTTACCGAGAGAGCGGAAAAAAAGAACAAAAAATTAAATTTATTTTAAGGTCCGAACTGATGTTGATTTGTCGAAGCAGTATGTGAAGGATGGTACTGGATTCCAGAAAAGGGCTGTGGATCATTCGGCTTTAGTGACGTTGTAGCTAGTTGTATGATATTATCAGATTTTGTGTTTCGTCTTATTAAAGCATCATTCACTTTAGTATTGACAAATTGAAAAATATATATTTTTCAATTTTCACATGGGTAGGATAAGATAGTAAAAGGCCGGACTTCGTGCACTTCTGCTCTAAATTCTGTAGAGGTGGAAATTTAAGGGACAATGATATAAGCCAGCGGAAAATTTAGGAGAAAGATGTGATTAAAATACTCCCCACCAATTAGTTGCGTCACTGTAATTTAGTAATTTTGTGTTACTGGAGTGATTCTATTCTTCTTTCTTGGTGGTGGTAGTCCCCCGAACTTCCTTTTAATTTTGCATCAATTCAATTATTTCACTTAATCTTTACTCGTGATTCTAGGTGAATCCACAGATCCGCGGGTTGTTACATCTGTTTTTCGATGTTCGTCTGACTTGATGTGCCTCTGATGAACTGCGCCAGACGTGTTGTACTCGATGAAATAAATAAATTCCCAATGCACTATGTAGAACGTAACACACCATTTATTTACACTTTTGACATTTTACTGCGAAAATACGCTCGATTCCGTGGGCATTAGCTGTGCTCAACACTTTGCTGAAACGGCGTGATGTGCTTGGAGACTTCTTCAATCAGCCCGAATGCTGCGTTGCTTTTTGCAGGCAGGCATTCACGTAATGAGATGGAAATCTGTACTTTCTCTTACAGAAATCGCCTAACAGACCACGGAACTCGACGAGAGATATCCTAATTCCCTGCTTGCATAACCTGATTCACACAGAACCCTCCTCTTTAAGATTTCCGAAATAAAGCTACTTTAATTTGATGCACTAAACGAACGTGACTCCTTTGTTCTTAAGTTCTTTGCTTTGATTATTTCTGCATCTCACTGTCTCGTTGACTCACACCCTAACCCTTCTGGCTAAACAAAGGGAGCCAAGATGCAATAAAACCATTTTCCGGCGCTCACTTTTACAAGCATCTATACACTGCTAAACCACGAATGACGTCTAATGAGAACATTCCCATTTAAAGCACTGCTAAGCCTTTCCGGTGGCCGAGTGATTAGCACGCTTGGCTACTGATCAAAAGGACCTGGGTTCGAGCCCAAGGTAAGGCATGAATGTGTTGTCTTTCTGCAGAGTTCTTACTTTCCTTACTTAAAACTGACAGTCCTGCCAGACCTCTGTGGCAAGCAGCTGCTTGGGAGGTATTTTTTTTTAAATACATATATTGCAGATATATATATATACAAGGGCAATAAATAAAAAAGTATGCACACTATTATTTTCTTTTCGCGCTAGGCAAGTTACTGCGCTTTATTTATATCAACATTGCATTAACGATTTTCTCTCAAGCCTTTTAGATTATCAAGACTATTTCAGCAGTTGCAGCCAGCAGAACAATTCCTTATTTGCTTATTTGTGGAGTTGAAAGAATCTCTGTCTTCAAGTGCTCTTTTGGGGAATTACTGTTAGCAATGAGAAGACCAGAGATACTGTAACAAATAGGAAAAGTACCCTAGGGAAGTGTAAGACGCAGTCCCCGAAACAGAAGCCAAAAGGGATTGCGTTCAGGGACTGAGGAAAGTTGTGTTGTATGGCGAATCATTTATTTCTCGTGCAGAGACTGATTAAACGCAGTAAAATTTGTTTTGAGGTAGTAATTAAATGTCATTAAAGAGCGTTCGATAGGTTTTCCTTAAGTTGTTGTATTTTATAAATGATATTTCTATAATATAATGGTTTTCGTAAATAGCTACCAAACTTCATTACCAGAAAACTGCACGTTTTCACATTTCAAGTTTATTATTTTGTTTAATTGTATACAGTGCTGGAAGCTATGTGAATTCATCGGCTATACACTCTTAATAGATTTATCTCAGAAATTCTGATGTTTTGAATTCAGAATAATTTTGTAACTGGGTCTTGTTAATTCTGTTTAGAACAAAATGTTATTAGGTTTCCTAATTAAAATCGTTGAATTATGACTGACTATTTTGAGATACACCCAAGCTTGTATATCTCGAAGTAAAATGTAATGCTTATAATAAAGTTATAAAAAAAAATTATTTTTCCCTAGATAAAATTTAATTTTGTGTTTTGCAGGAAATTGACCACATTGAAGATTAAGTTTTATCCATCTAAAAGTATCTTATTGTTCTGTAAGAAACTGTCAAAATGTTCTAACAACCCAAATAGGTAGAATGAATTTTCAGCTTATACTTTACAATATATTTCCGAAACAATACAGTATTTAGTAAGGGGACTATTTAAGAACTACTTTTAAGATTTAATTTACCGAGAGCTAAAAACGTATTTATATTAGTGAACTGAAAAGAATATTAAAAAAACAAATTTCAGAAGGGTAAAAGAGAGTAATAACTTTCGTCAAAATAGTACTAACACTGTACTATTGCATTCCCTTTACATCCGATTACAGCGTAATCTTCGGACTTCGGCTGAAAAAGGGCATGCGGTGTTGTGATCTGGAAACATCTTGTTTATGCCAATTTCACTATCTCATGAAGGTAACGATCAACGAGGTCAACATCCTACTTCTCGTACAAGTTCTTTTTATCGTTATTTTCTCGTTTTTTCTTTAGTTTCATGCTGACTATTAGTGTTTCCTTTTTCGTGATTTAGAAATTATTTCTTTCGAAATGGGAAAACTGAAAGTGATTTCTTCCCCTTATCATGAGCTTTTATGTATGATGTATATATGTAATGTACCTTAATGTGTTATAGTTAAAAAGTAGAACTCAGTTATGTACAACAAAGAATAAAGATTTGCCTACCTTGCTAAAAGGCTGATTAATGAACTGATCAATAGAGGCATAATAGACTGAAGTGCCAATGAATAAGGGATAGGAGACATTATCCAAATTCAGTCCCGCATTTGCGCGCATGCGTGACTGAAATCTGGTCACATATAGCTGTCAGCTTTGGCTTCCCCAAGCATTCGTCGTGAGAAGAGTAATGGGAAAGGCACTGGATTTAATTTGACAGAGGGCAGATCGTAGGTGCCCGACGGATGGGACACTCGATCTTGGATTTTCTCGTACGACAGTTTCAAGAGTGTTCGGGAATAGGAAAATTCCGGCAAAAAACAAATACCCAGACAAACTGCAAAGGACAACCAGCCTTGAATGATCGTGGGCTTCGCTGTCTGACCCACATCGTACCAACTAATAGGGACCAGACATTATCTGAAATCACCTCCCATCTGAACTCTGGTTCCAGCCGGGAAGTCAGTGCAAGGGCTGTGCAACGCTTACTTTATCTCGGCTTTGGGAGCCATCGACCTACGAGAGTCCCACGTCTAACAACATGACACCTGGCTCAATGCCTTGCCTGGGCTAAAGAGCATCGAAACTGGACCATCAAAAATTGGCTATGGATAGCCAAGATCCTGATTTAAATTTCATCACGCTGATGGGAGACTGAGGGTATGGCGCCAACCCCGTGAATCCTGCATGTCTGGTTGCAACAGTACAAGCTAGTGATGGCCTGGGGTGTCTGCAGTTGGACGTCTGTAGGACCTTTGGTATGTGTACCGACGACTCTCAATGTATCCCGGTATGTAGTAATGGTCGTGGCTGACCATTTACACCCATTTATGACCATCATGCATCCCAATGGAGATGGCATCTACCAGTAAGACAACTGTTCATCTCACAGGTCCAGGTTGGCTACTGCATGGTTACAGAAGAATTCTGCTAACTTTGAAATAATGAATTAGCCACCTAGAACCCGATTTAAATCCCATCGAAAATCTTTGGGATACCGTCGAGCAGAGTGTTCGTCCCGTGTACCATCAGGGACGACCTTGAGAGAATTGTGGACAGCTCTGGAGGATGCATACCTATGGAACATTTACGCAAGCTTGTGGAGTCCTTGCCTCATCGTGTGGCGGCCGTTATCAGGGCCAGAAGGGGTCCAACACGTTACTAGGTTGCTATCCCTAATTCAATGGCACTTCAGTGTATATCCATTCTGATCTGAAGGATGGGTTGGGTTGATTTACCTCTGAGTTGCTCATTTTTGCACACGGGATAAATGTTCAGATCACAAGAACCACTAAGGGCCAGATAAGGTTGTGGGTAGGGGACTTGCTGGACATCTCTTGGGAGACAGATGGTAGCCTCCTGTCAAGGCCATCCAGTGTGTCCTTTAACGTGTCCAGGGTATTAGTCTTCCGCACACAGATCCACGGATTTATATTGCATCTGACGAAAGGCAGCCTTTCCTAGCCCATCGGTGCCCCTACTGACCCAGGTCAGTGTGGGAGTTTTGCAGAGGTTCAGAAGGATGATCTCTCTATAACCTAATTATAACCAACGTCATCTCGAGAAGAGCCAAGATATATTAATATATATCTAAGATGGAATCATTGTATCATACACTGAAGAGCCAAAACATTATGACTACCTGCCTAATATGATGTTGGTACTCCACATGCCACCAAAAAAGCTCTTACAGCGAGGCATGGGTGCTACAAGATTTATAAAGATGTAGTATATGGTAGCAACATGTTACCAGCAGATCCTGTAACTCTTGTAAGTTATGTGGTTGAGCCGCCGCAGATCGGATATGTTGTTTCAATCCAAGCCACAGTTGCTCGATTGGATTGATGTCTGGGGAATTTGGGGGGCAGGGCAATACCTGGAAATCTTCCTCATGTTCCACGAACCATTCTCGAACAATCTGGGCAGTGTGGCATGAAGCATTATCCTGCTGATAGAAGGCACTACAAGAGGGGAATACCGCAGCCATAAAAGGATGTACCTGGTCTGCAATGATGGTTTTTAGTAGACGTCATAGTTTCATGCAATGAATGACTGGACCCAGGGTTTCCCAGCAGAATATTGCCTAAAGCATTATACTTCCTCTGTCGGCTTGTTTTCGTCCCATGGTGCATCCTGGTGCCAACACTTTCCCCAGGTAAATGATACACACGTACTCGGCCGTCCAAATGGTGCAAAGGAAACAAAATTCATCGGACCAGACGACGTTCCAATCATTCAAGATCCAGTTTTGATGCTTGCGTTCCCATTGTAGACGCTTTTAACGGTGAACCAAGGTTAGTATGGGCACTCGAAGCGACCTGCGCAACCCCATTTTCAGCAGGGTTCGATGTACTGTGTATTGTGACACATTACTCCCGTCACCAGCATTCCAATTATGGGCAATTGGCGCCACAGTATCCCTTCTGTTGGCCCGTACCATACGGAATAGCATTCACTTACCTCTAGCATCGATGAGCCGTGGTCGGCCCACACGTTACCAGTGGTTCGTGGTTTTTCCCTTGTTGGACCACTCTTTGAAGGTACTAACCATGGCTGACTGTGAGCACCCCACAAGCCTTGCCGTCTTGGGAGTCCTCTGACCCAGTCGTCTGGCCATTACTATTTGGCCTTTGTCAAACTAACTTATGTCCGCTGACTTTCCCATCTGAAGAACAAGAATAACACGGATTAACAGAGCTCAGTATCAGGTGTTATACTGTTTCATGACTTTCACATGTGCCGTTGTTATCCTGTAGTTGCTTGGATTTGCATAAAGACGAGCTGGTCATAATATTTTGGCTCTTTGGTGTATAATAGAGAACATATGCAGTCTCTATTTTAAGGTCACAACGACTCCAGTGTGTTACTACTAATCGTAGAAAATAATATCTCCTCCTTAATTTCACAACAAAAAGTCGGGTAACAAGGACAAGAGTTATTTTTATACACTATCGACACGTACTCGGGATTTAGTTTCGAGAGTGAGAGAATTTAGTTTCGGCCTGGAACCCCTGGTTGTGTCCCCCCGCCTGGATACGTTCTTGTTATTATGTCCAGTGGCGTATTTTGAAAACATGTTTTTGGATGAAGAGGGATTGGTTTTTTTTCAAAAGATTGAAAAAAATACATGAACAATAAGTAAATAAAAACTAGTGGTATATTGTGCATAAGTTATTAAAATGTTTCAAAAGCATAAAGATGAAAAGCAGTTTTTTTTAAACGTATACATTTGGGTGGGGTTTGAATCACATAAACCTCCCCTTAAATGCAGCATTGATTATGATCCCGAAAGATTTGTGTACAGATCGATAGAGATATCGAAACAAATTAAGTGGTGATGTTTACATCTGGTGACGGAAGAAAATGGATGGAAGTCTGGGATCATTGGTTGCTCCTGAATTTTTCTATTAACTATTTTCTGCTATGCTGCCAGAATGAATCCACGTCATCAGTTAAACATTAATTTGTATTTGTTTTTGAAATAGTTATGAACATATGCAAATTTTCGTCTGCTATTACTGAAAATCCTATATTTGACGCTAAAACACAGATAATGTAAGTAAACCAAAAATAGAATTAAAAAACCTTACCTGAAAGTGTTTTCTGCCCTCCCCCTCTCCTCTTTAATTTTTCTTTCGATTTTGGTCAGGTACATCGTACTAAAATTTGTCAGAACTTAGTTTTAATAATAATATAATCGAGACCTTTATAAGACCCTATTTAATAAAATGCAACCGGCTTCTGTTTTGAATAAAGCTAGGTATGCAAAAACCTTTGGGTTAGCACTTCTGCTTGGATCAGAGAGAAAGATAGTAGAAACCATTTGGTACTTACATTTGGCTTACACTGCAGGTAAAAGACGGCGCATGTTGAAGGTCATGAAACGATATAACGTATATATGCGAACACTTTATGCTTTCGTCTCAAAAGCATTGTGATCCCTAATTTGCAAAAATATAATATTACCTTACGATAATGAAAATAGACCCACATCTACGCCAAATACATATCATTTAAATCAAGTCTGTCCAGTCCAAACTAGTGAAGTGAAATAATAGTGAGGAAAAAAACTATATTAAAGAGGTAGTAGGAAAAAACTCTCAATTTAAAAACGAAAACATCCATTGTTACTGAGTAAATACTCACTTATACTTTTAATTTACTGTAACTTAAAATTGTTTAGTTATGCACCAAAAAATATTTGGTTGAAAAAATGTACCAAATGATCCAAATTCAGTATGTTGATTGTTTTGTGAGCCGCAAGCTCTTTTGCAATGAGGAGGGCCTAGCCTAAATGTAGAGTTAGCAGATGTTCGCCTTACTAAAAATATGAAAGAAGTCAAGCATTTAAGAAAGTTAAGTTTTTAAAAATGAAAAATAGGAGCAACCAGAAGCTCTTTATTTTACGGGTATTTGTTTATTTTTTAATAATAATAAGAAGCCGGTTCCTTTGACAGTCGGTTCGTTGGATGACACATCATTGGTTCTTGGTACCAAGTGTACCATTGCAGGAAAAAAAAAGTTTGGTCTTTGCCATATTGTTTGTTAGCATCTTTGTAGTATCCAAGTAGAGGTTGCTAAACCAGTTTTTATTGTTATATATACCTAGGTATATTAAAAGTAAATAAATTTAAATTACCATTACACGAGGGGCGGGGGTGGCTCAGTCGGTAGCGCGCCAGGCTCGTAATCTGCAGTTCCCAGGTTCGAGTCCGAGCTGGGTCAGCGTTGAGATTTATCTCCGCAAAATTCCCCGCCCTGCCCACGGTCCGTAGGGGACACCGATGGGCTTGGAAAGGCCGCCGTCCGTCGGATGGGACGTTAAGCCGTGGCCCCGTGTGCGGGAGAGCCATACCCTGTGCACGTTAAAGAACAAGCTGGATGACCTTGACGGGAGGCTACCATCTGTCTCCCAACAGCTGTTCCAGTGGGTCCCTTCCCCCAACCTTCTCTGAGCCTTCGGGGTCCTTGTGACCTGGCCATTTAGCCCATGGTGTGCAAAAAAGTGCCGCTCAGAGGTAAAACAACAACAAAAACCATTACACGCACGGAAAATTGGTGTTTGGTGTGAAATTTCCCGTCGTCGCCAAAGTTTTTTCCTACTGCCTCTTTAAGAATATAGGGCCTTTATTTTTGGACTCGACTGTAACTGGGGAAGTTTATCGTGACTTAATCCAATGGTTTATTGCACTATTGGATGTGAATGAATGAGAGTGTTGGTTTCAACAAAATGGCGCGACCTCGCATACTGCAAATGACATAATGGTCATGTTGCAGGAATTTTTTGGTGACCATTTGATTTCAAAAAATTTGTGGCCCCCCCAAAATCCCCGGGGCGGGGGTGACTCAGTCAGTAGCGCGCCAGGCTCGTAATCTAGTTCCCAGGTGAGTCCCAGCTGGGTCAGCGTTGAGATTTATCTCCGCAAAACTCCCCGCCCTGCCCACGGTCAGTAGGGTACACCGATGGGCTTAGAAAGGCCGCCGTCCGTCGGATGGGACGTTAAACCGTGGCACTGTGTGCGGGAGAGCCGTACCCTGTGCACGTTAAAGAACACGCTGGATGGCCTTGACGGGAGGCTACCATCTGTTTCCCAACAGCTGTTCCAGTGGGTCCCCTCCCCCAACCTTCGGGATCTACGTGACCTGGCCATTTAGCCCATGATGTGCAAAAAAGTGCCGCTCAGAGGTAAAACAACCCAACCCAAGAACCCCAGATCTTACTCCAGATTTTTTCCTTTGGGGATATCTCAAATGTGTAGTATTTCAAAAAAAATCTTCCTACACTTGAAGACATACATTGAGAGATTTTAAACTTAAGGAAACAAACATTACGAAAGGTAGCTGCAAATGTCATGAAACGGGTACGAACATGCATCCAGGTTGCAGGAAATCACTTTCAACATCTGTTGTAAAGTTAGATATACGTCTAATTTGCATCTTTTGAAATTTGTCAAGTTTAAATAGAAAAATACAATAGAGGATTGCGTCCTCTTTGAAACACCCTGTATAATGGTATCTAATAGAGATGATTTCGAGCTCCGCTCCGACCTCAAGCAGACTAGGGCTGGAAATAGTACAGACAAATTGGGCTCAATAATAATCTAAATATCTAGTTCGCTTATAATCGTGATAGAGTAAAGCAAAACAATTTTTATTTTGATCGCAACCTTTTTAACAGCATTTAATAGAAGAAGTACCAAAGACTTTTATGTTTTCAGAGATTCTCTCTTTAATGAATCGCTCTTATTGCTTGCATTGATGTTACTCGAGAATTTTTAGCTTTTTTAGAAATTTCGTATCATTTTTAGTTCCAAATAGTTCAAAATAACATTGCGATTTTAACGTTAATTTTCAAATATAATGTTTTAAAAAGGAGGATAATAGCATATAATGCTAAGAATTAAAAACCTTTTTAGTGACGTACATTTCTTTATATAGCGATTTTCTTTAACCGGGCTCGGAATTTGAGCCTGAACTCATAACTAGTATTGTGAAGTTCGTGAATGAATCTGTTTTAAAATATCCAAGAGATTGAGCATATATTCAAAAGACAGTCTCAGCAGAGCTAGACAAAAGCTTTAGTAACGAGAATGATTGAATTATTAATAGTTCCCTTTTACTTTTTTAACACGGTTTTATATTTTTTGTTTCATTCTTTACGTTTCTTGGAAATTGCGATATCTCCGAACTGTTCCTTATTTCTGAATGATAATCATGACTTTCTTGACCGTAAATTTTCAATGAAGGCTCGAGTTCCTATTCTTCTTCACACAAAGGAGCGAGAAAAAGTCCATCACTTCGGGTATTATATCGGATCGTACCCAAGACTCATCAGCTGAAGGAGGAAGCTACCTCCTCTCCTTGGCTATATAACATTACGCGGATATTGAAAGTGCTGTCGACAGTTAGCGGGTCTAATTAAGCCGCGGCTGGAGATGAATGGCGTCATTCAGCGGCTGAGAGTCTCGCGAGAGCCAAGTCCTATCCGGTGATGTGCGGGTTCGCTGCTAACAGGCACATTTGCCCTGCCAACGTCAATGAACGGCATCTGCAAACTGCATAGCGGTCTGGGAATACCAGTCTCCCTTTTTCCCTATCTTTCTCGCTCTCTTCCTTCTTCTTCACTTTATTCTGTCGGCCATGACTTAGGTTCTTTGTCTTCCTGACATCCTCCCTTTTCTGTTTCATCTCGTGTCCTTCCATTTGTTTGTATGCTTTTTTTTATCCTCTTAACGAATGCCTGGGAAATTTTTCAAATGTAACATTTGGTATCCTGTTTCTGTCTTGTTTAGCTAATGGAAAAAGAGTTGTTATAGAATAAGGAAAAGAAATTAAAGGCAAATCCAATTTCTCTCTTTTCATTTAAAAATAAAACACGAAAGGAAATTCAGTTAGCGAGGAAAGAGATAAAAAAAAATTTCTTCGCAACATGATAAAAGCTTCACGATGATATTAGGATAAAGATAGTCTAAAATGATTACGCAAAAATATAGGTAACTTGAGAAAATCTTGTGATGCAGTTTTTAGTAGTTAGCGGGTTGCAAAGCCACAGGTATCCGTATCACGGATTACGTCCATATTACTAGATATTGTAATCATGTCCTTAGCAGTGATTAGGTTGTTAAAAACAAATGTTAAAATTCCTGTTTTTACATTTTTGGGTCTTATTCAAACATGGAATCGCCTATACGTTCAGTTACTATGCCATTTTAATCAGGATTATAGCTTGCGATTTCCACACTGGCTAATCAATTAGAGTTGGGTTGTTTTACCTCTGAGCGACACTTTTTTGCACACAATGGGCTAAATGGCTAGGTCATAACGACCCCGAAATCTCAGAGAAGGTTGGGGGAGGGGACCCACTCGAACAGCTGTTGGGAGACAGATGATAGCCTCCCGTCAAGGCCATCCAGCTTGTTCTTTAACGTGCACAGGGATGACTCTCCTGTACACGGGGCCACAGCTTAACGTCTCATCCGACGGACGGCGGCTTTTCCAAGCCCATCGGTGTCCCCTACTGATCGTGGGCAGGGCGGGGAATTTTGCGGAGATAAATCTCAACGATGACCTAGCTGGGACTCGAACCTGGGAACTGCAGATTACGAGCCTGGCGCGCTACCGACTGAGCCACCCCGCCTCCCTCTAATCAATAGAATAATCATCTTGGAAATGATACTTAAAAATGTTCATCCTTGTCAAAGACTAGAAATAAAACTGGAAATGACATTTTTGTAATTTTTTATTATCTTTTTTAGTTAATTTATTAGTTTGTTTTTTATTTCCCCACCAAGAAATGCAACATTTTATCATTGCTATTTTTCAAGATTTTAAAGATGCAATTAATATCTTCTAATTTTTGTTATCTAATAATTGAGGAAAAAATGTGTACCTCCGACAACAACTAAATTGAAAGATTTTGAGAATCGTTGTATTTCCAATAAGTAATGCAAATATTGTGGTAGAAACAGCATTATTTTCAGTTTTTTTTTTTACTTTATTTTTATAACTTGATTTATATTCTCGTTTTTCTTAATTTCTACGAAATTGAAAAAGCATTATACATTTCATGGTCTGAAAATTAGAAGTTTTTGGCCTAATATTGTATCTATATCTCTCCAAAGCAGTTGGGGTGGGGTTGCTTAGTCGGTAGCGCACCAGGCTCGTAATCGGCAGTTCCCAGGTTCAAGTCCAGCTATTCTGCATCATGTTCCTGAAACCACTCAATTTCGCACAATGGAATCCTGATCCTGTCCATCTCCATCATCGAAGAAAAGAAGCTTAGCATGATTGATGTACATGATCAAATATGTTGTTTCAATATATTGAGGCATTTTGTCGACATTTTAGTTGAGTAATTTGTGCCAGTAAACATTCCAACGTCATGATTCCCCCACCAGCAGCTCGCAAAGTGGATGTGACACATGAGGGTTTCATGTTTTTCTAATGTTTTGGCCATGGTGTATATTTGTAAAATAATTTTCTGATCTTTTTAAACCGTACGCTAAACTGTTTCTGAAAATAATCATTTGTTTCTTAGTTGGTAGGCAGCTTTTACTAAATGCTTGCAGTTAAATGTTTAGTCAGTTCAATCAATCATTGTTTTAGCTGGTTTTCAAAAGAAAAATCAAACGAGCTAATATTAAGTTTTTAGGAGACTGAAGCCTCCTCAAGGCCATTCATCATGATTTTAACATGTGCTTAGTAAGGCTCTCCCCGCTAGGGTCTACGACTTGAGACCTCATCGCACGGAATGCAGCCTTAACAAGACCATTATGTCCCCTTTCTTACCGAGAGCAAAGCGAGGATTAAAGGAGAAAAATCTTAAGAGCCACATCGGGGAATCGAATCTGGAAACATTCCAGTAGTTGGATGGGTGAGCATCACTGTATTCGAATCACTGTTAGCGTTATGGGAAATATTTAGGTATTTTACACATTCTGGGGTAAGCGGAACACGCCGCCTGTCGATGGTCGTAAAAACGTATTCTGAAGGGCTCTTTTTCGTGGTAGGTGGTGTAATCTTAAAAAAATAGTCTCGGGGCGCTTTTTACTTTCTCATCAGAACAATATAAAGTTTTTTTTTTTGTGAATCTTTCAAGCTTTCAATGAAAATATACGTTTTACGCATCCCTTAACCTAAATTCACCAATAACTTATTTCGGTCTGTCCATCTATTCTTCCGAAACCTCAAAAAAAGTAATAGAATAACAAGTACCGGGCGTCGCCCTGCTCGACTACACTGATGGTAGGTACTTTTGAAATCACTCCACCCCTCGCCATTTTTTATTGTCGCTTATATAGCAGAGCGATCAAGCTAAAGTTAGATTTTTAAAAATGTTTTGAAGAAAAACTTTTGATAAGAATTAAAACATATTCAAAAGTTCCCAAAATCGATTTTTCCCAGCGATTTAATTTTTTGAAAAGTGCATCTTTTTTTTAAATTAAATTTGATGCTAATATGCTTTTTGCTCTGCGTTTTTGAAGTCATTTGGATTTTCATTCACTTATTTTATCATATTAACTCTATTAAAAATAGTGTCTTTCCGTGGCCGAGTAGTTAGCGCGCTTGGCTACTGATCTAAGGGACTTGGGTTCGAGCCCCGTGTAAGGCATGGATGTATGTGTCGTTTATCTGCTGAGGTCCTGCCATCCTCTCAGACCTTCTACTATGGCATATAAACTGACAGGCTCCTGTCAGTTTATATGCCAGTTTATACCTCTGTGGCAAGCAGCTGCTTGAGGGGATATTTATTTTTTTATTTATTCTTCAGTAAGTTAAAGTTAAATGTTGTATGATATAATTATGTAAATTTTGGAGTATAAATATTACTGTGAAATAATTATCAACAATCCCATAGCTGTATGTATTTTAACATCCTGAAAAAATGTTCTCTTTAATTTTTTTGCTAACTTCCAGGAAACCTTTTCTATCGAATCCTTTCTATATTATTTTTCCACTTGTATCCTTTATCAGCTTGGCCAGCTTGTCCTTTACTTTATCTGTTCCTTTCCGTATGACTTTGCTCCCATTTCGTAGGTCACCTGCAATCCCCTCCAAGTTCTTCGATGCTTTTTTCTTCTTATATCAGTGTCTTTTTTCCGTAACTTCTCTATTTACCTCTTTCACCCATCCTCTCTTTCCGCCTCCTTCTCTCCATTTACCCTCCCAGCCCACATCTTTTTCTCTTGCTAGCTTTCTCTGCCCTTCTTTCATACTTCCTCTCTTCCCCGACGACTTTCTGCGCATGCACGTAGCATCCGTCTTGCACCAGTATCAGCCAGTAGGCGCTAGAAAGCCGGATACTGTATCGGAACGGAACTGCTCATTAAGTTCGCTATATATCTACTGCTGCCAGCACGCTTCTCGAGCCTTTCTGGAGGGAAAGGAGAAGAGAGAACGAAAGAGTAATGGGTAATTCATCGGAGCTTGTAACCGGCGACGATTGCGGAGCACGCCGCCAGTCAGCATACTATGCTGCAACTAACTGCAGACAGCTCCGAACCACGTTAACGGTTGTAATGGTGTGTGTTACGGTCTACGGGTTCGTTTCTTATCTTCGATAACAACCCTTTCTTTCTCCATCCCCTCCCCAGCTCCTTGGGCTCACTACCTTCCCATAGAATCAATATAGTAACTTAGATTGACGTTTGATACTGACCAGAACTTAGAAGGTTTTTGCGAGTTCGTTTAGTTGGAGAAAAGACCATCCGATTTCGTGATCGCTAAGTCTTGAACCTGCTCTGCTGCATTGTTTATAATTTCGCCCCGCTTATTTTTTACATAAACCCAGGGAAAATAATTTTTTGCTTATATTATTCCCTTTGTTTATTTACAGCTAGCAGATTTATCCTGTATTTCTCGGATCTCAAACTCTTTAGAATATAGAGTAGATAGCACTCTCCATGTCACAAGCTTTCATTTGGCATAAATATCATTACGATCAATTCTATTCCGTTTAATTTTTCTCCTTCTCTTTTAGGGAAGGAAAGAAATGGACATATTTCGAGATACCTTTTTTTTACGGAAGGAAAGAAATGGACATATTTCGAGGTACCGTATCATCTACCCCACATCAGAAGTATCTAAACAGAAAAACGGAATTGCCTCTCTCATATTTTTCAATTCTCAGAACTTATCAAATCATTTCGTACCCACCAGAGTCCCTCGAATACAGTTTGCCAGGCATATATAACTTTATAGAGAAAGAAAATTAAATATGATCTGAGATGCCCAAAAAATTTATAGATACTACGGAAAAGTTATTATCAGCTTTTAATGCTGATAATATTTTGATTATTTAACGTATTAAAACTTTAATCAATACATTACTTTTATTAACTACATATTTTTCAAATTAATAGATTTTAATTTCCGATACGAATTCTTAGTTTTTGAAGCTTTCATATCAACAAAGAATCTCGTGTTTAATGGAATGACTTCAATATCCACGGACGCTCTTGATCCAATAAACTAAACAATAACTTTATCACGCGAAATCAGAAAGAAATTAGTTTGATGCATTCCTTCTTTTAAATTTATTGGTGTCCAACAGTTATTCAAAATAACTTTCAAACATTAATGTTAAGTCTATGGGGATTTCGAGAAATTTAAACCGCCCACCCCAATTTTGGTTAATCCCAGCGGGTTCACACATAGCCTATTTTCTTCTCCTGGGTGAAGGGAACGTTTATGCAAAGTATGGTGCTTCTAGTTCTTCTGAGGGCCGAGTGCATAAGCGGACAAACTTTCTCCTTTATATATTATGTACAATTTGAGAAAAGCAAATTCAAATATACAAACCTGGTGTTCTTTTTAGCGTAAAATTTGTTTGATGAATTAACGTTTAATTTTTCTCTATGAAATAAATGTCTGACCACTTTAAACTAACTATTGCTGCCCACTTGTAATAACTGCATTCCTTGATAGCAGGATTAATAGACACGACTCCTGGGGGCCAACGAAAACTTAATAGGAAGAAAAAGGAAATAACTCTGCACCTTCCAAAACGTTCAAAAAAAAAGCGCACAAAATCCGTTCAGAACGGGGTAGACTTGAAATAATATTTAATAGCAAAACTTTAAACGAATATTGCAAACACTCTATTGTAGGAATTTAAAACTTTTATGGTAGAGAATGATGGGCAAAACTGATTTTTACTTTTCCCCAGTGGGGGTAGAAAAACGCATCTTTTTTGTTTTATGAGATTAATGAAAAATTCTTTTTGTGTTTTATAGGCCCTTTTCCCAATTAACCCTTCGAATTTCCACCGTTAGACAGTGCTAAAAGCGGAATAAAAAAACTCTTCGTTTAACGGTGAAAATAAGCTGGAAAATGCCAAAATTTTAAACGAATATCGCCAACGACCTATTTATGATAGAAATTTCGTTGGAGTCAAGAGGCTTACATTGGCAGCAATGATTTGCTCCGTACCTGTAGGAGTCTAGATGGTGGTGGGAGGGAAAACAACTTTTTTTATTTTATGAGCCAAAGGAGACTGCTAATCTCATAATATAATGGCATATTTTTCGTATTTACTGAAAGCAGATTGAGATAAAAGGCTAGAGCTCGTGAATTGATTTAAAATCGGAAATGAGTTTAATAAAAATGATTTACAAAAGCAGAAACTATGTGCTGTTAAGTATGGGAAATTATGCTTGTAATATTTGTCAATTCTCAATGCTAGGCAGATGGATAGTCGGAAGTTTGCTGCGTTACATATTTCTGCCACACTTTTTTCTAAGTGTCTTGACGTTACAAATTATGTTCTCTTCGCAGTACGTCAACTGAAAAAAAAAAAGCGCACAAAATTTAGCGCATGGTAAAAAAAAGATGGCTCTTTAAGCTGTAGTGGCATTTGTTGAAAAAACGTTTTCTAATGCTCTTGACATTATTCTGGTGCGTTATAAAATCCCAACAATCAACTAAACTAAATTTACTCTTTATATTGCTCCTAATTAATCTCTTATTCGTATGCCTCGTTATTTGCTAACGCGCCATAAAGCTCCAAAAGACCAGCCAATTTGTATGCCTTCCAGCTGTACATAGTCTGCCATTTTTTTTAGGAAGCGGTGGTTTCCAAACAAGACACGATAAAGGAATTTCAGCCCCTAGTAGATAAGAAAATCTGATATTTGTAAGACCTGTTCTTATTCGCAACTACTATATATTAAGATTCTATTTTTGTACTGTTATTCTGCTCATTCTTTTACTGTGTTTAAATGAAAAAAAAAACATTTTGAGTAATCTTATTTTTTTTAGTTATTTCGCATCTAAATTGTTAGGAAATATTTCGAATTATAGTATAGACCAATAGTAAGCAGCAGGCAGGTCATGAGCCACTGGATCAACGCGGGCTCCTTTTGTGTATAATCCTTTTGTATATACAATAGGGCAAAGATATTTGAAAAAAAAAAAATCTTTAAGAGTAATTGCACTTCGTTAAATTTCAAACATTTCGTAATTATCCATGTAACTTGGATTTTTCTTAATACTTAGGCAACTGCACAACAGCGTCCCCTCCTGCACCGTCATTTTTTTTTCTTGTGTATAATAAAAGTGTATTATAAATTTGTTTCATTTTGCTATCATCGAGTTAAAAATGTAAGCAAAATGAATGTATGAATTTTAAAGAAAAATAATGCAATTTCGTTGACATATTCCAAAAAAAAAAATGCAATGAATTCATTCAATATACAGTAACATATACAAATCAAATTGTTCATTTTAATATTCAAATGTTTTTGAACCTCGTTTATTGCTCTACAGATGAACAAATTATATTATCACAATCTATATTTTTAAAGTTCACTTCAGTTGTCAGGAGAGAACGTATTTAATCGATCTTGAAGAAATGGATACTCACAAGTGGTGTTTTACTCTTCTAGAAAAGGATGTAAAATTTTTCACGTGACTAAATAAGATGCAACACTAGAATTATGGTGCCTAAGTGCTTATGAGAAATCCGTCACTGAACATAGTCTTAAGTGCTCATGTGATCTATGTATGTCGTATATGCACCGATCAGCCAATACATTAAAACCACCTCTGCGTTATGCAAAGAAGCGCGCGTGCAGCCAATCAGTGTCACGTGCCAAGGTCGCGAAGGATATATATAATACATGGGTCGAGCTCTCGCAGGCAGTATTTCGTTTTTCGTTTCGTCTCAACATGGAAAATGCAAAGGATTTATCTGATTTCGACAAAGGCCAGATCGTTATGGCAAGACGCCTTGGTAAGAGCATCTCCGAAACAGCGACGCTGGTAGGCTGTTCACGTTAAGCAGTAGTTAAAAAAAAATAAAAAATAAATACCCCCTCAAGCAGCTGCTTGCCACAGAGGTCTGACAGGAGCATGTCAGTTTATATGCCATAGTAGAAGGTAGTTAGTACCTATCAAAGATGGTCCGAAACAGGTGACACTTCGAGCTGTCGACAAGGCGTTGGCGGGCCCATGCCTCATTGATGCCAGAGGTCAGCGCAGACTGTCTCGTCCGCAGCTACAGGATGGCTACTGTGGCTAACATTACTCATAATTTCAATTGTGATAAAGGGCCAACGTGTCCGAATACACAGTTCATCGTAAGCTCTTGGTCATGGATCTCCGCAGCCCCATTCGTGTGCCTAAGCTAAAAGTGTTCACCGTCGTCAACTCTTGCAGTGATAAATCATCGACATTTGGCCATAGAAGATTGGAAGAGGGTCGCATGGTCAGACGAATCCCGTTTTCTGTTACACCATGTGGACGGACGAGCTCGTGTGCGACGTTTACCCTCGAAAGTCTTCTCACCTGGATACACTGTGGGACAGATCCAGGCGGCTGGAGGGAGTGTGATGGTCCTTTATGGCTACTGTATTACCTGGCGGAGATGGCGTCTTTCAACAAGACAATGCCTCATGTCGCACTGCGAAGAAGGTTCAGAAATGGTTCTTAGAACATGAGGAATTCCATTTATTGTCATGGCTCCCAAATTCGCCGGACATGAATCCTATCGAGCATTTGTGGTTTGAGTTGGAGAAACGGGTACGAGCAGCAGCAGCATCCCAACCACGTAATTTACGGGAACTGCGGGATCTTCTGTTGGGTCCTTTAAACGGTATCGTTCAACTCCACCGTCCTTCTTCACCACTTCGAGGTTCATTTCCGATCTAAAAGTCACCTGACTGGAACTTGTCATACCACCGGTAACAGGTGCTTTTAGAGATGACTTTGTCCAAATTTCTTTGCAAGCAAAAAATTTTAGCCTTTATATGGTCTAAAGATTTCAAAATTTCTGATTTATATTATGAAGATGATTGGTCTTGTTGGCTGATTGATGTTAATGAGACGGTTTCTTTCATTAGGGTTGTTGATGAGAGTGGTAATAGAGTAGGTTTGGGGATAAACAGAGAAAAAACGAGTGGTGAAAATTGGTTAGGTAGATGGTGTTTCAGTTGCTTTGAATGGTTGTTGCACCCTTGAGCAAGTGTCTCAGTTTAATTATTTTGGGAGCTGTTTAACAGATACTGGTTGTGTTGGGTTGTTTTAGTTCTGAGCGACACTTCTTTTGCACATAACGGGCTAAATGGCCAGGTCACAAGGATTCCGAATGACCAGATAAGGTTGTGAGAGGGGACCCACTGGAACAGATGTTGGGAGACAGATGGCAGCCTCCCTTCAAGGCCATCCAGTGTGTTCTTTAATGTGCACAGTATAGTTCTCCCGCACACAGAGTCACGACTTAACGTTCCATGCGACAGGCGGCGGCCTTTTCAAACTGTCGGTGTCCCCTACTGGCCACAGATACTGGTGATGTACGGCATGGGATAAATAGAATAATAGTGAATTATCGCAAACATCTCTCATCCGCATGATCAGTCTGCTATCCACGTATCTGTAATTGTGAAAATTTATCTCCATTCTTCAATGACACATCCCGAAGGCGAAATGACATGTAGCGTGACCTAAGAGAATCATTAACGTAATGCATTTCAACTCCTTCGTTTTCTTTTGCTGTCGAGGATGAATGCACATAGACGGATGCCACAGAAAATGAAACACCAGGTAACCTGAACGTGATGAGCTTATTTTAACAAAGAGATTCACGGCTTATTCATTTTAGCTCTAGTATAGGGATAGGCTTCTCACGAATCGCATGTGGCTCTTTGAGTTGGTCTTTATTACTCTCAGTATTAATCACAAAATTTGCATTTTTATCGGAATGATAAAATTATTTACAGGCTTAAAATGTTAAGACTAAAAATATTCTTACTACAAAGAATTTTCTGGGGAGTAAGGACTGACGATTAAGATTCCGTCTTCTGTGCATACAATTTGTCCATTTATAGAATAAAAGTGTTTCACATATGTTAACCTACGACTTTATTATAAATTTCTGATTATTAACCGTAGTTTGAATAACTTGCAGACTCCTAGTCATAAGTTGTACTGTTTTAACTCTGATCGGCACATTTATGTACACAAGGGCCCTAAGCTGGCCATTTATCCCAAAAGGTTAAGAGCTTTGTAGGAATTTACTGTTTGATAACTGTTACATTGTTTGACTGTTACTTGTTTGATAACTGTTACATGGAAGCTTCCAATCAAGACAGGCTAGCATGTTCTTTAATGTGCACAAAGATGTCGTAATACTATACTAACACTTGTAAGAGTAATCTTATTCATAACACGTGTAACAAGAATTGATTGTCCTGCATATAGAGCCGCGACTTAATGATCTTTCTGATGGACAGCGGCGGCTTTTCCAAGCTTTCGTTTTTTCTTTCCTCACCGAGGGCAGAGAGAGAATTAACAGAGAAAATCTTAGCTCGCGCACAAGAGCAGTGACCCACCCCTGTTTTAGTACACCACGGAAATGACTGAAATACAGCTTTACAGAATAACGATTGAAGTTCTTATAATTCTTTAATTACTCATTGTGAACTACAAAAATGCTCCATGATGCATCATTCTAGTAATGCTAAACCTCGAATTCTAACAGTAATCGATAGAAATTCGATGTATCCTATTTAAATTGCGAATTTGTTCGATGTAAACCATTAATTCAAAACTATAAAATATTAGTTGTTAAATACACTTATCACTCAGCTGCAATTAATAAAATTAATTGGAAAAATTATTAAAATTTTTGCAATTAAAAACTAATTATTAGAAAAGAAGGCAATAAAGCCTCAAGTCCAGCAATATGGGTTGTTAAGTTTTTAAATAAGATTTTTATGGAAAAATGTGATAGTTGCTGAGTGTATATGCACCTTTTTTTCCGTATTTTTTTTATTCACTATTGTATGTTGCCACTTTATGAATAAGAAACAGATAGTTCTCATTCACTTCTCCACTTTCATTGGGAAAAAAAAGTAATCCTGTTTCTGTTTTCCTGCCCAAATAGGAACCGTTCACGGATTTTATATCAAAGAGCAGTCCTTATGAAATTCAGTTTAAGATGAGATGCATGATAGCTCATTTTATAAGCATTAAAAACAGTTGTTTTTGAGATTGTTGCTAATAGCTGTCACAAATTTAAAAGCATTTCGAAGCTCTACGAATCACAATTTAAAACGATATTTGAAAATGATATTTGAAAATGATGAGTTACTGCTCTCTTGTTCATTTGCTAATGGAGCAAATTAAACGTCCTCTAACAAATGGCCTTGAAAGCGTAATGTTTTGAGTGAGGTGTTTAAGGACGTTTTTCCAAGCTTTTGCCTTCATATGAAAATGTAGCATTCAGAGATTTGCTGAACTTTACAGTAATTGACGCAGTCTGTTTCACTTAACATCGTCTCAATATCTGCATTTACTTCATCGGCAGGTGCTGCGCGCAAGTACTTCCCAAAGGCGTGCCAATTCAGCGTGTTGTTTGTAATCAGATTCAGCTATTTGCTTTAGACCATTAAAGGAGAGGTTTCTCTTTTTTAGCCTCCTCCTCTTCCTTCTGGTGCTCCCAAATTGGCTGTTACCTGGGCAGGAGATATTATGGAAAGAGACCTTGACAGTCGCCTTTTGTTGCTGCCCTCTTCGCCACGGCCGTAGGCGAACACCGCTTCCTCTTTTCTGATTCTGTTGCTGCCTTTTCGCAGCCCAACGAAACACCTGCTTCGCTGCTTTTGCTAAAGGGTGTGCTAAACCTTTTGATGTTAAAAATCATCCCACCCACCGTAGCCTTGCATGCGACCCCCTGACAGATAATTTCAGTAATTTTATTAGCATTTCAGACATTTTTTTTTTATATTTTCTCTACTTTAAATGAATACGTTCTTTGAAAGTGTTGCCTGAGAAATGTGATCTAAATAAAAATTTCTTTAGTTATTTTGAAATGATAAATGCTTTAATTAAATGTACGGATAACAAGTTATTACCCATGAATGACGGAACTAATTTTAAATAAAAATGTAAAAAAGAATATTAAAAATATTCCTAAAATTATAGAGAGCCAGGGCCGGATCTAGGAGAGAGTAAGTCCCCTACCCCCTTGAGAACGCTAGTAAGGGTAATGAAAGCAAATATATATATATAAACCTTGTGCATATTTCACACTTTTTCCACGAAATTTTTTAAAGACCTCTGAAACGGAGGACAAAATATTTTACTGTAATGGAAATCAAGCTCTTGCGCCTCTCCCCCCCCCCCCCAATTTTTATTCCATAGATCCGGTCCTGGATACAGCCTAATGTGTAATTTTCCTTCTCATAGCATATGCCAGATATGACTCGGAGACCTATTCTTGTTGATGCTTAGCGCTGTGGTGATGTCATCATTTCACCTCTAGTTAGACAATCCACCCATCATGTACGTGGGCGGAAAACAAAAACTTTCTTTAAAATTCCGCTGAAATTAGCATTGCAAAAACTAAAGAATTTTAAAGAATAATGTTTCAGATTTCCATTCAAAATGGCAGCAATGACCTATCAATAATCTCCAAATTGCAAAATTAAGATTTGCTAAATGGGATGGTAAGAAAACCTAAGCCATTGTTAATTGTCTGTTAAGTATCGTTAACATTTATTCTCTTTATAAACAGAAATTATATTACATATTAGTGTATCACATTAATAATTACAATTTAAGTTATTGGAAATATCTGGAAATCTCTGCTCTAAGTTGCCTTTATTTTATAAGCTCACCGGACAAAAAAATCAGTATTAGTAACAATACAGAATTATATACAGGTATTAGTAACAATACAGAACAGATTTGGAGATCTCCAGCCGTAAGAGGGTTATGTCCGTTCGACAGCAACAGAGGGCGCACCAGCAATAAACGCGTCTTACTAATAGCTGTGCTATTCCCTACGGGGTTAATACAGTGACAAGTAGTGGTTGTGTGCCACGTGTGTTAGACACTCCATGAAACATGGGTCGCGCCAAAGATGTGATTGAGTGGCAAAAAGGTATTGCGTTTGACCGATCTAAAAGGCATAGTGTACAAGAAGTTGCTGCCTTTGCAGGTGTGTCAAAACGTACTGTCCAAAGGGTCTTTCAGCAGTGGTGTACATCGCAGTCCACCGCTAATCATCACCTGAACTGTGGCAGAAAGACTGTGCTCACCAATAGGGACCACCGCAGTATATCACGCACTGTTAGGGCAAACCACTTTGCAACGAGGCGGAATTGCTCCAGTCAGTCAATGCAAGCCTACAACAAGCTGTTTCCGAACGAACACTCCGAAGGGAACTGCATGCCATGGATATCTGGTAGCAGAGTACCGTGGAAGAGATCCATGTTAACAGCTCTGCACAAGGCTGCACGGCTACAGTGGGTGCAGCACCACAAAGACAGGACTGTCGACTTTTGGAAGAGTGTGATCTGGTCGGATTGTGTCACATTTTTACTTGTACTCGAATGATGCGAGGTGACGGGTACATCGTAAGCCACATGAAGCCTTCACTTCAAAGTTCTGTTCAATCTGGAGGAGGCTCTGTGATGTTCTAGGGGTGTTTCACGTACAAGGAAATGGGTTCTTTGGTTGTGGTGACGTCACACTTGAACCAGAAGGGCTATATGGAGTTACTGAACGACCACATGTTGCCTTTTGTGCAGCATCTCCACAGTGAATACTAGAAGCAGGACGACATTCTGAAGCCTTCAAACATCTCGACTGGCCCGCCAAATCCCTGGATTTGAATCCCATAGAAAATTTGTGGGATTATTTGGAGCAAGGTGTGAAGCGCCATCTCAGCCATTCGGCCAATCTGGCCGAACTGCGGCATTTGCCGCTGGAAGAGTGAATGAATATTGATGTGCACTACATCCGCACACTGGTATCATCCATGCCATACAGGATTTCGGCTGTTCTTCGGTTCACATGGAGGCGTTACACGCTATTAGGTGAAATTCAGCCAGGGATGACTAATTTTTTGTCCGGTGAGCTTATATTGTAAATTAACATTTTGGTTGCAATATCGTTCGCTGATTACAGCATCTGTTCATCGATAAATACTATCTGGTCTTCCACGTCGGATAGGATGTTGAGTAGTGACCCTATATGCAGGAAAGCTGAATGAATGACTTTGACGGGAGGTTTCAATTAATTCTTTAACAGTTTTTCAGGTTCATTGGGTCCTCTTCGCATATCTAGCTCTTATGGTCCGTGTGACAGCCATTTAGTCCATGCCAAAATAAAGGTCATCAATGATTTCGCCATCATCTCCAAGTAATTACATCATTCCTATGGTAGTACCTTCACTTGATTTCGTTATTTACACACAGCTGATAATACAATTTGTAGTGGAGGAAGATCCAGACAAGAAACCGCATCTAATTGCATGTGATTCAAATGACATCCTTTCGCGACGATGTAAAGGTGCAATTGTAATGTTGCATTCATCAGCTATGCCCTTTATTATATCTGGTAGTTCCATTGCTTGATATCTCAAATTTATTGGTTGTGTAGGTGACAATTAGCAACATTTTTTCGATACTTGATTGGTAGCTCAAGGCATTTCTATAATGGTTAAATAAAAAGCTAATCATCTAGTAAACGCGAAATCTCTCGTAAAAATGCAATTTCCCATATATGTTGGTCAAGTCTTATATTCTTTATTTTCAGTTTTTAAAGTTTGCTTCCAACAAAAGATTCGTAGTTTACGTTAGCTGAAAAACTTCGTTGAAAGAAAAAAATGCGGAAATTATAGATTCTTTCTCTGCTCAACTTCGAGGTAACGCGCCTTGAATAAAATCAACGTGCTGGAAACACCACTCACATAACTTGGAACCGATGAGTCAATCCAAGTGCGTGGTGATCATTAATTTGGGATAACCTGGCTCCTCAGATGCTGATGACAGCCATTGATGCAGTGATCAGGGCTCTCAAGTGGCCCCTTCTACAGTGGACAGCCGCGACGTAGCTGCCTGCCGAAGGGAAAGAGGAAAGGATGGAGGGAGTGAAGCTAAGGATGCATGTGGCGCAGCTGCTGCGTGGCTTGTCTGCTTGGCTTTTGTTCTTCGTGTCGTTGGACGGCGTTGCTCGTGTTCGTCACCTCATTCCCCGATGGCTGGTACCAGATACATTGCGGCTTATGGCATATGAAACTCTGTCTCTGTCATTCCTTTTTCTCTTTATGTGTTCTTCAGCTTTTATCTTATCCCTGATAGTAATATTTTTCTTTTCACTTTCGCCATATAAAAATTGCTTTTTAATAAGTGTTCTTTTTAGTATATCATTCGATCTGTCGTTGTTTCCAATAGCTATAGAATTTTTAATCTGTTCCCTATGTCACTATCCAATTTTGCTTTCTATATTTTTTTTCCTCTGTATTTTTAAAATTTTTTTTTCGGTTTCCCAACTTTGTCCAACCTTATGGATTTTTTCATGTAACTTGATTACTTCGTTCAAATTCCCATTCTTTTCGCTATATATTGACTCTTTCTGATGATGATTACAAATATACGCTTCTAATTTTTCCGTTACATTTAATTTCCATCTAGATGAGCTCGGGCATCAAATGACACAGGCGGCTTCTGGAGGTGGGGAAAAGGGGGGGGGGTCATGTTCGGACATAATTTTTATTTAAATTTTGGTTGTAATTTTGAAAAAAGTAAAATAATTTCTTTTTACGTTTTCAGACATTTTAATCAGTGTTTAGTAATTAAAATTAATAAACACTGTTCATCTTTTTATTAATTTGTCAGGTCTTATCTCTCTTTAATGAATCCCTCATACGTTTTAATGATGCTACCCGAGATTTTTTAGTTTCTACGAATTATTTCTTTTTGACCTAGGATTGTTATTAGGTTGTTTTCGTGAGATGTACTTTTTTGAAAACATTGCTCTTGATTGCCAGATTATAAGGAGCCTAAGGACTCAAAGACGATAAGAGGAGAACCACTAAGCAGCTGTTAGGAGCATGATAAAAATCTCTCATCAGGGTATCCAGCATATTTTTTTAACTTGCATAGGATACATACGGGGCCGCGATTTAATGTCCCATCCAATGGACGGCGGTTTTATCAATCCCATCGATGTCTCTTTTTCTCTGCCAGATACACACACCGGCCACTGAATTAGAAACCTTTATGCAGATTTTCAAATGGCCAGACCTAAACCATGTTAATCGTCACTTGTGTAAACCACTACGTAAACGTCACTTGTGCAGCGTATATGCAAAATACGTGGTCACGTGCATCACCACCTGATCTAGGCAACTATTTAAGATAGCTGCTCGTCAATAATGTTGATCACAATGGGAAAATCAAAGGATCTTCCGGGGTTCGATAAAGGCTTTATTCTAAGTGCCCGTCTGGCTGGACCGACGATTTTAAAAATCGCTCTCCAGCCAGACGAACGTTAATTTCATGAGTTGACTGGTTTCTCAAAAGGTGAGATATCTCGGGTCTTTTAATCAGTGGAAAAATAACCCTCCTGACTTATCGAAGAGGCCTAAGTGTGTAGCGATGACAATCTATCAGGAAAGAGATCGCCGTCTTCTGAGAAGTCTTGTATGGAGAAACGGGACTTCTTGTGTGCAGCAATTGACCGAAGCATTCAATGAAGGCTGTTCCCGACCCCATATCTCAGCGAACTGTGCGCAGGGATGTGAAGACCATTGATTTCTGTGAAGAACCCCAAAATTTGTCTACAGTGGTGTTAGAAACACTGGAAAAAAGTAATGTAGTCCGACGAGTCGCAGTACACCTTCTGTTTCCGTTCTGTTCTTGTTCTGTACTGACGGTAGATAGTTTGGCGAGAGCCTTGTAATTATCCCAAGGATTATATAACATGGTAAAGTGCAGTGAGAATGTCAAGCAGGACCTAAGCACAACTCATGTCAGCAGGCCGTAGCACAACTCAAGGTTCTGGAGGCGGTGTCATGGTGTGGGGCACCATCTATTGGTACGGAATGGGTCTCCTGATATTGCTGGAAGGTCGAGTGTCCTCCAAGGATTATCGGAACATTGTTGCCGATCAAGTCCATCCTGCAATGTCGACTTTTTATCCAGCAGGTGACGGCTGTTTCATGGATGACAATGCTACTGTCCATCGCGCAAGATGTGTTCAGCGAGCATGACAGCGACTTCCACCATCTTCCCTGACTACCACAAAGGCCGGATCTAAACCCCACTGAGAATGTATGGGACATGTTAGAAAAACAGATCCAGGGGCAAAGTCTTCTTCCGTCAAATCTCAGCCAGTTAAAGGACTGTTTGGTGAACGCCTGGTATGCTGGGGGCGGGGGTGGCTCAGTCGGTAGCGCGCCAGGCTCGTAATCTGTAGTTCCCAGGTTCGAGTCCCAGCTGGGTCAGCGTTGAGATTTATCTCCGCAAAATTCCCCGCCTTGCCCACGGTCAGTAGGGGACACCGATGGGCTTGGAAAGGCCGCCGTCCGTCGGATGGGATGTTAAGCCGTGGTCCCGTGTGCGGGAGAGCCATACCCTGTGCACGTTAAAGAACACGCTGGATGGCCTTGACGGGAGGCTACCATCTGTCTCCCAACAGCTGTTCCAGTGGGTCCCCTCCCCCAACCTTCTCTGAGCCTTCGGGGTCCATGTGACCTGGCCATTTAGCCCATGGTGTGCAAAAAAGTGCCGCTCAGAGGTAAAACAACCCAACCCTGGTATGCTGTAGATGTAAAGACACTCCAACACCTTGTGGAATCTATGCCAAACCACATATGTGCAGTAATTCGGGCTAAAGGAGGTCCAACACGGTATTGAATAAAGGTTTCTAATTCAGTGGCCGGTGTGTATAAAATTAGATTTAGGTGAGGTTAACTAGGTTTGTTAGAGAAAATTCCCAACGGAGACTCTGTTGGGGATTCGAGCCTGACGCCTTACCGACTAAACTAATTGCAATAAATAATATATATTTGAAACAATTAGAATTGTTTCAAAGCTTACGATAACCTGTAATGCGAAGAATGAAAAAAGAAATGTTTAACGGCTGGCATTTCTCTACTTATGATTTTAGGTGTCACGAAATAGTTATTCCTCTTTAGCAATCTTTTTCTCTGTTTTTATATGTTTGTGAGAATGATTAGTAAGAACATATTATTGGACAAAAACAGATGAGTTATCTTTTCGTGCGAATTTTTTTTTTCAGAAAAATTAAGTAAATTTTGACATAATTTTAAAATTAAGTATTAATCACTTCTTCTTTGGTAAAGTGCAGTGAGAATGTCAAGCAGGACCTAGGAAAAGAAAATTCAATTACAGTGACAATATGTGGAACTTCCTCTTCTTGGAAAAGATGAATAGAACACTAATTTTGGGGTGGGGGGTGGGGTGATTTGTTTGTAAGGAATTTTCATCTTTTTAGAGCTTTCTATTTTTTCGTCCTTCCCTAAACCTTTTTTTTTGCCGTAGCCACTTTTTACTTCAAAACACTACAAATGATAGAGATGGATCCTATGTTAATTTAATTTTACAGAAGAACAATTTGGATTAACATGGTTTAGATCTGGCCATTTGAAAATTACGACTCAAAAATGTCATGGAGGTTTAATTTTTTTCCTCTTAATCACGACTTATTCTTCTCATTGATCCTGGCTTCTGTACATATGTTGTTTCAATTTAAATAAGTGCCTTTATTCTAATAGTATTTATATTTTTCTAAACGAAATTTATAACGTTTGGAAATATTTTCTTCGATATTTACTATTGTACTGTGTGTTTCGTTTAATAGACTCAAACGATTATTTGCAATCCTATTCTTTTCTTTTTTTTCCCCCTATTCAGTTATTTTGCAGTAATGTTTTAGACAATATTTTTTAGATTTTGGTAGTCAGGTTCTTCGAATTTCATTTCCAAGATTACTTTTCGTAGAAGTTTTGCATTTTTCTTCCAAGATGCTTCCACTGGTGGTGGTGCCAAGGTTCTGGACAATGATTTAAATGAATTGGCTGCTTGAATTTTTAAATGAATTGACTGCTTGAATTTTTCGATAAAACATAAATATTTGTATGCTGTTACTGAAATATGATCAACATACTGAAATATGAGGCTTGCTATTAATTGCTGATAAGTTCCCCTCTCCCCCGAGTCATTTTAGTCTGAACTCTTACATTTCTTATATGATTTCGATATCGTGATTCGATGAGCGATAAAAAAGACCCTAAGTAAGATGTGTAGCTTAAAAAATAGTCAAGCATATCTGAAATACTATTGTAGTAAACAACCTTGTATTATGACATCATTCTGGGAGTTTGCCACTAAACATGCTTTTTTTTTTTTAATAAGTGGGTTGGGTTGTTTTACCTCTGAGCGGCACTTTTTTGCACACCATGGGCTAAATGGCCAGGTTACAAGGACCCCGAAGGCTCAGAGAAGTTTGGGGGAGGAGACCCACTGGAACAGCTATTGGGAGACAGATGGTAGCCTCCCGTCAAGGCCATTCAGCGTGTTCTTTAACGTGCACAGGGTATGGGTCTCCCTTACACGGGGCCACGGCTTAACGTCCTATCCGACAGACGGCGGCCTTTTCAAGCCCATCGGTGTTCCCTACTGACCGTGGGCAGGGCGGAGAATTTTGCGGAGACAGTCGTATCAGAATAATATGACCACCTCCATACATATAGTATGGTAGGTGATCAAATTATTCTGATACGACTGTGTATATTGAGGTACATTCGGAACTATATATATCCTCGTATGCCCCAATGTTCTACAAAATTTACATGCTACCGAAACTCGAATACTGTGCTTCCACCCTTTTTAGTATTAACAAAATGAATTCTTATAACTTAGAAAAAAGTTCAAAATGAAACTCTCAAAAATTATCAGCAAAATCTATTTTAACAAGCGAGAATCTCTAACACTTACTGATATTCGTTCCAACTATCAAATTCCCACTCTTGAATCTAGATATACACCCATTTTTATTGTTAACTTCTACTCTTGTTGTTTCTTTTACACTTTTTACTTATTGATTTTGTGTCGTTTCGTTTGTGTTCTTTTTAACTTTGGTTGTGGGTTTCATGTCTTTTACCCTTTTTATCGTTTGTTTGGCGCAATATAGCCTTAGTTGCTATTGCGCCAAAAAACCCCAAACAACCAAACCAAACTTGAATCTAGAAGAAGGCTGCGGTTTATTACCGTTATTCACGACACTATTTATAACAAGTCTCACTCCCTTCATTCGATTACCACATCGCCACATCCTTCGCTCTGATAATAAAATTTTTTCTACTCCCAAGATTTAAAAGCTAAGTATGGTGAAATTTCATTTGCTTTTCAAGCAAACCTCAGCTTTGGAACTTTCAACCGAGCGATATCATTTCTTTAAATTCTAAAACAAAATTTCAGAAACTGAATTACTACAATACTAAAATTTTAAAATTTTGACCAACAATATCTCCTTACCTTTTCCCACTCCCCATCTTTGCTGTTTGTCTTGATTATTCGCAATCCTTTTTTCCCCTGTTCATTCATTTAATATTACTCTCTGTTGTCTTAAACCTTCTTTTTCTTCCCCCTGATTTTACTACAATTCTTTTATTTCATATTATATGTTTGTCGTTGTCTGTACAACTTGTCATTAATTTATCTGATCAAATAATTGTACAATTCCTGTAAACATGTCTGTATTTTTGTACTGGGGACTGCCCATATATTACAGAACTCTTTTTGACCGATATATTTTACTCCCATACCGAGTGATTAGCAAAAATTTTTAAATGCACTTGTTTTCAAGTTCCTAAAATGCCTTTGAATTAAAATAAGGTAAAATTAGAAAAGCGCAAAACAGTCGATTATATTGTGCCATCAGTTTTTTTTTTCTCTGTCATCACGCGCATCGAGAAGCTCCAAAAGTGAAAAAACTAAACATATTCAGCATTTTCTATTTTTGGATTGAATTATTTTCGATGCTTAAGATTGTGAGGCATACGAAATGAATTCTTCACTTCGAAGCACGCTGCTATTCTTAATGCTTCTAATGCATAACATTAAATAATTGTGAAATATTAGTATTTTTGTTTCGAAAGTTAAAGGTTTCTATTTCAAAAGCTTGTCATGCCCCTTTCAATCATTCGCCTTAGTCTATTCACGTCAAGGTTATTTTTAGCAGGCATTCTTGTTATAACTTGAACATCCTGGTAAATGGGCTGCGGGTGTTCTATTATTGCAACGCCTACAATAACGACCGGAATATGATTCTAGTCACTCTTTTAATCTTCGTCTTCATCAAGTTGTTACTTATATCACTGAAATATCATAGTGTCTTGTGGTTCAACGGTTAACTTGAATCGCTTGATGTTCAAAAGGAACCTCTGTTATCTGTTTTCATTGTATACA
Source organism: Ryuthela nishihirai (assembly GCA_038380435.1). Lineage (NCBI taxonomy): Eukaryota > Metazoa > Arthropoda > Arachnida > Araneae > Heptathelidae > Ryuthela > Ryuthela nishihirai. Next base: position 12,350,857 of record JAWZYU010000016.1, on the reverse strand, counting down.
TTTTCCTTTTTTTGTAAGATCTCATCTCCTTTGCAAATTTTCCCAGGTGCGGTTTTTATTTACAATCTTTTGTGTGATTTCCATAGCAAGTAGTTGCCGGAGACGAGAATGCAAAATCAAGGGCATGTCTTCAGCATGCTCGTAATTTGAAATCGATAGTAGCAATACAACATTTCCAAAATAGGTTACTCCATCACTTTTGATAAATATAGTAAAATGGTGGTCTCCTTTTGATCATACTTAACAATGCATTTTTTGCAAAATTTTGTAGATATTTCACAATCAGCAACCTAGATTATCATGAAAATGTTTAACCGGTTTTCGGACTTTTGTTCCAATGTAACGAAAATTACTTGCTATTAATAAGTAAAAGTTCATATTTGTTGACCAATATTTTCCTTTTCCTATGAAACTTCGTTTTAATAAAATAAAAAAACAACTCATATTTATATACATATATGAAACCAAGAATCAGCAAATGTTTGCATATGATGGAATGGATGAAAATCTGCGACTCATATATTTACTGCTATGTTACTTCAAGTTACTTTGTTGATAATTTTATCATTCAGAGCGTCACAGATATGTCTGAATAATTCAGTAATAAATTATCACAGGAAAACGTCCTGTAGACAAGAAACATTTGAAATAATAAAAAATAAAAATAAATACCCCCTCAAGCAGCTGCTTTGCCACAGAGGTCTGACAGGAGCCTGTCAGTTTACATGCCATAGTAGAAGGTCTGAGAGGATAAAGAGTTGGAAAAAAAAATTGGTTTTCCTGACTGGGATTCGAATCCCAGTCAGGAAAACCAATTTTTTTTCAACTCTTTATTTCAAATGCCTCAATAACCTTAAAGCTAAGCTTCTCAACACCCATTATCATCCTCTCAGATCTTCTACTGTGGCATATAAACTGACAGGATCCTGTCAGACCTCTGTGGCAAGCACTGCTTGAGGGGGTATTTATTTTTTTTATTTTACGTGTTTCATAAAAAATGTCCGCATACTTAGAAATGAGTAGAAGTATCTTTTCTTTGTGATTTCATTTCGACACAAAAATTTACCACCCACGCTATCCGTGGGGGTGACCTCATCGTTGACATTAACATTCGGTCAAGCATTGTTTGCCAAACTGTGTATTTTATTAGTGGCTCGTCCGGTTGTGCGTAAAGGAAGACATGACGTGTCGTTTCTCCGCGTACCCTCACGCACTCTCCATGGCGATGGAGAGCAGCGCTGTTGGTCCAATGAGCTTGCGTCTATTTCATCCCTACGTCAAGTGCGACACAAGGTATTGATTATCTTATCTCCCTACTTCTCGCGTTACTGTGGACTTGCGGAGTGTTGAATACACAGCGACAGGCCAACCTTTTTTCGTATTCATCTCACTCTTTCTACATTGAGATAAGAGTTTACTCACCACAGGAAAAAGGAAATTTCCTATTACTATGGTTCGAAAAACAAAAGATGCGAATTAATCTTTTTTTCTTGTTACTTTCGTTCTTACTAGGTTCACATGTCTTCGTAATCAAGATTAGTAGTGGTTTTTTTAGGGGTTTAGAAACATTCTATATAGCTTTTTAATAAACTTAAATTCTACCTTTTTGTTGGATATCTATCAATATATAGTTCAAAGGTATCTTTCTGAAGGTCATTTTTGGAGAATAGTGCATTTATTTAATTAATGCTAGGTACAATCAGTACAATCTTAAAACTAAAAGAAAATTTTTAAGGACAGGTTATTAAATGAATAAATTTTCAAAGAGAAAAAAACTTTTTATGTGTTTAAGAGATAAACACGTTCTAGTTAATTAAGAAGTAATAAAGACCAGATTTTGGGTCATCTGAAATTGGTTAAGAAAAATGAGCATTCGCTACCAGTGACGTAGCTGGCCTACACAAAATGAAAGGAGCATATTTTAATACATAATACAGGGCAGTCAAACATCCTTCGTTCACGACTGGACCACTTTGTAAACGATCTCCTTTACAAAGTGGTCCAGTCTGTATTTAGACAGACTGGACCACGGCCAGTTTATATTTAGTTCGTGCCACCGAGCCAATGAAACCTTAGCTACCCACCACCCTCAAATTTTCTTTCCATTTGATCGAATTTGCTTTTTTTATATCAATTATTTTATACCAAATTTTGCATCATTTGTTTCTTTTGATTCAGTATGCTATGGCAGATATTTCTATTGTGTTTGAATTGTGCTAAGTGCATTAGTTTATCATTATCTAAGGTCTTGTGGTTTAAGTAGTGGACAGAAAATGGAAAAAAACCAAGTAGAAGCATACGCCATCTTTATTTTCGCTTTAGGGAAATTTTCTCACACAACTAGATCCATCAAGAGTAGAAAGTAAGTGAGATTATATTTTGGTGATATTGCAACTGGATTCTGTTGAATAAGTTCCACCTGTTTCAAATCCACAGGAAAAAATAATTTTACTGCTGCAGTCAAGTGAAGTGTAATTTAGGCTGCACCCTACTGCTTATTTGAAAAAACAATGGTCTGCCCTACCATGTTTTCTGTAATTGATGACACTGGTTCCTCTTTCCCTTAGTGTAGTAATTTTTGAATTGACGGCTTGACAGGAAAGAGAAGCGATTTTAAAATATTAAAAACATTTTTCCTAAAATAATTTAACCTCGAAATTGTTTCTGTTATGATTGCATCTTTTACATAGCTTTTTTCATCACTCTTCAATTGGTCCTCCCTGCTGCAAAGATTTGAACATCTCTGGTACTGTTATTTTTTTTAAATAGCACTATCACCTATACAAAGGAGATATTTGGTTCGTGCCACCGAGCCGGATTTTGGGCCATCTGAAATTGGTTGAGAAAAATGAGCATTCGCTACCAGTGACGTAGCTAGCCTACGCAAAATGAAAGAAGCATATATTGAATTTCATTTCAGACTATTAAAATCACGTTTAAAGCCATTGATGTTGAGTTGTGTTCTGTGTTTCTACTGAAATCTAACTTTAGTTTTTTGGTGTCATGCATCTATGATTTTTGGTTACAAATGCTAAATTGAAGGAAAAGAATATATAGTCGAATAAACGTGAATACTAAATTTATGCTGTGTTGTAGTTTGGTCGTTTGTGAAACTCTTTGTTGAAAAACATAGGATTTGCAAAGAGCCTAAATTATATAAACATGTAACTTGGGCTCTTGTAAACTGGATAGCAGTAAGTTTGTTTTGACTCCAAATGCTTTTGATATATCTTATCCTAAATGTAAGAGATAATTTTATTTTGTAAATAATATGATAATAGATGAAGTAGTCATTAACCATCTTTGACAATATTTTATGTGGGAGAAGCTGCATTATGTTGGCTATGTTATCCAAATACAAAAAACAGATTAGCAAGTAGAATTATAAAGTGTTCATAAAAGTCAGGAAGAAGTCGGGGGCGACCAAAACTGAGGCAAATAATGTAAAAAGGTCTTATTGGAATCGACCGTCAATACATTTAGTTACCCAAGATAGAAGTCCAGAGAGGGGGAAAGGGGCAGCGGCTCTCTTCTGCTTATTTGGATCGTTTTTGGTTAGACTTTCTTTCTCAGCCCTTAGTTGTTTGAGATTTTGTGCCTATTTTTCAACAGTTTTTTTTTCTCCATAGTTCAGCAGATCCCCAAGTTTTTACTATGGCGAATCTTGAGCATTTTTAAAGCAGGAGTTTTATTAAACATGCGTTTGAACATGTGAAGACTTTGTGCTTTAAGATGAAATGTGCTAAGACATGAATTTTTTTTCTGACGTAAAATATTCACTATTTTTCCATTGTTGTTTATATTTTTTATTTGAAGTCCCTTAATAGTAGGGGCGGGGTCTCAGTCGGTAGCGCGCTAGGCGCGTAATCTGCAGTTCCCTGGTTCGAGTCCCAGCTGTGCCAGCGTTGAGATTTATCTCCGTAAAACTCCTCGTCCTGCCCTCGGGTCAGTAGGGGACACCGATGGTCTTGGAAAGTCCGCCATCCGTGGGATGGAACATTAAGCCATAAATCCGTGTGCGGGAGAGACCTTGTTGCATATTAAAGAACATGCTAGATGGATGACCTTGACAGGACTCTACCATCTGTCTCCCAACCTTCTCTGAGCCCTCGAGGTCCTTGTGACTTTGCTATTTAGCTCATTGTGTGCAAAAAAAGTGCCTCAGAGGTAAAACAACCCAACTTTTGACAGTAAGTAATCGGCGGTATAGGTTATATTGGGCGATTACTCCACATAGCCTCCGCAAAATTCCCCGCCCTGCCCACGGTCAGTAGGAGACACCGATGGGTTTGGAAAGGCCACCGTCCGTCGGATGGGACGTTAAGCCGTTGCCCCGTGTGCGGGAGAGCCATCCCTGTTCCGTTAAAGAACACGCTGGATGGCCTTGACGGGAGGCTACCATCTGTCTTCCAACAGCTGTTCCAGTGGGTCTCCACCCCCAACCTTCTCTGAGCCTTCGGGGTCCTTGTGACCTGGCCATTCAGCCCATGGTGTGCAAAAAAGTGCCGCTCAGAGGTAAAACAATCCAACCCAATTCCACATAGCAAAATATCATTTAATTGGAAGTAATTTGGGTAGAACGATATTTTGCAAGTGTTCATGATTCCCTTAAGAGAACATTTGTCTCTCCCTAAGGAGAACCGATTGCTCGCAAGTTAGGATCCGTTGCCTTATTAGAAATAAGCAGCGTAACTGAATAAGAGCATATGTTAGCGTAGTTTTTTACCTGACTTCGAAATGGAGATGTGAACTTTAGAAGAGTAGCAATAATTAAAAGAGATGTAATATATTCATAATGTAAGATAATAAAAATGTAGATTATTGTATTTATTAAAAATTCATTAAATTGTAGAAAATTTAAAATTTATTGAATCGTAAAATGTTGACTGTAGATCAAGCATTCAAAATGAAAGGAGTAGAATAATTTGTTTAAATTGTTGTAAAGGGTTGCGGGCACTCAGCTTGAAGAATGAAAAATCCGTTCTTTACGAGTGTGATTCCAGTCTATATGATATTCACCCTGTTAAATAAGCTAATAATCGTTTTAGTGGTTAAAACATAATTTAAAATTTATATTGATATTATATGGTAGGGAGTTCTCAACGTGGGCTACGCGTTAAAATTTTTGGGGGTAGGCTGTGAGAGTTGAAAAGTCGATTACCCAGTAAAATGTTTATAATTTTAAAAGATTTGTTAAATTGTTTGTCATTTTTTGTGTTTATCGATATATGTGATTTATGAATACAGAATTTAATGTATATATATATATGTGTGTTTTATTTTATTCCCATTGTTATACTATAACTCTATAGTTTTATCTATTTATACAAGAGGTACGCCAGTTATATACAATTTCCAGGGGGTACGTGAAGCATAAAAGGTTGAGAACCATTACTATATGGTATCCGTCAGAATGGCTTCGCATATGTACGCCATCGAAGCCATTTCTTTTTAAAAAAATTCAAATTACATCTTTCAGTAGTGAAAAGCAGAAAAAACTACTTTTTGTCTTAAAACTACTTTATCAAAAATATTTTTTAAAACATTGAATTATTTTTGCAATTGGAACAGGTAGATACATAATATAGTATCGAAAAATATAACCCATTGCATTTAGTTTATTCGTCGTATGTAAAAAAAGTTTTTTTAATGAAAATTGCCTCATTGATTGTCATTTTTATCAACTATATTCATGAATGAAAATAGGACAGATTTAATATCTTGCCTCTCAGGTTTACTTTTATTGCTGGAGGCAATACATTTACGTGTAGAATTCAAAGTAGGAAATTTTTAGAAACCAATGTGATATCATTTGTTTTACTTCCAGATCATTTCAGTTTAGTTTCTTATTTTAGTATCTTACATATTTGTAAATTGCTGCATTTAATATACAGTAAAAAAAAAAAGCTTATAAACATGACAAAAATTTATTTCAGAAAATGTAGTTAATTAAAGAAATTACGTTTTTTCAGTTTCCCGCTACTATTAGATTAAAATATTCTCTAATACCATGTTTTTTGTGAAGAAAAAAATCCCAAATTTTTTGGTTCTTTCGTCACTAGAAAAGATGAAAGTGGTCAGTAAAACCTCATGTGCCATCTTTTCTTTCGCCAAGCACTTCACTAGATTTATTTCTCTTGACTGACTGTTTGCTCTTGGTGTCTTCACAATTAGTAGGAAATTAATCAGGATATGGCATTTAAGAATATAGCAACAGATATGGCAAACAGAGATAACTCCTGAGTAGGAGCAAAAGTACATGAAAATGCATTTGATGTGAAAAAACATAAGGGAACAAGTGCAGTTTTTACATTTGGTAAGTAGATTTACTGTGTTAACAATTAGTCAAGTTATAAAGAACAGAAGTTATTAGAAGCTATAAAGCTAATTGTATGCGAAATAATTGTTGCTGGTCTTATAATCTTGAATTAATTTTTATTCAAGCACTAGACTTCTAGCAAATGTATTGCAGTAGTCGGAACAGAGAAAATTTTGACCTTTCTAAATTGTCTGGGGTGAGATGTTAAAAGATAACTTTCCAACAATGCTTTATTTAGAATTCTAATTTATGAAGTATCGCCTGGAGACGCAGGGCGTTAGTTTGTTGTGACAGTGCATTTGCCGGGGTCTGGGTTCGAGGCCCGGGATTGCATGGTTTTGTGTGAGAAACCAGGACAAGCGTGATAGAATTTCTAGGTTATCTCCGTTCTCTGTGTAGGTAGTACTTTCTTCCCTCAAAAAAATATCACATTAATCATTATGCATGCACTATATTCGCAAACGTATTAGAATACCGGAGGCAACGCTACGTTTAGAACATGCTTAATATGACATAGTTTACATTGAATTAAGAATGTAATATTGAAACACAAGTAGCATACACATATGATACCGAAAGTCATTGGGCACCCCTTCTAGTTTAGAACAAGTAGAAATGTGTGAAGGCACTTGTTTGTGATCAGTAGATGTATTAGCAATTACCACGAGTGGTTGCTAACTTACACAGTTTAAATGGGGCGGGGGTGGCTCAGTTGGTAGCGCTCATAATCTGCAGTTTCCAGGTTGTAGTCAGGCCTGGGTCAGCGATGAGATTTATCACTGCAACTCCCCAGCTCTGCCCTCGTTCAGTAAGGGAACCGATGGGCTTAGAAAGGCCGTCGTATGGGATGTTTAGCCGTGGCCTCGTATGCCGGAGAGCCATACCATGTGCACGTTAGAGAACACGCTGAATGGGCTCGATGGGAGGTTACCATCTGTCTCCAAACAGCTGTTTAATGCGTCCCCTCCTCCAACCTTCGGGGTCCTTGTGACGTGGTCATTTAGCCCACTGTGTGCAAAGAGTGCCTCAGAGGTAAAACCCAAACCTACACAGTTTAAAGGAGATGGATAATCGGAAGAATAGAATAGAATACACTTCACTGGAATTGGGAACTCCTTCTACAGACTTTCCCATATATAATTTTATTTATCTTATGAGTGATGAGTTTTTATTTTTTTTCCCCCTTACTCTTTAAGAGGATATATTTTTTTTAACTCCTTATAAACTTTATTTTTTATTTTGTTATTATTTTTATTGTTTTTTTTTGTTGTCATGAGAGGCCAAAAGTCATGGGATAGTGACTAATAACGGGTTGGTCCTCTTTGAGCCCTCAGCAGTGCAGAAGGCTCGGGGGTATTTGGAAATGGCTGCACTTAGGATGTGCATAGGGGGGAACTATAAACATGACAAAAACTGGTTCGTCAGTGATTGTCTGTATAATCCACAGCTGCTCGTTTAAATGTTCCCAAGTCAGCCTTTGATGACATAGTGAACCAATGGAAGACTGTTGGTGATGCAACTTGATCTATACATTTCGGTATTCCAAGAAAACCGAGCAGCAAAGATCGTCGATCATTAAGAAGAGCAGTTAGTTAATAGCAACTTGTGCAAAAACTGTAAACGAATGTTCATTTGCCTCTACATGTGATGGTGGCTAAAGTGAACTCACACGTTACTCAGATTGTTAATAAGGGGTTGTGCATAAATTGCTTAAGCACTTTTAGTAGACATTTTTTAGAGATCTTGTAATTTTCTTGCAAAAAAATTAAGAGCTCTAAAAAGCAAAGTCTTTGCTAAGTTAGTGTTACCGTATTACTTAATTACAAGTTTTTTGTCATAAAAAAACGTGAAAAAAATTACTTTGCAGAAGTAGATAAAGCATTTTAGTGTAATTTACACGACGTCCGAACTCCTGCAATGGATTACAAAATTTATGGACGTCCCATGGCCGAGTGGTTAGCTCGCTTGGCTACTGATCTACGTGACCTGGGTTCGAGCCCCGGGTAAGGCATGGATATTCGTGTTGTTTTCTGCTGAGGTTCTGCCATCCTCTCAGATCTTCTACTGTGGCATATAAAATGACAGGCTCCTGTCAGACCTCTGTGGCAAGCAGCTGCTTGAGGGGGTATTTATTTATTTTTATTTATTCCTAAATAACTATCCGGTGGCTTTTTTTGGTAACATAGTGTTCATCTGATTTCATCATTTTAACAGCCTTGTAGGTTAATTAGTTGTTTTAGATGAATTTCCTTGTAAAACAGCAACGTTGTTTGCGGCAATTTCTTCTACCTTTTCATATGGCATTATTCTAGTTTCAGGGAAGTCCGATTTAGTGCAGAAATGTTGATTGTTTCCTTGTTTGTATTAACATGGAACCACATTGTTTTCTTGGAGCATCGTTTTTTTCACAAACGATAAAAATGACATATTTTGCTTGTATTTCCAACAGTTTAAAGGTTAATTATTAAACATGAAAATGATTGAGAAGGTTTTAGATCTGAGTTTGTGATCTTTTAGTTACATTTTTCATATGAAGTAATCTTTAATTCAGATACCTTTGTGGCTGCATTAAAATATAAAATTTGAAAAGCATGGGACAGTATTATTTTCTTTAAATGATATTTCATAAATTTCTCTTTCATATTGCTTGCATCGTTTTTATATCGAAATTTAACAACCAGTGAATTCATGAAAATAAAGTGAATACTTCTGAAAACGTTTTGGCTTGAGGTTCCATTGTCATTCAAGTAGTAATGATACCCTAAGAAGTTATTTTTTGATCCTATTATAATATAGTTGAAAAAAAAATGAAACAATAGATAATTTAAGTTATTTATTTAACAACATAGTTTACATTTCACAATTCAATAACGATATTCGGAAAATACTTAAAATACGATTTTTTTTTTCATTAAAATACCTCCTCAATCCAGATGGTAACTACTACTGGAATAAATAGTTAAACTTCAAAAATTTTAATTACTGTTATACTACGTTTATTGGGAAGTTGTGAAAAAAAATTTTTCGAAAAAATTTTTGCTAGGATATTGCTCTTTGGGAGCTTTAATTTTCTCCTCCCAAAAAGCTTGCGGATCCCTGTCTTTAACATAGATAGAAATTTTAACGATTTAAATAGGGCGTCTGTAAATGGTAGCTAGGTAGTCACTGGAAGGAGAGCTATACACCAATCCCCTGTGATGATGCATAGAACCGGCCAGGCCTAGCACCTAATGTCCGACCCCGCCTTCTCGTGGTGCAGACCGTTAGTACCTTTCAAAAGAGATACTCTCTTGTGGAAGTGAACGGAAGGGGAGGGCTGCCAGAGTAGTGTGGCCTACTGATCTGGACAACTATGGCTACTTTTCTTTTTTTTTTCTACCCTGCTGAGGAGTGGTCAACCACACAGGGTCCTGGTGCTGACCATATAAACCCACTGGACTGGACAGATATATGGCCCTGAGCTTTATTGTGGATCCTGATTTTGCTGCACTGGTAGGCTTCTGTGGAGGGAAAATCTTCCGCTGTGTTTTCTGTTTGTGGGTTGACAGCCCCAAGTAAATAGATTCACAGGATATGTTTATCAGCTGGTGGATAATCCTGAGCAGAGGTCATCGCAGGCACCTGAACTCTTTGCTTCTATTGGCATCGTCAAATTCTACATTGGAGTTTTATCCCTATTTTCAAAAAAGGTGATCGCAGTTCTTGTGATAACTATAGGGGTATTAGCCTACTCTTTGTTCCAGGTAAAGTTCTTTCCATGATTGTGCTTAATAGAATTAAGAATCTGGTTGACAGTCAATTGCGTGATGAGCAATGTGGATTCAGAAGTGGTAGGGGATGTGTGGATCAGATATTTTCACTTAGGCAGATTCTTGAGAAATGTTTAGAGTTTCAGAAACCTTTGGTTGCTAGCTTTATTGTTTCAAAAAGGCTTTCGACTCTGTTGATCGTCATAATTTGTGGTTGATTGTGAGATCATATGGTATACGTGACAAGTTAGTTAACATAATGAAAGCTCTCTATAATAACACTGAGTCATGTGCGAGAGTTGGTAAGGTTTGTAGCAATTTGTTTAGCTTTACTTCTGGTGTTCAACAAGGCTGCATTTTGTCTCCTTTTCTCTTTAGCTTGGTTTTTGATTATGTTATGCGAATTCACTTCAAGGGAAAGATTTTGGCCTTAAATGGACTGGAGATAGGAAAATTTCTGATTTAGATTATGCTGATGATTTAGCCCTTTTGGCAAATGATGTTGATGAGATGAACTCTTTCATTCGAGCCGTTGATGAGACTGGTAGTACAGTAGGTTTGGTTATAAACAGAGAGAAAACTAAAGTGATGAAAATTGGTCAGGCAGGTTGTGATTCAGTTAATTTGAATGGTTGCAGTCTTGAGCAGGTGTCACAGTTTGATTATCTTGGGAGCTATGTAACAGATAATGGTGATGTGCGGCATGAGATTAACAGACGAATAGGGATTGCTGCCGGGACTTTTAAGAACCTATGGAGAGTGTGGAGAAATAGGCGTATACACCTAAAGACTAAAATTAGACTGTGTAATAGTTTGGTTCTTTCTAGGGTTAGTTATGGTAGTGAAACTTGGACGCTGTGTAAACAAGATAACAGGAAACTAGATGCTTTTGATTCCAGATGCTTACGCAGTATCTTGGGCATTAGGTGGTTCAACTTTGTAACTAATGATTAGGTTAGGCAAAGGAGTTTGCAACCTCCTTTAAACAGCATATTGTGCAGAGAGAGACTCCGTTGGTTTGGCCATGTTTCCCGTATGGATAATTATAGATTGGCGAATAGGGTTATGAACAGTGTGCCTAAAGGCCTCAGAAAGAAGGGGGAGACCTAGGATGCGGTGGGCAGACAATGTCAAACAGGACCTTGTTAGAATTGGTGTGCAGTGGCCAGATGCAGTAGATGTAGCTCAGGATAGACTTGCTTGGAGAACTAAATTGCACGGTCTGGTTGGACCTCGCCCATGGCTGCTTGAGGATGATGATGAATGTTCTTAACTCAGATATTTTTGTTACTTCTTATTGGGAAATAGCACATCGATTGCATCGGTTCAGCTTGTTGCATTAATCATTGAAGATAATTTAATATGATTGTTATTTGCCAGAAGTGTGTTAAAAATATTCTATCTTGATCTTAGTAAGATAGTTGTATTAATTATAGTAGCTGAAATTTCATTTCTTTGTGAAACGTTTTAAGTATAATTTTGGTTCACAATTATGAATGTTTAAACTTTTAGTTTTTATCATATATAAGAGTATATTTTATGTAAATAGAAACGATAAACCTTCTAAAATAATAGGACAAAAATCTCTACATAAAGTATATAATATTATATCAATATCCTTTTATGCCGAGAAAAGAAAAAAAGAACCATTACTTTCATACTGTGTAAAGCTCTGCTTGAAATCGTTCGTTTGAATTGGTAAGCGTAGAGATTCCCTGTTCCTTTTATTCTTGAGATGTAACAATGATTTTTCTCTTAAAAAGATAATATTTCATCTATCATATTTATCTATAGTACTATCAAGAAAAAGTAGAATCCCACCAGATCTTAAATTCCGAGTGAAAAGTTCGTTTTTAACTCGTGAGGGTAATTAATAAACAATGTTAGAGGGGCGGGTGTTGGCTCAGTCGTAGCTCACGAGACTCGTAATCTGTAGTTCCCAGGTTGAAGACCCAACTGCACCTACTTTGGTCATTTATTCCCACGAAAACTCCGCTATGCTCTCGACCAGAGGTCAGGGGACACTGATGGGTTTGGAACGACTGCTGTCTGTTGAATGGGACGTAAAGCTGTTGTCCCGTGTGCAGGAGTCACCCTCTGCACGTTAAGGAACACACTGAATGGCCTTGACGGGAGACTTCCATCTGTCTCTTAGCAGCTGTCCAGTGGGTTCCCTTCCCCTAACTTACTTTGTGTTCTTGGGGTACTTGTGACCTGGCCAATTTAGCCTTGTGTGTGCAAAAAGGGCTGTTCATAGGCAAAACAACCCAATAATATTTGTATTGTTCCTATCGAATATTTTTGGAGACAACTTTAGTAGGGTCCATAACTTCTATTAGTAAACTAGTTAAACGTATGAGATTCGAGCATACTATAATCTTCTGCACAGCATATTGAAATATGCACAGTAACAGCTCTGGAAGAAAATCGCGGAAAGATTATTGCGAGTTGCATCAGAAAACGCTGAAGTTTGTCATTTAAATTTTACAAAATACAATTCAGAATATAGTTTTTAAATATTGATCTACATTCAATAAAGTTATAAAACATTCCCAATTGCAGTTTTTTCTACAAGGCTTGCTCTATATATGTAGCGATTGATCCCAAAGTATAAAACTAAAGTTGTCTCCAAAGATTAAGGCAATATTAAGCAATACAGGCCTATTATCAATCAGTATATTGCATAGCCTTTCACAATTCGTTTTCTGAACCACAGTTTAACCATTTTGTATTGAATGTAATGAGCTCCATATAACTCTGAATATGGGGTGGAAGACTTTGTAGGAAAAGCTTGCAATTCAAAATGCTTTACAGCATTACTCTCTCTTCTATGAATTATATATTTTTCAGTTTAGGTGATAAACTGTAATAAAATTTAAATAATCTATATATTTGGAAAAATTTACACTTCAGACATCATTGTAATATTTACATTGTTTAATAAATTGCTTCTAGTCCATAAGCAGATTTAAGATTCAAACTGGGGATTAATTTGAACACACAAATTGTCTTCGAGCTCGATTTTGTGTCGGAACATTCGTTTCGGTGAAATTGCAACGAAATGATATCAACAAGCAACCGTCATCCCAAGGGAAGCTCTTTAAAAGCGTAACGTGCATTAATGCATATTTCAGTACAGTAACATACATCTAATTAGTGTTTTTAACGAGTGTTTATTTAATCGTAGTTGCAGGAGGCATATGTTGAAACGAATCATCCCTAAAGGGGATTTATTTTGATCATCTTTCTCAAAAACGCTTTCAGTATTTGCTTTAAAGATACATACGTGTGTTCAAGGCAACTAAAATTGTTTCATTTGACTTGAAATTCCTATGATTAATCACTAGCATATAAACATAGTTGAAACCTTTCCAGCTAAATTAACGATGTAAGAATCGTTAAACAATAAATAGTGAGTGTTCTGTATCTAATTGGAGTAAAGCTTCGTAATTTAACTCATTATCAAGTCTGTTTCTTGTTTCAAAAAAGAAAAATTGTAAAGAAAAGGTCTTCTATCCTTAAAATGAAGGAACCTGATTTGATCTCCTAAAGTCTGGCCATGAAATATTTTCTATCATTTTTATAGGCCGACATTTTATGTTCTGTTAATGAAAACTGAAAAAAATTTAGAAACAAGTCGATACCAAACCATTATTTGATATTTTTCTATATATTTTTTAAAAAATTCTCTGTTAAACTCTATTTAGATTTTAGCCAAAGGTTATAAAAAATTAACATTTATTTCTCAATCATCCATATATAAGGTGACCAGCTTTTTACTTGTAACATTTCTACTATTATTCTCCTTTCTAAAGAGCGGGACGATTCATTAAGTTTTAACTAATGGTGTAAAATATGATAGATATCTAATACTAGTAAAGCACATATCGGCTCTGGCGAATAGAGTTTTTCATTTTTTGACTTCTGCAACTTACAACAGTGGTAATTCGAACTAATGGATGATTGGGGAAATGCAACTAGTAATATTTTATTATTATTTTTGGAACCTAAAAAGAATTTCCAATTTTTTCCTTAAAATGAAAAAGTTGAGAATTTTGCTATCAATGTAATTCCTTGAAAATCTAACACAGAAATATCTAGCATAAATAGATCAAGTTTTGCATTTTTCACTGTTTGCACTATCGAACGACATAAATAAGATATCTGAGGAAATCAAAAATGTGAAACATAATATTTCATTAGTATATATATCTAATTTAAAAAGAATTTTCTCTTAAAATAAAGTTTTTTCTCCCCCTCCCCTGGGGGTAAGAAAGCAAATTGTTGTTATCAATGCAAACCTCGTGACCTTCACACTCCACCACCAAAATTTCAAATTTTTGGCATCAATATATTGTTTGCAACATCGTTAACAATTTTGCGATTTTTTTAAACCTTTTTTCGCCCTCGAGGGAGCAATGAAAACTCTACTTATCCAACCCAAAAGAAGTTTATTTACATCTAAAAACAAAGTTGAATGTCTATAAACAAGACTGTGTGTTTGTATCATGAAAGCGGGCAGCAGTAAAAAAAATATATTGGGAAAACCTTTTTCGGCAAGTTTTATTTTTTCTTGTGGGACGCGCAAAATGAAGGCCGAAAATTTTTTTAGAATAAAATTGTAAAAGTGCGTTTTTATTTATTATGAGAAATTTATGTGAGAGTAACAAGTAACCATTTTCTCTTCGATAGCATAGGGAAAACAAAATATAAAGGTAATATCTGTTACAGTGACTTTGAATATTGCTGAATTTATTAATAACCGAGAATTGGAGCTAAATTTGTACTGGTAAATTTTACCATCAGAAGCCTAAATAGGGATACGATTGGAAAAGCGAGACTTTTTGGGGAACTAAGCAGGGACCACGACAATAAAAGAACATTCAAAATGAAACAAGAGAAATAGTAAAAGCATATTTTTATGATTAGATTTTTAGGCTAGAAATACAAATTTTTAAGGTTAGGACCAGCTCCCTCGATTTGATTATTACGACTAGGACGTAGAATTATCTGGTCATTTTAGTGATGGTTTGACCTGGCTATGTATTTTAATCGCGATATATAAGAATTGTTTGGCCGATTTGCACTGCAGCCGAATAGACAACAAACCATCTGTTGTGAGACAAAAAGTATTTATTTACAAAAATATGCTCTTAATGTTCTCTAGTGCTTTGTGCGCATATGTTATTCAACCCTTACATTATTAAACGCGCTATCTGAACCGAGATCGAACAATTTTTTTTGTATTATCTATTATGTTTTCAAAAAATTGTGAATATATTATTTTGCACTTAAAAATTAAGCGATATATTAATAAAGGTAACGTTATTTTTAATCAGGCAATTTAGTCAAGATTTCAGAATGGGAGCCGTCTTCTCTATATTGCCAGAATTGTATGAGAATTTCTTTCTTACATCCATCAAACTTCTGGTCCTATTTGTAAAGCGGGCCTCGGCCCGCTTGGTGGTGTTTTTCGCAAGCGAAAATACTGCCAACTGAAATAATAGCCTAACTTAAGCCTAAAACAACTCTATATTGGTAGAAAATGCAGTATTCTTTATTCTTAGCTATATGTTTTCATAAATTGCCAAAACAAAAAAAAAACGCCTGATGAAATTCTGAAATTATTTTCTCCAGATATATGAAAATACTAAATATAACTATTTTAGAAAGCATCTAATTTTTTTTTAATTTCTTGCAATTTTAATGCCTAAAATATTCGAAAAACAAAATAGTCCCCTTCTTGGTAAAAGATTAATGAGAATTCAGTAGTTTTCTAACTCCTTTTCTTCACTGTATAGAAAATGTTTCAGTTTAATAAAAAAAACTTATGTACCGTGACAAAAAATAAGCTAATTCAATCAATTCACGTTATCTAACGAAATTAAAACTAATCAGTGTCGTGCACAGTTTCAGAACCTTTTTGATTCCCTGCAATTTCGTTTGCTCTTTCTTGAATTAACATCTTCTTGTTTTAAAGTTTTCTCCACTTAATTACATATTTCAAACATATACAGATTGCGAAATTTTGTAATTAAGCAGTGCAGAGTTTTAAAGCACGAAACTGGAATTACGATTCCCACTAGTTTCAAGTTACTTATTTCTACGTGCGTGAAAAGGAGAGAACATCGTCGAAACATTTGCTGCTCTTCGCTCGTTACCTGATACTTGTGTTCGTCGGATTTTTTTACCCGTCTACAAGAGTCGCGAGACACGATCGATAGCGACAGGCACGTAACTTGAGGTTCGCTGGTTCGAGTCCCAACTATGCTAGCGTTGGCATTTTCATCACTTGTCTGAGCTTTGCTCTCTGTAGAAAAGTGATAAACCAATGTTTGAAATTCCTCCGTTCATCAAATTTAACGTTAAGACGTGTTTACATGTGCAGGACACCCATAACCTGTGCACGTGAAAAAACTCGCTGAATAATCGACCGATCTTGAATGATCTTGCCCTTATCAAACTGTTTAATGGATCTACTTCTCCAATCCTCTGAGTTTAAGGGTCTTGTGACTTGTTCCTTTAACCCATTATGCAGCAGAATAAATGCTGTCCATGGATTGTTATTTTTACCTATGAATCTGAATCTGGGACCTCGATTACGAGTTTGGCCTCTCGTCACATTTATGCTATTTAGGGAAAAAACAATCCATTCTTTGGTTACGTAAAAAATATTCCCTTAAGCAGCTGCCTGCTACAGAGACATCAAGAACCTGTCTATATAATGCGCTATAGAGAAGGTTTTTGAAGAAAGTGAGACCTCAACAGAAAGACATTTTAAAAATTAAATCCACATCCAAATGCATTATATGAGCCTCGAACCTGATAAGTGAATTCGAACAAACCAAATAGCCCCGACCGCATAATCTTGGAATTGAAGTTCTGCCATTATTTTTGTTGAAGTTTCTTTCCCCCAGCAGATCTTTTTCTATAGAGTAGGGGTATGTGATAAAATTTTTGGGGGTACGCGTGAGAGCTCAAAAGTCGCTAGATATATGTTATACTGTATATATATATGTTTTATTTTATTTCCATTGTTATACTATAACTATAGTTTTATCTATCTGTACAAGGGGTCTCACAGACCTTCTACTATGGCGTATTATAAACTGACAGGCTCCTGTCAGACCTCTGTGGCAAGCAGCTGCTTGGGGGGGGGGGGTTATTATTATTTTTTTTATTTTTATACAAGGGGTACGCCAGTTACATACACATTTCCAGGAAGTACGTGAAGCATAAAAGGTTGAGAGCCACTGCTATAGAGTATTACAGTAACAAGAGGTTTTCCAACCACCATTGCAATCAGATTGCCTAAGGAGTATTTATGAACTATATTATTCAAAACCATATGAATCCTGAATATATAAGTAGTAGAATAATTATAGTTAGATTTGAGAAGAAATGATTCATTTTCAGTAGAAACTTAATGTTTTTATTATTATTTGCATTTATTATATTTCGCCTTCCCGTGGCCGACTGGTTAGCGCGCTTGGCTACTGATCTAAGGGACCTGGGTTCGAGCCGTGTCGTGTTTCTGCTGAGGTCCTACCATCCTCTCAGACCTTCTACTATGGCGTATAAACTTACAGGTAGTATAGTCCCACCCGGCGGTACCCCCACGCACAGTGCTTTCCCCCATTATGACGTCACTGACCACGCACAGTGCTTTCCCCATTATGACGTCACTGACCACGCCCATATGCGCCCCCCATAGTATCCTCTATGACGTAACTGACCACGCCCCTTTATTAATATTCATAATTTATGATTAAAAACTCTTTAACCCGTGGCGCCATCTGGTGATAATGAGGATTACTATTTTCGAAAAAAAACCCTATTTTAACTCTAATTTCTCGATTTTGGACTCCCCTTATTAGAAAAAAAAACCCTGGCGCCATCTGGTGACAATGAGAAGTACTATTTTCGAAAAAAAAAAAAAAAACCTCCATTTTAACTCTAATTTCCCGATTTTTGACTCCCCCTTATTTAAAAACAAAAACCCCTGGCGCCATCTGGTGGCTATGAGGAGCACTATTTTTCGGAAAAAACCCTATTTTAACTCTAATTTCCCGATTTTTCAGACTCCCTGGTTGACCCGCCTATATTTTAAGCCCCCTTCTCGATTTTCCAGACCCCCTGGTTGACCCACCTATATTTTAAGCCCCATTTCTCGATTTTTCTTTATTTCAGGCCCACCTATATTTTAAGCCCCGTAATCTCTGAATAAGTCCCTCGGAATGCCAACGATCGGCTGATGCAAGCCTCGGAATAATTGCATGGTTGGCAACCTCACACAGAAAGGGATGATACAGGTCTCTAAATAATTCTAAAAGCAGCTCCTCACATAAAATCAACTCCCAAAGCTGTATATTCTATGTATTTATTCCTTATTAATTAAACACTCATCAAAACTGTCTCCTCCTCTCATTAAAAATTTAATTGGTGGCGTCCAATGCGCATTTTAGTACATCTCCTATATTTAAAAACTCATCACAAACTCCCTCAGTTTCTATCCTTTTACAAGTCCACTAAACTCTTTTTGAATGGTGACACTCCGAATGTCTAATGCAGGTCTCTAAATAATTGTAAAACTTTCGTTAACAGTCGCTCACAGAAAATCAACTCCCAAAGTTGTATTACCCCTTTTTACTCTTTATTAAAAGCTCACTAAGCTCCTTTGGTATCCACATTCATTTTGACAAGTCCGCTAATCAATTCCATAGTAATTAAAACCCTTTTATTAAAAGTTCACCAAACTCCTTTGGTATTCATCTGAAATTTTCCAAGTCCACTAATCAATTCCTTAGTAATTAAACACTTATCAAAAACTTTGTTCATCATCGTTAAAAAAAAACCCCAGGGTCGAAATAAAACGTGGTAAATCAGTTTTCTCTAGACGCGTTTAATCGGGGAAAAAAAAAATCCTTCCCCGACACAGTGATTTGAAACCGCTACCTCGGTGTCCGCGTTCATTTTGCCCAGCTAAAAACCCCATCGCTGAATGGCTGATGCAATCCTTGAACAAGGTCCCCGTATTTTGCGACCTTCACTAGAAGAAGGTCAAATCTACAGTTTAAAAGACTGTACCACAGAACATACCAATGGGGAAAAATTAATAAAATCTGATTTTATTCGTCATTATGTAAAAAAGGGTAATATGGCGACCTATAACTTTGGTACGTCTCCTGTATTTAAAAAAAAATTCCTTCCGACAACGTGATTTGATCTCTCTACCTCGGTGTCGATAGCCGGATGTTATCGCACTCGACTAGGGCTTGTACTTGATGATGCGGCATAGATGTGGGGTATAACCGAAGTCTTGAGAGGGCGCTTGCGATACATTTACGGCCCTGAATACTTTGAACTAGGATTGATCCCCCTGAATCCTGTCTAATGCTCTCAACCATACACAGGTATCCCAATGTTGTATTTAAACATGATGAAATCAAATTGCTACCGAAATTAACGCCAGCTGGCTAGAACAAAATTGAATGGCAATCGCACCATGCGTTCTATTCTAGCAACCCTAATTTGCATGCGTGTGTGGTCTTTTGTTTGAAATTTTCTTATTTCAGACAACTTAATGCGCCCTTCCATTTCAAATCAGGCAGAGTATGTCAAGTGACTCTCACGGATTCTGTTGGGAAAAATACGTGTTCTACTCTCACATATGGAGTATTCTTAATAAGAACACCAGAATGGTATCTGCTTTTGATAAAAAAATTTCTTTTCAAAAGTTATGGGCATTTAAAAATTTCCCTCAAAAATGCTTGGCCAAAAACGTTGTGTTGTATTCCTAATATTTAATTAAACCTTTGCATTTAATATTTAAGAGATTATATCTGGCACTTACATCTGAAAGTTATTTGGTTCTTCTATCGTTAATATCTTCTAATAATAATATCTTCTATTCGTTTCAAATAATAATATCTTCTATCGTTTCAATTTAACATCAAAATAATGTTAAATTGAATTTTTCTCGATTTCTTGTTCACTTTATGGATGAAATTCTGGCAGTACATTAAAAACAGTTATGCTCTCCAACAGTAAATGTAGTCATCTCTCCCCCTAAATATTTAATTTGTAAATATTGAAAATATGGGAAAACTTTAAAAAGGTGTATTTTAGAAATCATTTAAAAAACATTTCAAAAATCTGAAACTTTCACAAATTAAAGACAGACTTGGGTTAAATAACTTCGGAAAGAAACTTGTTGCATTTATTCGATGTTCTTATGAAGAGTACTCTCAGATATATTTTTTTCAATAAAATCGGTAAGTCTCACCTGACAATACCCTGTGCGTAATTTGAAATAGAAGTAATTTAAAATGGAATGGCTCAAATAATAAACTAATTTAATAATAGACCAATAGGAAAATTCTGCAAGGCTCTTTTTATCTTTTCAATTTAATAATTGATGGCACAAGAAAAGGTGTTTTACCTGTCATTAATATTCGAATAGGTTTGGAGAAATGGCTTCAGTTTATCAGAAAACTTATCACGCAATTAAATATATAGGGTATTCCGTCAGAGTAATTGGCGCATTAGAATTGTTACACTGGATTACCAACGCTACTTAGATGTGAATTTGTAACGCCACACTTTTGCGCAGATCTGGAATAAAGAGTTCAACAGACGGTAAAGAAATCCCAGCTGAGAGGTAACATTTCTTCAGAGGCTACCCAGTTGCAGCTGGGAAAACTTGCTCTGTTAACCGGGAGCACAGCATGCTCACATATTGGGCCGACTGCGACATTCCCGCAGATGGTCCACTGTTCTCATGCCTCGGGCGATGTCCGTTTGACACGTGTGCACAGCTGTAACATCTGCCTACATGGGCTGCTGGATACAAAAGACTGCTTCCAACGGACTTCTTAACACATAAAAAGCGGAAAGCTCATGTGACTTTTTCCTCTTTCACGTGTCGCATCATTTGTGTTAAAAAGTAGTGATAGGTAATTTCGCTGCTTAATACGCGTGAAGGAATTATGTATGCATGCTTTTCATTTTTTGAAGTTTTCTTTTTAATCATATTTTTTGTTCACTTTGAATGCAGAGTATGATTAACACTGGGTGAATGCGTTACTTGAAAGTCAAAATTAGTTACTGAACCAGCACTAATGGCTTTAGATAAACTTAATTCTGATGGCTGAATTGTAGATATTTGGTATTTTTCTTTTTTAAGAACACTTGTTTTAAAATATTAGTGCATTAAAGGTCTAAACAAGTGGTTCCCAACTTGGACGTTTTTTGAATTTTTTTCTGTGGAAATATATTAAATAGAATATATCAAATGCTTCATAGATTCACATCATGGAAGTAAATTATCGTCTGATATGTGGTTTTTCCAGGTTTGAGTAACACCTGGGCGCTTTGAGATTTATTTCCACCCTGCCCTCGGTCAGAACGGGGAGAACACCGATAGTCTTGGAATGGCCGACATGCGTCGAATGAGACGTGCAGAAGAGACATACCCTGTACACGTTAAAGAACACTCTGAATGGCCTTTAAGAAGGCTACCATCCGTTTCAGAAGTGGACTGAATTTCCCCTAACTGTAATCAGTGTTTCTCAGTGGAGTCTTCTACAATAGCGGGGAGTGGCTCAGTCGGTAGCGCGCCAGGCTCGTAATCTGCTGTTCCTAGGTCCGAGTCCCAGCTGGGTCAGCGTTGAGATATATTCTCCACAAAACTCTCCGCCCTGTCCACGGTCAATAGGGGACATTGATGGGCTTGGAAAGACTGCCTCCGTCGGATGGGACTTTAAACCGTGGTCCGTGTGCTGTAGAGCCATACCCTGGCACGTTAAAGAACACGCTGGATGGTCTTACGGGAGGCTATCATCTATCTCCCAACAGCTGTTCCAGTGGGTCCCCTCCCCCACCCTTCTCTTAGACTTCGGGGTCCTTGTGACCTGGGGGCGGGGGTGGCTCAGTCGGTAGCGCGCCAGGCTCGTAATCTGTAGTTCCCAGGTTCGAGTCCCAGCTGGGTCAGCGTTGAGATTTATCTCCGCAAAAATTCCCCGCCCTGCCCACGGTCAGTAGGGGACACCGATGGGCTTGGAAAGGCCGCCGTCCGTCGGATGGGACGTTAAGCCGTGGCCCCGTGTGCGGGAGAGCCATACCCTGTGCACGTTAAAGAACACGCTGGATGGCCTTGACGGGAGGCTACCATCTGTCTCCCAACAGCTGTTGCAGTGGGTCCCCTCCCCAACCTTCTCTGAGCCTTCGGGGTCCATGTGACCTGGCCATTTAGCCCATGGTGTGCAAAAAAAGTACCGCTCAGAGGTAAAACAACCCAACCTTGTGACCTGGCCATTTAGCCCATGGTGTGCAAAAAAGTGCCGCTCAGAGGAAAATCAACCTAACCCAAATCCACAGTAGCTGCGAGTTCTATATCGCAGCTACTGTGGTAGCACCACTATATTATATATGTATCGCAGCCACAGTAGCTGCACCACTATATTCAGTTATTCAACCGTATGCAGATTATTATTGAAGATAATCCTTTAGGAATCCCCATAAGAAATAATCACAGGGATTGATTTCTGTATATTACAGTGGTCAAGACATTCATTCCAAATCGTCTATGACATCGATTAAAGATACCCTATCACGAAAATTTTCGTTTAGGAAATGAAGAATAGCATTCGGCGTATGTGGTCTTTTTCCATCTTGTTGGAAAAAGGCTCGGAGAAGGCTGTGGGAGACAGACAGTAGCCATCCTTAAAAGCCATTCAACATGTTCTTTAACATGCGCAGAGTACGTTTCTTCCTTATTCACTCCCTTGAAGAGTTGAACAAAATGGTTTAGAATTGAAGGTGTTACAGGCAGCGTTCAGCATCTACTGTGTTTTCCTGGAAGATTGGTCCCACAATTCCAACAGATGACATAACTTTCAACGTTATCAGTGATCCCTTCAATATTCGGTCATGTCATAACCATCCTTTTTATGGGAAAAGGATACATCATTCTTCTTGACATAAAAAAATAGTACATTTTCGTGAATGCACATTTTCTTTGAAAAACCATCGAAATGGATGTGTGCTTCGTCGGTGAGCCAAATGTGATGAGTAATTGTTGGATTGTGTTTCACATATTGGCGAAATGAACTGCAAAAGTCGGCTTATTTTGTCCATGTCGTTCAGGTATTGTTGCATCGAAATTTTGTAAAGAAAATTGTCTTTTCTAAAATGGTTAAAGGGATGTTTTTTTTTAACTTGGCTGTTTTGACAGCCGTTTGACAGATATATTTTTTTCTTCCGTTTTAAAGGTCTTATGAAAATATTCTCATAAAAGGGAAGCCATGGCCACGTTGGCCCTCCCTCAGCATCCGACTCTCCATAA
This sequence comes from Ryuthela nishihirai, assembly GCA_038380435.1. Lineage (NCBI taxonomy): Eukaryota > Metazoa > Arthropoda > Arachnida > Araneae > Heptathelidae > Ryuthela > Ryuthela nishihirai. The sequence goes on along the minus strand of JAWZYU010000016.1, from coordinate 12,327,444 downwards.
CCACATCCTTTTTATGAAAAAAATATGTATCATTCTTCTTGCCATCAAAAAATTAGATATGGACAATAAAACATGTCGACAAAACGAAATAAAACTACCAAAAAAAGAAATAAAATAGAGCCAGCAGTTTGAAGTAGATTGCTCTCGCTTCTTAATACCGAGGACTGCACCCCTCTGACCTGATCGTAGTTCATCCATGAGTCAATAAAAAGAACAGGAATGACAGAGAAAACGAGAAATGTAATAGAAGCTATCGACCGGAAAAGGAAAATACACGGGAAACAATAAAAACGATCGTTGAGAGCACAACTGATAGTAGCTGAATTAGACAAAGGAAGGAAACGGATGTTGGCAGATGATCAGTTTTCTGTTGCTGTCGTCTAAAAGCAGTCAACATCATTTCACGCCCGTAACGGAAAATAACCAATACCAAGTGGAGTGTTTGTCGCCATGCGAAATGAAGAATGATTTGTAGTATGTTGTCTATAGTTTGTGCTGATGCAATTAATTTCTTCTTTGCAACTGGAAATTGTCTTCTTGGTGATAAAAAAATAAAATTTACCTAAAAAGCAATTGCTTCGGAAAATCAATTTATAAGAAAACAATTTGTGTGTATTGCTAAAAGAATATCTATCGTCTATGTTGTTATCCAGGCACTGAAAAAAATTTTTTTTTCCAATTGGTTTGGTTTTTCACGTCGCAGTCACGTTTTTTTTTTTGGACACAGTTACATAGTTTTTGAATATAACGTGATAAACTTTATCCATCAATTTGTTTACGCAAAATTGGATTTTTCTTTTCAATATTTAGGTGTGGGGGCAGGCCCAGCTGTAGGTTAAGGCGATTGTCTTGGTCCCCGTGATCCGACATAATGGTAAGAGAAGTATGTATCGTATGCTAAATTTTTAGAGTTTTCCACGGAGAATGATTTGCTTCAAGCACCCCCTACTCCGTATGGCCTGCTGTGTATAGGAGAGAGCGAGGGTTGGTTCAGTCGTTAGCACATCTCAGGTTCGTAATTTGCAATTCCCAGTTTGTAATTCCAGATCCAGTGATTGAATTATTTGTAAAAGAGAAAAAAAAGGTCACCCTCCGTGCAGTCTGGACCTGGCTGGCACTTTCTGACTATCATTTGAAAGGGAGATGATTTGAAAACAGGAGCCATTTTAGAAAACCGTGCATAGTTAATTGCGATATGCTGGAACGGTCTTTTACCGCAGCAAGATTTTCCAGCTT